>JARFJB010000209.1:3725000-4215000 GCA_036346205.1 Vesta saturnalis | reverse complement strand
TGTGTTTGAGTGTTTTCTTGTTTGCGTGTTTGCATGTTTTGGCGTTTGCGTGTTTGCGGGTTTCCGTGTTTGTATATTTGCGTATTTGCGTGGTTGCATGTTTTGCACTAGGGGCTGTGTCTGTGTTTGCACCACTGACTGTGTCTGTGTTTACACCTATGCTTGTGTTTGCAGTTGTGTTTGTGTTTGTGTTTGTGTTTTATGAAACTAACTTTCATAGGAGCCAGTTTAGTATGCATGAATAAATAGAGTTACAGTGTTGTCAACTGCGGATAATTTTAAAATTTCTGTTTTTTGAACAATACAGAACATTCTGTATTCAAATACAGAATTAAGAGGTAAATTCAACTATATACGACAATAAGGATGTCAGATTACGAATAAGATTTGCCGAAGCTGATTGCAGATGAATATCCTATACTTGCATTTTGTATTTGTTTTTGTATTAAATCGAATAAGGTTGGCAGAAGCTGCTTTCAAATCAAAATGCTAGTCTTCCACAATGTTTTTCTGTTCAATCGAGTAAGGTTGGCAGAAACTGAATTCAAATAAATACCATAGACGTGCACATTGTCTTTGTTTTTGTATTAATTAAAATAAGGTTGGGAGAAACTGATTTCAAATCAACATCCTAGACTTGTACATAGTTTTTGTTTTTGTATTAAATCGACTAAGGTTGGCAGAAGCAATTATCAAAATTGGAAGTGAAAGTCGATTTGTCTATCTTTGATGTAATTTCAAGGTATGATTTGCATTTCAAGTAATTAGCTAATTACGTGGTTTTTCCAAGTACGTCAGAGTCGATTGTATATTGGAAGGATGTTATTGTGGTTACATAACTGGGGAAAACCAGAAAATAATTACTTTATATTAATGATTGCTGGTAGCCCTTAAATACTTTATATTATTCATTTATAAACAAAAGTGAATGTGCCGTGACTGTAAGTAACAAGAACCAACTTTTACCCTGTCAAGACGTTTCAATACAACTATCGATAACAACCCTGGTAAGTGACCGTTTTATATTTTGGCCCCTACCCTTATTTTATTTACTTTATTTAATGGCTAGAGGCTTGTAAGGTGGTTTTCGCAAGCTGTAACTTGAAAAGACGATGATGGATAGATATAAAAGTAGTACATTACGTTGGTTTGGTACCAATCAGAAACCAAGGGATCCTATACCTGTATTATGAGATAGTATGAATGCTCCCTTGGAATACTATTTTAAATTTCCCGCCATGGCCGACAAAACAAAATGGCCGACAAGACACGCCCATGAAATGGCCGCAACCAATCAAAAACCAGGGGGCGGAGCCCATGGACCCTTCAGAAACTAGGGTCTGGCTTATCCTTAGGCCCTCCAATCAGAACATTTATGCGCGCGCAGGTCGACTGCGGATGCCCACGCTCCAGGGGCTGGACTGCCAACAAGGCTCTTAATACAGCCAAAAGGTTCCTAATTAGGTGTGAAAATGCTACCAAGGGGTTGAAAAAGGCCTCCGAAAAGAATCCGTCAAAAAAAGGTTTCGACATGGATGGGATCACGTGGTGAAAGTTGGCGTGGCCAGTGGCGTCACGTAAAACAAAATGTAGGCGATGCTGGGCCCTTTCTAGCGAGGAGCCACGTCACAAAGACGCGCGCGCCATAGACTACGGAGCCCGAAACACCGACCGACACACCGCAGCAGACCGATCATGTACCCTATATAGTTGAAGTTGAAGCGAGCGATATAAACGGGACGTGATGGTAGAGAGCACGTTAGAAGAGGGTCGCCGACCGACCGAACGAACAGAGGTGGGCGCTATCCTCGCGATGTCGCTCTATATAAGGTAAATCGGAACAAGGTCGTATCGCGCAATACCGCGGATGAAAAGTACATCTGCCTCTGTCTCGGGGCTACCTTGTACATCGGAGCTGCCCCTACCTCGAAGCTCACCTACCTCGGTGCTAAACTATACATCAGAGCTCCTCTACCTCGGAGCTAATTATGTGCATCGAAGCTTCCTCTACCTCGGAGCTATGTATACATCGGGGCTTCTCCTACCTCGGAACTAATTGGACATCTGAGATATCAAGTCGGGGAGGCCCGCGCTGGTTGCTCGTCAAACGGACGAGTCGCGAGCAACCGGCGCGGGTGTCTCCGCGAACGACTATGACGCGCAAAATACGGGGAGACCCTCGTCGGTGACCATTCGATCGCCTCCTTCGAGAGATATCGGCCTCTTTTCGAGAACGCCGACGTGTCGAATGGAGCAAAGGCGGTCCGGATATTAAGCAAGCTGCGGCCACTCCCACCGTTTACCCGCGATACGAACTAGCGAAGTCGGTGATGCCGCCGCATCGGTCACTCGTCGACAGCCCGAAGCGCGAGTCACAGACGCGGGTGTAGTCGAGAACGACTAGAACACGCCGAATACGGGGAGACTTGCGCCCGTTACCCTTCGATCGCCTCCTTCGCAAGCTCTCGACGCCGTGGTGTCTAGGAGGGTTCGGATGTTAAACCGGTCGTGACCACCCTCGTCGTCAATACGCCACACGAACTAACGGAGCTGCGTTGGTACATCGGGGTTGTCTCTCTAAGCGCTAAGTAGATACATCGAAGCTACGTTATACGTCGGAGCTGTCTGTCACGGCGCTAAGTAAGTACATCGGAGCTAAGTAAGTGCATCGGACCTAAGTAAGTACATGGCAGCTGTCTCTGTCTCGTCGCTAAGGAGGCACATCGGAGCTCGTAAATTAAAAAAATCACATTGTCCTAGCCCCATTATTAGTTTCAACTTCAATCTCATTATTAAGTTGAAAAGCATGTATCCCCCTGTTATGGATTTCCGAGCATCCATATACACCAATATAAACCCAAATCACATTTCCTCTATCGCCTGCTGTGAACATCGAATTTTTAGACGAATACACAGGTTACCCCTCAGGTACTCTAGTGACCTCACAACACAACACGCAAACATACCACTTACCACTCCCTACAATTACCGTTTTCCCCAATTCCTACGAAGAGAACCTAAATTAAAATTCAAGCATCCCCCCGCGATCCTTACACAACTCCTTGACGACCTCCCCGATGAGGTAGAAGAATCCCTAGATAACATCCCATATGCCCTCCGCATACTCTATTCGATGACGAACTAGCATGATACCGGACAACGAATCGGATTAACCACACTAAGCACGCGACACCCCACTAAACAACACTCAACTTAAACCAGTTAACACATTATTCAATATTCAAATAAACCTAAATCTTTTTTTTTCTTTTTTTGCACCAAAAATAACCACACTTCCTGGATGTAACTATACAATAACACAAAACATCGCAACACCAACAAGAATGGATTTACCAGGGCTGAAGAGAAGAAGGACCCCCGAACAGTCTACGCCAAGGATATACTGGGTGCCCGGATAAGGGTTCAACCGATTTGAATATTTTTGGTCTCATTTGAAAGAGTATGTTATGCTCTTTTAAAGAAAATTTGTTGGTAAATTGTTTAAATTAAAGTAAATACACTGGAGAGCGTTAACTGCAGCGTTTACACATTTTTGTGATTTTCGGAAAAAAAGTTAAATGAAAAGGTACTACTTTCTTGAAAGACTCTAAACCAACATAAAAATAGCTAAATTTTAGTGAAAACCGCATCCAGATATCTCCAACCAATCTGGATTTATATAAGAAAATTTTGTTTCTTCATAGTAGTTGCGCCCCCTAGCGGTCAAATTACGAATTTCACAATAATTTCCAGCTATTTCTCTTGCCCATTTTACTTATAAGGATTTTTTTTCCCAAACCTCTAGCTAGGCCCTACCATGTCGAGATACAGCCGCTCCGTACACTTATCCGGACACCCAGTATATATATATATATATATAGGGTGAATCTTATCTAATCCGCCAAAATTAAAGGAGCACTAGAACTCATCATTATAAGCAAAAACGTTCATATGTACATGGGTCCGGAAATGCTTCGTTTCCGAGATACAGGGTGTCAAAGTTGAAAAAAGAAATCGCGATTTCTTCAATATTTTCTGACTGTTCGAAATAATTTCATGAAATTTCGTATACGGCGTTTTTTTGGGGACAGTTGTTTGAACAGTTGTTATCAAAAGAACATGTTTACTTTTAATATTAATTTCTTTTCTTGATTTTTTAATATTGGATATTTTAGTGCTCCTTACAAGTTTTAAATAAATAAACATTGTGAGTTTTAAATGTGTTTTTCTCAGAAACGGTTGCTCCTACCGGCATCACTAAAATATCCCTTTTTTTAGCAGAAAAGATAGGAGAATCGATTTTTCTAGTCCAAAATGGTATACAGTGTAGCACAGAAAAATTGCAACGATTTAAAGGGGTCGAAATGGTTGACGCTGGCGCCCTCTAGAGACCACAACTAAATGGACCACAAATTTGAATATTTCATTTTAAAAAACCATCGTATACGAAATTTCATGAAATTATTTCGAAACAGTCGAAAGATATTGAAGAAAACACGATTTATTTTTTCAACTTTGACACCCTGTATCTCGGAAACGAAGCATTTCCGGACACATGTACATATGAACTTTTTGCTTGTAATGATGAGTTCTAGTCCCCTTTAATTTTGGCGGATTAGATAAGATTCACCCTGTATATATATATATATATATATATATATATATATATATATATATATATATATATATATATATATATATATATAGCTAATAATAAGTAAAATACTAACTGACTAAAATAACTAACTAGGTAAGAAGGAATCTATTTGGTATATACATAATAATTATGAACAATCGTTTACTGAATGAGACTAAAATGAATGAATTGATGCAACAGGTTAAAAATGAGCATTTAGTACTTAGATTTAAGTATTAAACGAATTGATTTATGTAATAAATAAATACTTACCGATGTACGATTCCGTTTCTGACTAGATTTAGAATCTATGGGTGTGAAGTAAGATAGTAGAGTTCTTTTCATTATCGCCTTCTTCAATAAAAACAGCAATAAAACTGAGAAGAATTTGCAAAGATCAGTTGACAAGTGGATGTGATCATCAAAGATTAAGGATCAAATGTAGGCAATTTCTTTCTGGTATAATAAGTGGAAAGAATACGAAAGACTTAAACTCACGTACCTTAAGTAGATGTGTCAAAACCTACATCTACCATGGCGCCTGTTGATGAGATTGGTAAGTTAGACGTGATTTCGTCTGGTGTTGCACGGAAACGTTATGATATAGCGGGAGAAAGCTTAACATGAGCGGTGCCGGTAAAACAAGACAATGATAAAATGTAAATGCGAATGGATTTCAGGACGAAATGACCCACGTGCGCCTGCACTAGAACCTTTGAGGGATGTCACGAGAGTCCAACGAAGCGTACATGCACAGAACATACTAAAATCGGGTTTCGAGTGAGGGAGTATGGACACTTTCGGGTATTATCGGCACTTGGTTCGTTGCGCAACGCTAGAAAGTAGGGACGCGGGCATAGCGCTTCGGCTTCGGTTCGGGAGTTTGAGTATTTCAAATATGAATTATAAATAGTTGAGCAATTTTTTGAAGCTCAATGTAATTTTGATTTGGTAGACAAGAAAATTCCGAAGGAAATAGTAGAAATTTTGCTATAAACCCCCCCCCCCAAATGTCTGGATCCGCCACTGAAAGAGATAATTGAAGCGTTAGATAACGAATTAGTTTTTTAAAACATTGATTCTGTTGATTTCGGCTTTGCGTTTTTACATTTCTTAGAAAGAAGCTCCTTAACACCGGTACAACAATTAGTTATTAAAACGAGATGCAAAGTTTTCTTAATGAGATCGTTAAAAGAACATTGTATTCAATTTCATAATAATTTTGATTTATACAAGGATATAAAGTTGTTAGGGCCTCAAACCGCGCTTTCCCAAGTAAAATCGACCTTCAAAAATTTACCTATTGTATATTTTATAAATTCTAATGAAATTAACATAATTGAAGAACAGCTTCGCCAATTAAGTGTAATTAATTGGGGGAATATTAACTAAATATATATTAAAATTTTAGTCAATAGTTTATTGCTACACAAATATGGCGGGTAAACGACCATTCAAGAAATTGGCCAGTTCCGTTATACGACTATTCTACTAATTATTCCAATTAGTAATACGGTGGTAGAAAGGATTTTTTCGAAACTAAGCCTTACAAGAACCGCATTAAGAAATAAATTAAACTTAAAAATGTTAGATGCGTTGTTAAGAATTAAAACATATTGATCTGTATACGGCAAATGTCCTAATTTTGAGCCGATAAAGTACATGATTAACTCCTTCAATTCAAGCATGCATAATACATTTACTAACGCAGAAAGGAACACGCCTAATATTAAAGATGAAGACATGATTCGTAAGCTTTTATTAGACTAGATAATATGTACTATCGCGCTCAAAAAATACTGGTACAGCAAAATTTTGGCTATGTGCATTTGGTTTGACGGCACATGATCAATTGCGTTAGCAGACTATGACCATGAAATATCAAAGTGACAGTTTCTAGTTTCTAAAGAACAAGCTGTACCAGAATTTTTTGATTGCCGTAGTATATATGTCTGTCTATGTTTTTAAAGTGGTAGATCATAAATTGGAGATGCCTGGTTACTATACTAAATCAATGACATAACTGTACTTTTGTCTAAATTGGGAATAAAATGGCGATTTCTGGTTACTTTTTGAGTTAAAATTGGCTATGAGAAATTTATAAAACCTGGCAACGTTGGACATTCCTACTCATACGAACATTAAATGAGTACAACTATACTACATACATGAACGTCGCAGCCGTATCCATTTATCGTTATTGTCGGTCGGGGTTTGCTCTGTGATTAGAACCTAACTTCACAATATGTTTACATTGATAAACGTATTTAAAAATTCAGTTTTGTTATGCAATATTGATTAAACTATCGTCTAATCTGATAATTTCAATAATGAAGAAACGTCATAGATTATGACAAAATGATATGTTTAAAAGCCCTTTTGAATTTATGTTTTAAAAAATCATACAAACACATATACAAAATATTTAATCAAAGCTCAACATTTTACTTAGTTTATTCATTTTGTTTTATTATATTTATTATAGAAATTTTAACTTATTGTTGTATGGTGTTTTTTTGGCATCAAATTAAGTGCTATAACGATAATGAATGTACAAAAATATTACTGGTTGCAGATCCACAAATAATTGGTTTACACAATGAACGTTATCCGAAATTAACATCAATAGCAATATGGGATAGTGATTGGTAATAACTAAGTATTTATAACTAGGGCTATATCAAACATTTTAGGTATTTGTACAAAACATTTTGGAAAGCTCATTCTTTTATTGACCCTGATGTTATTGTATTTCTTGGAGATTTATTAGACGAAGGTTCAAGTGCCAATGATAAGGAATTTAACCTATATATAAAGCGTTTTTATAACATTTTTCAAAAGCATGACAATAGTTTATATGTAAGTTTATTAGTAAAGGCTTCCTTTGCTTTATTACGTGATTTTTAGATTTGGAATTCTGGTGACAATGATATAGGAGGAGAGTTTCCAGATTTTCTAACTAACCATAAGGTTAAACGGTTTAATAGAGCATTTTTACAACCTGACGTGATCTCATACAGAGATATTAAGTTTTTCAAAATAAATATGTTTTTAAACACCATGCCAATTGCTTCAGAATCTACAAATGTAACTAAACATAACATTGTTTTAAGTCATGTACCTTTATTAGTAAATCCTTCATTATTTGTTGACAAAGTAAGTGATCGTTCAGATTGGTTTAAGTTTTAATTGCATGTAAAAAAAGATTTTAGATACCTTAAATCCAAAACTACTTTTCGCTGCCCATACACATAAATCAATGGTAGTGACAACACGTCGAGATTCACGTCAAAATCGATTTATAAGCCCAATAACTCCTTCTAATACTGACATTTATACTTACATGTTAGATTCAGACAAATTTATTGAAATAGTGGTGCCTACTTGTTCTTACAGAATGGGTACCACCAAAATTGGTTATGGTTTTGCAGTTTTAGGTAAGTAATCTTCATACCTCATAAGATCACTATAATTAATTACGGAATGAAACATTTTATGTGGCAAATATTTAGTTAGAGAAGTAGGACTAAAACCTTATGAGTGATCGTGCAGAATCCAATTTTGAGATTTCGTGTTTAACCTGTTATATCTATTCTGCCAGTCTCTATGCTTTTCATGCTTTTGTTATATTTTATGCAATGTTAAAGAATAGTGTATTTGTTAAGACTACACATAAAAAATACTGTACAAAGAACACTTATGGTATGGGATTAAATTAAATGTTGCTTAAATAATCCGCCTTGTGTACTGTATTTGACAAAAAATGAATGAGGACGACCAAACAGGAATTTTACAGACATTGTGACATTTAAAAATGATACAGGTATTAGCATAGCTTCATTGTGTTCTTATGCTTGTATATTTTTACAATAAAGAATTAGGTACTTTTAAATAATTTGAATTTTTTCAATTTAATCATTTTTCTGTTTTATCTTTGCATCATGGATTAGTTATGTACTATCGCACTAAAAAATATTGGTATAGTAAAATTTTGGCTGTGTGGATTTGGTTTGACGGCACATAATCAATTGTGTTTAAGAGGCAATGACCTTGAAACATCAAAGTGACAGTTTATGAGTCTTTAATCTATCAACTTTGCCAGTTTGACAAAACCCCTACTTCTTTAAAATTGTGAGATGTCCGATTTACATACAACAAATGTGTCTACATCAAAATTTGAATTTTGGAAGTGTCTACAGTAACAAGCTGTACCAGAATTTTGGTTGTGTGCATTTGGTTTGACAGCATATAGTCAATTGTGTTAGCACGCTATGACCACAGTATAATAATAAAACAGTAAGTTCACTCTCAGAGTGGGGGTTAGCCTGAGTGTTTTCTTTGCGCATTGTAAGCGGCCATCTTTTTGGAAGAGTTCAGTAGCGGAACAGAATTTTCCACATTTATATTTAAAAAAATTGTATTTTAGGGTAAGATTATTTTATACTTTAAAAGACATCAACCATAATTTTAAGTCTTCTTTAAATAAGAATAAGTTAATTATTTGGAGAAATCAATAAAAAGGTATGAAAATTATGTGCAAGTTAATTTATTGGCTCTAATCAATCATTTGTTACTTAAAATCCACTTAGAGTAAAATAAAATAACTTTTGTGAATATATAGTACGGTCCTGAGCGATAGTTTCAC
Organism: Vesta saturnalis; assembly: GCA_036346205.1. Classification (NCBI taxonomy): domain Eukaryota; kingdom Metazoa; phylum Arthropoda; class Insecta; order Coleoptera; family Lampyridae; genus Vesta; species Vesta saturnalis. The sequence continues at coordinate 4,205,719 of JARFJB010000209.1, read as the reverse complement.
TATTTTGTTTAATACGGTACTGGATTCTCATCCCAAAAGATGGCCGCCTATAGTCTGAAACAGATCAAAGGCAGCATGCGTGAGTGAACTTACTGTTTCATTATTATACTGTGCTATGACCATGAAATATCAAAGTGACAGTTTATAAGCCTTTAATCTATCAAATTTGCCAGTTTGACAAATGCTTAACCCCATATACCCATAAAAAATATACCTACTGAAAGCTTCGTATTTGCTCAATGCTTTGTACATTTAACAATCAGTTTTTTTCTCTTAGCACGGTACCCAAGTTAGTGTGCATATTGTGAAAATATGTTCATTTTATTCACTTTCAAAATAACTTCACAAATGTAAATAACCTCTAATTTTTTAATGTCTACGACTACATGAAATAATCATTGTGTACGTAAGATACTATCACTAAATTAAGGGAATATGTAATGTCTTTTCGGAAATTTTAATAGTATACATATTTTTCACTCTGATGGCCAATGGAGCTTGTAAACATTTACAAGACGACGTCTGCGTGAAAGGTTTAAAAACTGAGTGAAGGATATCGTTATCTTTCAATATTTCAGACACAAATTCGCAAATACCTTCAGTATATTTTTTTTAACCCCTACTTGAAAATCGTAAGATGTCTGTTTTACATAAAAACAATGTGAAAAATTTGAATTTTGGAAGTGACTACAGTAACTAACAAGCTGATCAGTATTTTTTGAGCACGATGGTACCTATCTATTATTTGGTAAAATTTGTGTGTTGCATGTGTATATTTTCCAAGTATATATTACTGCAAGACAACCTTATTAAAAAATTTAGATAATGTAATTCTTATTTTACACGTGCATACAACTTTTTACATGACTTTAAAATCTATCTTTAACCCCTTACGACCAAGCCCGAACGTGAGTAGGGCTTGCTTTGCTGGCTACATTATGCAAACCAAGAGAGATATTTGCGCTACTTTATAATTCACGTACAAAAGCGGCTCGTGCAATGCTACAAATTTATGAAAAGGGATACTAGAAAATCAATTGGCCTTTAATGGCCAACTGTGTGCAGGTGAGATCGAATACAGGTTGTCAACATGGATGTATGTAGTATTCATTTTGCCTACATTTCGAATATTTTTACTACCATAAATCATGTTTTTAACCACACAGCTTTTTCAAAAAAAAGCGAGCGTTAAGGGGTTAAGTATGTTTGTATTGATAAGCATTACATTACATTAACAAATTTATTGTAATTAAACGTAATTATATATCACGTGTTTTCACCCCAGTTTATGAATTTAGTTCAATGCTATACCTTAGTGGAAAGGAAAAGAAATTCCGTCCCCAAAGGGGAGAGCGGGCTTCTTCAGCCAGTAGAATCTGAAATAACAGGTCAGAAGGGGGGTCTGAAACTCAGTGGGGAAAGGGGTGGACGTGTTATTAATGTTGTAAATAGGATAGTTAGTAATACGCAAGACACAATAGGGGAAAGTTATAAATTAAAAGGGCGCCAGTTTGTTTATAATCGAAATTATGCACATATCCCACAGCAAAGTTTAAAACAAACAAAGAACTTGCTTACCTTACGTCGCATAAACCAGATGAATCGCTAAAATAAAATCCTTAATCCAGGCGTTTCTTGTAAAGCTTCAAAATATTTGCACGTAATCAAAATAAAATGACGTGCTAATAGACCATCTGATCGGTCATCAACCTTATTTACTGTAATTTTATTTTACGTTAATTCGTATGAGTGAAATTCTATATCTTAAAAATAAAATTTAAAAAATAGCAAGTAATCTAACAGTAAACTCTCGTAAATTATTAGGTTAAATGCTTTCATCAAAATCATAAAAATGCAACGTTATCACTGAATGTTGTGTAAATCAAGAATTTCCATAAAAAATAAGACGGGTCAGTAACATGAACGTAATCAAAATATTTTATCATCTAAATTTATATAATTCGTAAATAACGTTGTGAGGTAAGACAAAAATTACATGTAAAATTGGAAATAATTCCTCTTAAAATTCTGTAACACGCTAGCTAAACTGTAATAATAATAATCAAATAAATAATCAGAGTATTTGTAAAATTGTTTTAAAGTCACAAACCAATCAATTCACTTACGGTAGGAAATAAAGTGCAATCTGTCGTGCGGAAAATTTAAAATATTAATTCGGGATGAACCCTGCAAGGCTCGATTCCCACAATCAATTAACTGTATACTTTAATTTTACTTAACTAAATTTTAAATTGAAATTTAGTAAATTTTACAATGTAAATACCAACGCACAAAGCAACAAAAAAAATTGACAATAACAAAAACATAAAGGTCAAAAGCAGAATGAATGCGCTTTCAGTAACTGATACGATCGCTTGTCGGTCTCTATTCATAATATTAAAAAATATATAGCGAGTTCATTCGCGTAATCAACACGGTTTTACAAATTTATTCAATTCACAAATCACAAAAAGTTAACCTTGAATGCTCACAGATTCTGGGTAACCCTTTTCGTCCTTCCTCACAACATAAGAGACGCCTATTTTCATTTTAGTGACCCTGAATGATTGACCGGAAAATACCAATAAACCTCCAATCTCCTTCAGGACAGTACATTATTGCAGCATTGATATATTTATCACGTCAACTCAACTAATTGTTTCGTTTAACTTAAATTCGTAATCTTAAGCGTTCAAACCAAATCCAAGTGATTTAATATTTGTTTAATCTTAATTTATCTACACACTATTACTTTATTTAAACAACGTTCTTTGACCTTTATATACACAAAATGTTATCAAAGTAGTTTATGTACAGCAGCTAACTGTCTACCTGAACAAGCTGTGGATATCTCAAGATGCACATACCAAAGGGAAACCGGCGTTGCATACTCGATTCACACCATTTTACCTAAACAATAATACGATAGTTTAATTCGCAAAATCACACTTTTATTCCCAAAAGAAAATAGATAAGCACTGACGATCCAACACTTAATCTTTCTTTTCGAAAAATTCAACGAAAACGTCAACACAAACAAAGCGCGTGTGTGTGCGTGTGAGCGTGTGTGCGTGGGTGGGTGCGTGTGTGTGGGTGGGTGCGTGCGGGAGTGCGCGTGCGTGTATGTATCGTTTTAAAGTAATTTTGCTCAAATTAATGGTGTAGGGATTTTTGAGGTCGCTGAACAAGAATGTGATGTTAAAAGATAAAAATTGAAAATGGCTAATCCAACATGGCCGACTTTTGTAAACAATTTATTAAAAAATGACGATTTTAAAAGTGATTTTACTAAAATTGACATTATAGGGGTTCTTAAGCTCCACTTTTACACTAAAATAATTATTACATCTTATCATTTAAATTTTATTCATTAAAACAAATAGAACGAAAGGGTACCTTAAAGAGTGTTTTGAAAATATAAAATTTACAGTGGAGTTATAAGCAAACAATGAAATTTCCTTCTTGGATATATGATAATTCCATTTCAATTGATTGGTTCCAAAAGAAAACACACAGTTGGCGTTTTATGAACTTTCATGCAATCACCTTTTTCAAATGAAATGTAATATTGTTTCAAACATTATTCACAAATGTTAACGAAAAAATAATATCCGCATTCATCAACAAATAAGTTTATTACGAAAATATGCAACATTGTAAATACAGAAACAATAATCTATATCAAACAGACGCTTAAAACTTAATGTCTGACAGATATTAACTATATACATGTTAACTTAAAAAAACATTCCAAAGCCGCCCGCTTCTATAAGGTATCAATAACGCAGTATAACCATTTTCATTCTATTTAATTAATTTTTGACTTACCTTGGTTATATTAAAAAACTTTATAAAAAGATATGTAAAATAAAATATTCTTTAAAAAATACGCCTACACTTTTTCTTATAAAATTAATCGTTATTCAGATAATCAAAAATTTTAACACTTAAATTCTACCTTAGGTTTTTTTGCTGCTAAATTACGCGTCATATCAAATATTTGCATAGACCATGATTAATCGATATGTTTAAGGTCTATATCTAGGTATTTTTATATCTTTGAAATATGTAGCTGTTTTTTGATAAAAACCAAACACTACCCCAATAAACAACCCCTATCCGCCTCTGGTTTTCTCCCAAAATCTAATCAGCTCTAAGCCAAATGAAAACAAGCTTAAATACAACATTTTAAGTACGTTCGTATTTTTGTTCTGGAGTTATCATGGATACTAACACACGCGCGCACGCACACGCGCGCACATACACACGCACACCCACTCACACACGCGGACTCACACGCGCCCACGCACACCCACCCACACACCCACGCGCGCGCGCGCGCGCACACACACACACACACACACACACACACACACACACACACACACAAAATTCTTTGTAATAATGTTTGCAACAATAAAAAAGGTACCGAAAGCTTTTCTCCCCATAATAATAAAAAATGTATGTAGTTTTCTAGTTTAAGTTGTCAGTTAATTTGTCACCTGTTAAAATTTGTTTGTAAAGTTGTAATATTAGTCAGTTTTAAACCCTGAAGTTTTCAAATGAAAACGAAATATAGGATTTTAATTAAAATTGATTTAATTGAATACTTGGCGTTTACACCATAAAATTTTTTATCGTTTATGTTTATATATATATATATATATATATATATATATATATATATATATATATAGTACTTATTTATATTTATTAAATGGGTACATTTATACATTGACTTATTAACGGCTACACGCAGTGGCATTAAACCGCACATTAACGCATAATAATGGCTTGTTGATACATGTATCCTTAAAATCCTCATTCATACTTTATACATTACTTGTAAGAGCCCCATAAGCATTCTTATCAGGACCCACCATTGCTCTAAGGAAAAAAATTAATTCTTTAGTCCCTCAAATGGGGAGACTAGTTATTAAATTATGGCAGTTTTGATGTCCTTTAATCATGATCAAGGGTGAGAAAGGATATGAATGTTTTTCATGTAAAATTTTGTTTGTACTTTTTTAATCGCTTAATACTTAATGTGTTTCTCAAGCTATTTCTATGGCATATCAAAGTTGTTGCAAAAAAAATGCGCATTTTGTTGTACCTGCTTTTTTAATCTGCCTTAAAATATACTTTTATACTTTCATATCAGCATTATAACAGTACACTGAACACTAATAATTTTTTGTTTTCAGAATCTGGAACAGTACATTACACTGTGCTTTGGTCTCCTTCACGATTTTTACAGTTAATTATTTATGGAATTTATTTATTATTAGTATTGCTCTACGGCCTGTACAAATGTACAAAAAAGACTAAAAAAAATCATTGCATCCTGCCATATAAATTTGCAAAGTAATCCATGAATGGAACTGTCCATCGCGTCTTCCGTCCAAGTAGTCTTTTTCCAACTTAATGTTGTAAACTTTACAAGTACAAATCTTGATGTTGACGAATAATTTATTTAATGCAAGCGTCAGCGCACGCTAAGTGACTTGTTAAGTCCGAAGATTTTAAATCTACACTTGGACTCTCCAGTTTATATTTTCTTAAAGGCTAATACATAAATTTTAAAAAATATTAGCTTGTTTTTAATTATGTATTTTATAATATATGTTGCGCAATAATACAATTATATTGGTCTTTATTAAATCCTATTGTAAAGATTAATAAATCATGTTACCTATACGAAATTACAACCAAACGTCACATAATTATCATAAGTATATAATACATTCTCTTTCGACCATACAGTTAACGTGCCAATGAAAGATAAGCAGTAGTTATGTAGGTGAATTGGCTACGTCACTGAATATCTTTAATATTAATTTATATATATATATATATATATATATATATATATATATAATAAACATTTTATGTACATAAGATTCCCCATAATGGAATTCGAATTGTGTACGTGCAGAGGGGGAGCGTGCCTACATTCGTGTGTATATGTACCATAATAATTTAATCAATTTTCCTGAAACTGTATATTTAGAGTTTTTCTAAGATCTTGGTTCTGTCTACATCGGAAAAGATCTGAACTTAACACTATAAGCACTTTTAAAGATAATTATTCATGCTCAAACACGAACATAGAAATAATTAAATGTATTTGCTGATTCCTGCTCACCACCCTATCTTACAGAAAAGCTAATGGTATCAATAGAAAGATACAATTATTACGCATCCAATGACATTAATAACAATATTAAATTTACTCTAGTAAAGTACAGGTCGTAGGTTCAAATCCTACCCGAGGCAAACTTTTTATTTATGTATTTAATAATTTTTAATTAAATATAATATTTGATTATTTTTAAATGAGTTGCCTTGATTTTAAAATGCGACAGCATCTATCAAACCATTTTGTACTTAGTAGGCTCAAGATGGCACATTTCTGTTTTAGTATTGGATATTTTTTCAGCAAAAATTTTACATTTAGGCTTGTGTCAAAATTTATTTACCAGAAAACGAAAAATTATATTAACAAAAAAAGAGTTTTTATGGTAAAAACCTTTCAAGAATACTATCGACTGCCTGCTGATGCTACCCTAAATGATGAAATCGTAAAATTATTAACCACCCCGAGATGTGCCAACCAAGATGCTATCAACACATCCATGTTATTGGGAAAAGCCCATCCTAAGTTATCGTGTAGAGTGTAAAGACATGCTCATATTAAAATTAACGACTAATGCTTTTAAAGTATGGGCAAAATATTCAAATTTAAATAAGTACAGTTCTAACAGTTACGTTATATTAATATCGTTTTAACGATATAATCATTCTAGACTAGTCAGAGGTAAACAATGCGAATATTCGGTTGATGGACCTGGTAATATCCTAGGACATTCAGGCTTCCCGAAGAGGGATCAATGTATAGTTGAAGTACATATGGACTGGGATGAGCGATGGTACGTTCAGACTCACACGATCCACCTGATGATAAAATCAGTTACTTTACTGTAATACTACATGAGATTGGTCATACTTTAGGTTTAAAACATTCGCATGATGGACATTCAGTCCAGTTTGCATATCATGACAAATATTTTCGTAATTTACCGTCCCGACTTATGCAATATTGATGTTGAACACTATTTGATCCTACACAAGCGATTTTATATGTTCTACAAGAATTGGGTTTGGATACCTGCTTTAAATAACACATATATCGAACCCGTCAAGAACTTGCTCGAATGGCTACGTTTCCTTTCCAATACTTTTAAGCGCTTTGATGCAATATATCAAAAGCCTAACACTGATACCGTCTTCTTCAGCGATGGATATATTTATCATGTGCAATTTCCTAGTTTACAACTGATATCTGGATGTCCTCGATTATAAAGCTATTATTATATCCACGCCAGCAGCCATGTTTATGCCGCTGTAAACAGTTATAGCGAGCGTACAATAATTCTTCACGGAAAAAACCAGATAATTGAATACGATGAATGTCTATAATATATTAATAGAAATTAAAGTTATGTACAATAATGGCTATTTCTAGTATATTACACTACAGGATTCTTGTGGTTGATAACGTTTATTTGTCATATTTTCTATCGTACTGTTGCTAACTTTTGATGTATTTACATGTGAATTGATATCGTAATAGACATTGACAGCATCTTTATCTTTAAATATAATTTTTGCGATAAGCCTTTTCATATATTTTTTCCCACATTTCATGGGCAGTCTTCTTTTCCCTTATTCTCTCCAACTGGTTGTCATTTACATATTGTACAATGAGTGATTTAGCTTTATTGTCCTCCTTTTCTAACTCATCTGATAAACCTGTAGTATCTAACGGATTTTCCACACATTTACTAACTCCATTCTCCAATAATATCATTCCCATTCTGAACTTCCAATTATAATAAATTCTTTGTAACAGTGAAGAACTTTTCAAAATAAAATCCAAGTACAGAATACCTTACCACGTTAATACGGTTACGAGTTAAATAATAAATGTCAATTTCATTTTTTGCATCCTTTACAAAAATTGAATAGAATATTTTTCTATGCTTTGGTTGAAGTATTATTTAATGTTGAAGGCGATATTATTGATACTCATAAACCGCAGGTAACCATACATAACCAGACGTTCCTTTGAACAAATACATCAACCAGATAATTACTTCTTAATGATAAATGTTAGTAATATTATACTTTTTAGTGTTTTATGTATTCCAGGTTCCACTTATATTGGGAGAGGGTGGTCCATGTATTTCAAATTTAATGGAAATTAACGGTTATTTCAAAACTCTTTTTTGATGCTGACGTATCATTTATTAAAAACGTAGAAATTAATCAACTTAAGTCGAGTTACTTAGAAGGTATTTTAGCCTGCAAATTATGCCGAAAACTCCCTTAATACCAATATAAATGTTACGGAAAATCTTTTACAACATAGTGAAGAAGCGAATGCTACCATTAATAAATTAAATTTCATCTTTCGTTCCTTCCAAATTTAGTTTACTACCACCTTTAATCCAAGGAGAATCAGTATATACCAGGGACTCAAGTACTGTCTTATTGACTTACGCTCGGACAGCAACCACTCAAGTGATTGAAAGGTACTTTACTTCTGTGGGATATATGCTATTTTGTGCACTGAAAGAATTAAAACTTTGAAATTTATATAAATAAGGAGTTTTATTTAACATTGCGTTTATTTCTATTTTTATGTAAGAGACGGCAGTGCAATTTTAGAACAGAAAATAATTAATGGTTATCAAAATAACAATAAACTACAATCTACTTTATTTAATGTCGCACTAGTAGTATTTGACAGATCTTCCAATTTCAGTTTTTTTCTATTCAGTGTTGCTAATTTATTTTATCATATTATTTCAATCTGTAAGTGTATATACTACGTGTATAGCGCTTTGCATTGAAAATGCATGTTCCAAAAATGGAGATTTTTAATTTTTAAACATGCGCTAACGCGATTACTTTTATAATTTCTTTTTAGTGTTCGTAACTCAACTTAGTACAAACTTCTGCTTATTGATTTCTTTCTACTGGAAAATTAGAGTATCTTTGTAACGAAATAATTTGGGTTTTTCTTTCTAGAAATGCTTACGCTGTTTCTGTTCATAACCTGAACTACATAATATTTCTTAGTAATTTTAGTACTAGTCTAATATAAATTTTCCTACCTTTGGTTATTCAAACGTTATAAATTCACATTTAAATATTTCATTTAAAAGCTACATTGTTACTCCCTCTAGTGACGTATCCTAAAATATAGGTAATTAAGGTGAACTATATTACAAGCTTTTAGAAGTCCTCTCTAGATGGCGTTAGTGGAGAAATCACAATTTATAATTTTGGGCATTTACTGATATACATAACATATTGATAACATTAGATTTTGAATAATACAATTTTAACATAAAAATTACGTCTTCTTTCTTTCCTGTGGCGTCCATTTTGCCAAGCTGAAAATTTTTGATGCCTTCTTGGAAAAATTCCTTATAATATAATACGATATAAATAATCGGATATATCTTCAAGAAGCATAATTTGCAATAAAACAATTGGTGCTTTTCTGATTATTATTTGCAAGTTTTGTTGCTCGCTTACATGCGGTTTTAGAAAAATTTTCTTCAGCAAGATCGAGTAAGTTACAGATGAATTTCTCTAATTTGTTAGTAATAATTGACTTCTTTCCTAGCGTTTGAAGACGTTTTAATCAAAACACGAATTAGTGATGCTTTCGTAAAGAAAGGAAAGCACTTCGATAGCTTCTCACTTGGCTCGTTCCATCTAAGGGGTAACGAATCAAGATTATTTACTTACATAATGTTAATTACTTTCTCCTTTTAGCTTCAACGAATTACCTGGTCCTTTTAATTCCAACGAAATACCTTCTACTTTAACTTCAACGAATTTTCTACTTTTAACTTCAACGAATTTTCTACTTTAACTTCAACTAATACCTCCATATATCTACATTCTGGTTTAACTTTGGAATCGTAACTAAAATCAAACCGGATCGTGACAACTTCTGCATCGACTGAACATAATTACTACTTGCTTATATAAAGGTTAGATCATTCCTTTTTCTATTATCACATGAGATTTAACTGAATAATTATTGTGTAAATCTTTAGATAAGTAATAGTAGTATAGCTATAGCGGTTCTGTCCCACTTTTGTCACTAGATTTGTCACCAGATCTAGGAAAAAGTCACCAGAAAAGTTACTAGATTTCAAGGTCAGTAACATTGTCTATTTTAAGGGGAAGACCGCAGGTGTGTAATCCTCTTCAAGGTCATGCTTGCACGAGTCCTTCAAGGTCACTAGAAAAGTTACTAGATTGTTGATTGTCCTGAAGGTCATTGCCCTCAAGCAAGTCTATGCATGTTTCGAGGCCGCGCCCTATTCTGAGAAACAAAGGTGGCCCATTGTTTAAAGTCTATGCTTTCAAGGTCAGAGAAAAAAGACGATCTATTGTTTTGGCTGAGTTATTCTAGGAAATCAAGAACAAAGGCGATGCATTGTACAAAGTCTATGCTTTCAAGGTCACATGAATGAACAAAGACTATCTATTGTTCAGTTAGAAATAGATTGTTATCTCAATTCTAGGAAATCAATAACAAAGACGATGCATTGTTCAAAGTCTATGCTTACAATTTTCAAGGTAAAAGAACAAAAGCGATTCATTCTTCTGGTCGAGTTATAAAAATAAATTGTTATCTCAATTCTAGGAAATCAAGAATAAAGGTGATCCATTGTCAACGCTTCAAAGTCTATGCTTACAATTTTCAAGGTAAAAGAACAAAAGCGATTCAATCTTCTGGTCGAGTTATAAAAAATAAATTGTTATCTCAATTCTAGGAAATCAAGAACAAAGACGATGTATTGTTCAAAGTCTATGCTTATAATTTTCAATGTAAATGAATAAAGACGATTCATTGTTCTGGTTGATTTATAAAAATAGATTGTTATCTAAAGACATCTCTTTCAAGAACAAAGGCAATCCATTGTCAACGATTTAAAGTTTATGCTTATAAGGTCACACCTCTGATAACAAAGACGATCCATTGTTCAGTTAGAAATAGATTGTTATCTCAATTCTAGGAAATCAAGAGCTCTGAGGTGCATGTTTCAAAGCCACGCCCCCTCAAGTGCTCTAAACAGGTGGCCGTTCCCCTAAACAGGTAGCCGTTCCTCTAAACAGGTAGCCGTTTCCTAAAAACAGGTAGCCGTTTCCTAAAAACAGGTAGCCGTTTCCTAAAAACAGGTAGCCGTTTCCTAAAACAGGGGGTCCGTTTCCCAAAACAGATAGCTGTTTCGCAACCGTTTCCCCATGTTCAGGTCGAAAATAGATTCCGCATCTCAATTCCAGGAAATCAAAAAGGGGGCCCATTGTTCAAAGTCTATGCTTACAATTTTCAAGGTTAAAGAACAAAGACATTCCATTGTACAGGTTGAGTTATAAAAATAGATTGTTATCTCAATTCTAGGAAATCAATAACAAAGACGATGCATTGTTCAAAATCTATGCTTACAATTTTCAAGCCCACATGAAAGAACAAAGACGATCTATTGTTCTCGTTGATTTATAAAAATAGATTGTTATCTAAATACATCTCTTTCGAGAATAAAGATGATCCATTATCAATGATTTAAAGTTTATGCTTAGAAGGTCACACCTCTGATAACAAAGACGATCCATTGTTCAGTTAGAAATAGATTGTTATCTCAATTCTAGGAAATCAATAACAAAGACGATGCATTGTCAATGCTTCAAAGTCTATGTTTACAAGGCCACATGAGAGAACAAAGACGATTCATTGTTTTGGTTGAGTCATAGCTTCTGAAATTCTAGGAAATCAAGAATAAAGGGGGCCCATTGTTCAAAGTCTATGCTTACAATTTGCAAGGTAAAAGAACAAAGACGATTCATTGTTTTGGCTCTGTCGTAGCTTCTAAAATTCCGAGAACAAAGACTATGCATTGTTCAGACTGATTAGGTCATCTAACAAGTAAAATATTTTTATAAGACTACCACAATATACAGATAAAAATCTATTTAAGTATTATGGGATATAGTCACTTTTGTAATACCTCTGCTGGAGCATATCTATTTACTATTTGTTTTTCACATTCAATTTCCTTCAACTGATTCTCGTTTAATGCGGACCACACCATCTTTCCTAATAGGTTCATTATATTGTATACTAGCCATACATTCAGCTTCCTTAAAAGTCTTCATATCAGGATCTACTTTGAGACATTGTTCGAGACTTATCATAAGCATCAGCTCAGTAAGCAAAGTGTTTCCTAAAACAGGGCCCCGTTTCACAAAACAGGGGGTCCGTTTTCCAAAACAGACGGCTGTTTCCCAACACAGGTAACCGTTTCCAACCAAGGTTACACGAGAGAACATAAGCGTTCTGATTCCTAAAAATAGATTGTTAACCAGCTACCACCCCACCTCAATTCTAGGAAGTCAAGAATAAAGGAGGGTCCATTGTTCAAGCGACGGTTCAAAGTCTATTCTTACAGTTTTCAAGGTCACACCTATGAGAAATGAACAAAGACGATCCATTATTCGGTTATAATTTCTAAAAATAGATTGTCATCTAAATACATCTCAATTCTGGGAAATCAAGAAACGCTTCAAAGTCTATGCTTATAAGGCCACACCTCTGATAACAAAGGCGATTCATTGTTGAGTCATAGCTTCTGAAATTCTGAGAACACACAGACGATGCATTATTCAGACTGATTAGGTCATCTAACAAGTAAAAATATTTTTTTTTATAAAACTTATAATTTATTAACCACAATATTCATCTATATATACAGATAAAAGATCGATTTAAGTAAATATACATATTATGGGAAGTTTGATGTACTTAACATTTTGTAATACCTTTGCTGGATCATATCTATTTTATTTATTATTTGTTTTTCACATTCAATTTCCTTCAACTGATTCTCGTTTAATGTGGTCCACGATACATCATCATCTTTCCTAATAGGTATTTTCATCGCTTCATTATAATGTTTACTGGCCATACATTCAGCTTTCCTTAACGCCTTCATATCAGGATCTGTGATCCTTTTACTTTGAGACATTTTCCGTGACTTATTACAAACCTACGTCTCTTAAACTTATATGCAAAAACACAAATTAAAATCTTTTAATTATACAGTTATGTAAATTTCAAAGTTAATTCCGAGAAATCTATTTTCAAGGTGATCCAACCTTACCCGACTATCAAATAGATTGTCAATGGTTACTATCAATTTTCCAGGTCCTACAAATCAACCTACAGGGGTATCCTGATATATGACCGGTAATGTATGCTTCCCAAGTTGGGTAAAGTTCTTTGAAGGTGTGACGAGAGATTTTGAAGGTCACCAAACAATTCTTAGAATTTAGTCGAGTCAGAGCCATCTGTCAATTCCTAGAAATCAATTTTCAAGGTATCATATTACAATTCAAACAGATTGTAAAGTAGATTCATGGCTAAATGGAGACAAGGTGTTCCTAATCAATGACTTTTGTATAGGCCGTAGAAGTTATTACAATTCCTGCAGTGGTATCTATGCTAAAAAAATAGGTCAAGGTTAAATTGGTCTTATATTAGCTAAATGCTCTTCAAGTCAAATAGAAATTAGGTCATCAGCAGGGGTGGGGGGGTTAGATGTAGAAGTGGTTAAGGTATTTAAACAGTAATGTGGAAATAAAATTGATTCAATATGTGGATGTGCTACGCTGCTGAATCATGGACCAAAGCGGTAGATGCACATACAGCCGTGAAACGTTTACTCCAACAATTGACGACATTGGCATTTGATGCTAATCATGAAGCAGTATATGGTTTAGGACGCTTTTATTCGGAAGAGGACTGTCATGCACTTGCAAAGAAATATGAAAACGGTGTAAAAATATGTGAAACGTATTTAAAGGGTCGATATTGTTTGACTTGCTTAATACAAAAGTTAAGTGCGGCACAACTAGAAGAGTTCACTCTAGATTTGAAGGAGTGGGAAGATGGGGATACCAGTGAAAAGGGGGAAGAAGGATAGTAGTCAGTTACTAATTATATTTTCTCGATTAGAAAAAGATGTATAATTAAAAAATAAAACCTTAATTATTGTTGTCGTGTTCTTTTGCATGTGAAAAGGATGTATTCACGACTAGTCTGGATGCAGTCGGAAAAACAACAAATAGCGGTCCCCAGCCATATGTAAACATATTTTAACTAGAACCTTCGGATTAGGAAAAAATGAGTGTGGTCTCCATGAAATTTTCAAGACCATATGTCCTACAGGCCGATCTTACCCGACATCATCCGATCGAAATGTAGTCGAAACCTGCAGGACCAATTCTAAACGAGTCATGGAAACAAGAAGGGGGTCTATGCTACAAGGTTATTGACTAAATTGTAATAAAAAGCGTGGGCTCATACAATAGTCATCCAGGGTGTTTCTCCAAATACAGATAACCGTTTCCCAAAACCGATGGCTGTTTCTCAACACAGGCTAAACTGAACTAGGTCAAAACCTAAACATCTGGTCATGAGGGGTTAGAAATCCGTGGGAAGGTTCAGGTACAATCTGAAGGTAGTTTTATATTATAGAAAAAAGCTAATCACCTACTTTGTGGGTAGTACTGATAGGGGGTAGTTTCTATAAATCCCCTTCACCTACTTTTAGTGGTAAAGGGTAGCTTTTCCAATAGGCTTATCATCTAGGGGTGCAATTCTGACCCCGAGAAAAAATGATGAATGCTATTACTGTAAGTGTATTATTTCATGTAAAACCTCTATGATGCAAGCTATTTCTATGGTCCACCCTATCCATCTAGGTCAACAATTTTAGCATTCCCTGGAGATTACATTCTTGAAAATAACAAATAAGCGTTCCTTTCTAACAATAGAATCAGTTCATGGAGGATTGTTGTCTATGCTAATATCAAGGTTCCTGCATATGCTTACAGTATCTGGTGACTGGAAATTCTCAAGGTCTCCAAACAATTTTCAAGACCATATGTCCTACAGACCGATCTTACCCGACATCATCCGATCGAAAATGTAGTCGAAACCTGCAGGACCAATTCTAAACGAGTCATGGAAATAAGAAGGGGGTCTATGCTAATAAGCGTGGGCTCATATTATGGTCCGCCAGGATGTTCCCCCCAAATACAGATAACCGTTTCCCAAAACGGGGAGCTGTCACTCAACACAGGTTTCCCCTCTAGAGCCATTAATCATAGCTGAGGCTGACCAATTCTAAACGAGTCATGGAAACAAGAAGAATGATGGGTCTATGCTAATAAGCGTGGGCTCATACTATGGTCCTAACCGCCAGGTTGAGGCAGTTTCCCCAAAGACAGATAACCGTTTCCCAAAACAGGGGAGCCGTCACTCAACACAGGTTTCCCCTCCAGAGCCATTAATCATAGCTGAGGCTGACCAATTCTAAACGAGACATGGAAACAAGAAGAATGATGGGGTCTATGCTAATAATCGTGGGCTCATACTATGGTCCTAACCGCCAGGTTGAGGCAGTTTCCCCAAATACAGATAACCGTTTCCCAAAACAGGGGAGCTGTCACTCAACACAGGTTTCCCCTCTAGAGCCATTAATCATAGCTGAGGCTGACCAATTCTAAACGAGTCATGGAAACAAGAAGAATGATGGGGTCTTTGCTAATAAGCGTGGGCTCATACTATGGTCCTAACCGCCAGGTTGAGGCAGTTCCCCCAAATACAGATAACCGTTTCCCAAAACAGGGGAGCCGCCACTCAACACAGGCTAAACTGAACTAGGTCAAAACTTAAACATCTGGTCATGAGGGGTTAGAAGGTCCAAGTACAATCTGAAAGTAGTTTTATATTATAGAAAAAGCTAATCACTTTTAGGGGTAAAGGGTAGCTTTTCCAATAGGCTTATCATCTAGGAGTGCAATGCTGACCCCGAGAAAAATGATGAATTCTGCACCGCTTTTGAGAAGAAGAAGCTAGAATAGAAAGTAGTGTTGGCAACCATGATTGTTAGGGTTTAAAAGTCCCCATTGTATGTGTGCACAGTAGACTCTTGATTAGCAGCAATGACGAAAGTAGTAGTACGTAAGGTAGAAAGTACAGAAAAAGCAGTAAGTGTGGAGGAGCGAAAGAAGAGGTTGGAAACATTAATAAAACAAGTAAAAGAAATAAAACTCGATTTGGAGTGTTATATAGTGAAAACAAAAATGATGAAGCTGCGTATTAGCAATATGTAAAATAGTGTAGTAAAACATGAAATTTTGGGAAGGATGAGTTTAAATACCTATTTTAAGGAAGAAGAAAAGACGCTGCTATGTGTTGTTATAAGTATCTCACAATTGTATTAGGTTTAAGTAACTGTATCATTAAAAAATAAAGACTTTAAAAGTTAAAGAGACGGTTTTCGGTATTCTCTTCTCGCATAATGGTTCCTTATTAGCTCTGCATATCTAGGCACGGTTCGATATCGACCTTTATAGAAATCTCCCATAAGGAAATGGAACCTCTACCGTACGTTGGGCTTTAAAGATGTGAAATTGACCTATATACAACGTATAAAAGAAGATTTATTGGAAAAGATCAATGACAGTAAAATGATCCCTAAATAAAAAGCAATTTACTGCAGATCGTTACTGTTTTTAATCATTAAATGGCGTTTATGCATATGTGAACTAAAATTTATTAGTAAAGCGTTATAATGAAAAAATACAATGACTTTCCTTTGTATAAGGGAGATTTAAATTGATTTTTTTGCAAAAACCTAAAAAATTAAATTTCGGCCCTATTCCTAAATTGACTACCCTTGGAATTAAAAGAGTAAACAGTGACAGCTTGCAGTATAGAAATGGAGTTAATTTGATGTAATTTTTATATAAAAGGTTAAGAAAATCGATTTATAGTTTTAATGTTGCAGAACGAAGGAGACCTGATCGTTTTTATATATGAATAGTTTTTATTGTGTGTGTTAGGCGTTAGAATGGGTTTTCATTGTTTTAAAGGGGATACAAAGGCTTGCATTCATATGTAATTCTTAAAAAATGTACCTTAAGTTCACACCTCTGAGAAAAGAACAAAGGCGATTCATTGTTTTGGTCGAGTTATAAAAATAGATTGTTATCCAGCTACCCCCACCATTTCAGGTCTGAGAAATCAAGAACAAAGGCGATCCAGTGTTCAAAGTCTATGCTTTCAAGGTCACATCTCTAATAACAAATGCGATCCATTGTTCAGTCATAATTGCTAAAAAATAGATTGTTATCTAAATACCCATTTCAGGCTCAATTCTAGGAAATCAAGGACAAAAAAGGATCCATTGCCGACGCTTCAAGGTCGTATTGCCCAAGGCCATCATACACATTGCCTACGTATATTCCTCAAGGTTACACAGCATTTCTTGGCTGAGATAAGATATTAATTCTTATAAACCAATTCTCAGGAGTACTAAATAAAATTTTCAAGGCGTGGGGAATTCTACCTTTCAGGGTCACCCATTCTTGGCAATTAGAAGACATTAGACTGAGCAAAGAAATAACTCAGCAACTGCTAACTACATTACAAAACCTAGAAGTGTAACATCTATATACTTACATCTCATTTTATTCTATTTAAAAGGTTGCGAAATTTTATTGATGGTCTAGAGATATGTAGTTAGGATAAATAATATAGAATAAACATTTTTTATTAATATAAACATATATTGTTATACACATTCCTTTACTAAAACACAGCTCTTTATCCACCTTTAAGTTTCTTTGACCTTATGTTGATATCACCTTACTACATCAGCAAACATTTAGCGTGATCTGTGTGACACTTGCTTAGGTGGAACCTAAGGACTGGTAAATTAAGTAAATTAATCTTACTCTTAATTTTATGATCCTACCTAGTATATCTACTTTTTACAAGTTCATGCAGCAGATAAATAAAAGTTTTCAGGATATTTTTATTTCAATAACAAGTAAAATTCTAAGCATACCAGGACAGTAACTAAATTGTCCTACCTGTATGATTAGGTTAGATGAATGACATATATTAGTAATAGGGTAGTTGAAAAGAATGAAAATATTCTTAAGCTTGAAAGCAACTAAAATGTTATCTCATACGATTTTAAAATAGGCAGAGGGTAATCTATAAAAGTTAATATGGCCACCGGTTAGGGGGATAGAAATTATATTATCCATTTATTATTGTTATTAATTATATGAATTCGGAATGATACAACTGAATGAATTTTAGTAGTCTTAAGAGGATGCTTTCCTACTGCAATTATAGCAAAAGGGGGCTATAATTATTATTTTTTTATTAATTACTATTAGTTCGGAATGATGAATAGGTCAAATTAATTTAATTTTTGTGTGATGTGTATAAAGAAAATATGTTATATTCAGCAACATTTGAGAAACACGTAATTGATGAACATTCGCATTAAACATAACATTATATACATATAATTCTGATAACGTTAACAGAAAATCACTACCAAGTACATCACCTGTATGAATGCAAGCCTATTGTATCCCCTTTAAAACAATGAAAACCCATTCTAACGCCTAACACACACAATAAAAACTATTCATATATAAAAACGATCAGGTCTCCTTCGTTCTGCAACATTAAAACTATAAATCGATTTTCTTAACCTTTTATATAAAAATTACATCAAATTAACTCCATTTCTATACTGCAAGCTGTCACTGTTTACTCTTTTAATTCCAAGGGTAGTCAAGTTAGGAATAGGGCCGAAATTTAATTTTTTTTAGGTTTTTGCAAAAAAAATCAATTTAAATCTCCCTTATACAAAGGAAAGTCATTGTATTTTTTCATTATAACGCTTTACTAATAAATTTTAGTTCACATATGCATAAACGCCATTTAATGATTAAAAACAGTAACGATCTGCAGTAAATTGCTTTTTATTTAGGGATCATTTTACTGTCATTGATCTTTTCCAATAAATCTTCTTTTATACGTTGTATATAGGTCAATTTCACATCTTTAAAGCCCAACGTACGGTAGAGGTTCCATTTCCTTATGGGAGATTTCTATAAAGGTCGATATCGAACCGTGCCTAGATATGCAGAGCTAATAAGGAACCATTATGCGAGAAGAGAATACCGAAAACCGTCTCTTTAACTTTTAAAGTCTTTATTTTTTAATGATACAGTTACTTAAACCTAATACAATTGTGAGATACTTATAACAACACATAGCAGCGTCTTTTCTTCTTCCTTAAAATAGGTATTTAAACTCATCCTTCCCAAAATTTCATGTTTTACTACACTATTTTACATATTGCTAATACGCAGCTTCATCATTTTTGTTTTCACTATATAACACTCCAAATCGAGTTTTATTTCTTTTACTTGTTTTATTAATGTTTCCAACCTCTTCTTTCGCTCCTCCACACTTACTGCTTTTTCTGTACTTTCTACCTTACGTACTACTACTTTCGTCATTGCTGCTAATCAAGAGTCTACTGTGCACACATACAATGGGGACTTTTAAACCCTAACAATCATGGTTGCCAACACTACTTTCTATTCTAGCTTCTTCTTCTCAAAAGCGGTGCAGAATTCATCATTTTTCTCGGGGTCAGCATTGCACTCCTAGATGATAAGCCTATTGGAAAAGCTACCCTTTACCCCTAAAAGTGATTAGCTTTTTCTATAATATAAAACTACTTTCAGATTGTACTTGGACCTTCTAACCCCTCATGACCAGATGTTTAAGTTTTGACCTAGTTCAGTTTAGCCTGTGTTGAGTGGCGGCTCCCCTGTTTTGGGAAACGGTTATCTGTATTTGGGGGAACTGCCTCAACCTGGCGGTTAGGACCATAGTATGAGCCCACGCTTATTAGCAAAGACCCCATCATTCTTCTTGTTTCCATGACTCGTTTAGAATTGGTCAGCCTCAGCTATGATTAATGGCTCTAGAGGGGAAACCTGTGTTGAGTGACAGCTCCCCTGTTTTGGGAAACGGTTATCTGTATTTGGGGAAACTGCCTCAACCTGGCGGTTAGGACCATAGTATGAGCCCACGATTATTAGCATAGATCCCATCATTCTTCTTGTTTCCATGTCTCGTTTAGAATTGGTCAGCCTCAGCTATGATTAATGGCTCTGGAGGGGAAACCTGTGTTGAGTGACGGCTCCCCTGTTTTGGGAAACGGTTATCTGTCTTTGGGGAAACTGCCTCAACCTGGCGGTTAGGACCATAGTATGAGCCCACGCTTATTAGCATAGACCCATCATTCTTCTTGTTTCCATGACTCGTTTAGAATTGGTCAGCCTCAGCTATGATTAATGGCTCTAGAGGGGAAACCTGTGTTGAGTGACAGCTCCCCCGTTTTGGGAAACGGTTATCTGTATTTGGGGGGAACATCCTGGCGGACCATAATATGAGCCCACGCTTATTAGCATAGACCCCCTTCTTATTTCCATGACTCGTTTAGAATTGGTCCTGCAGGTTTCGACTACATTTTCGATCGGATGATGTCGGGTAAGATCGGTCTGTAGGACATATGGTCTTGAAAATTGTTTGGAGACCTTGAGAATTTCCAGTCACCAGATACTGTAAGCATATGCAGGAACCTTGATATTAGCATAGACAACAATCCTCCATGAACTGATTCTATTGTTAGAAAGGAACGCTTATTTGTTATTTTCAAGAATGTAATCTCCAGGGAATGCTAAAATTGTTGACCTAGATGGATAGGGTGGACCATAGAAATAGCTTGCATCATAGGGGTTTTACATGAAATAATACACTTACAGTAATAGCATTCATCATTTTTCTCGGGGTCAGAATTGCACCCCTAGATGATAAGCCTATTGGAAAAGCTACCCTTTACCACTAAAAGTAGGTGAAGGGGATTTATAGAAACTACCCCCTATCAGTACTACCCCCAAAGTAGGTGATTAGCTTTTTTCTATAATATAAAACTACCTTCAGATTGTACCTGAACCTTCCCACGGATTTCTAACCCCTCATGACCAGATGTTTAGGTTTTGACCTAGTTCAGTTTAGCCTGTGTTGAGAAACAGCCATCGGTTTTGGGAAACGGTTATCTGTATTTGGAGAAACACCCTGGATGACTATTGTATGAGCCCACGCTTTTTATTACAATTTAGTCAATAACCTTGTAGCATAGACCCCCTTCTTGTTTCCATGACTCGTTTAGAATTGGTCCTGCAGGTTTCGACTACATTTCGATCGGATGATGTCGGGTAAGATCGGCCTGTAGGACATATGGTCTTGAAAATTTCATGGAGACCACACTCATTTTTCCTAATCCGAAGGTTCTAGTTAAAATATGTTTACATATGGCTGGGGACCGCTATTTGTTGTTTTTCCGACTGCATCCAGACTAGTCGTGAATACATCCTTTTCACATGCAAAAGAACACGACAACAATAATTAAGGTTTTATTTTTTAATTATACATCTTTTTCTAATCGAGAAAATATAATTAGTAACTGACTACTATCCTTCTTCCCCCTTTTCACTGGTATCCCCATCTTCCCACTCCTTCAAATCTAGAGTGAACTCTTCTAGTTGTGCCGCACTTAACTTTTGTATTAAGCAAGTCAAACAATATCGACCCTTTAAATACGTTTCACATATTTTTACACCGTTTTCATATTTCTTTGCAAGTGCATGACAGTCCTCTTCCGAATAAAAGCGTCCTAAACCATATACTGCTTCATGATTAGCATCAAATGCCAATGTCGTCAATTGTTGGAGTAAACGTTTCACGGCTGTATGTGCATCTACCGCTTTGGTCCATGATTCAGCAGCGTAGCACATCCACATATTGAATCAATTTTATTTCCACATTACTGTTTAAATACCTTAACCACTTCTACATCTAACCCCCCACCCCTGCTGATGACCTAATTTCTATTTGACTTGAAGAGCATTTAGCTAATATAAGACCAATTTAACCTTGACCTATTTTTTAGCATAGATACCACTGCAGGAATTGTAATAACTTCTACGGCCTATACAAAAGTCATTGATTAGGAACACCTTGTCTCCATTTAGCCATGAATCTACTTTACAATCTGTTTGAATTGTAATATGATACCTTGAAAATTGATTTCTAGGAATTGACAGATGGCTCTGACTCGACTAAATTCTAAGAATTGTTTGGTGACCTTCAAAATCTCTCGTCACACCTTCAAAGAACTTTACCCAACTTGGGAAGCATACATTACCGGTCATATATCAGGATACCCCTGTAGGTTGATTTGTAGGACCTGGAAAATTGATAGTAACCATTGACAATCTATTTGATAGTCGGGTAAGGTTGGATCACCTTGAAAATAGATTTCTCGGAATTAACTTTGAAATTTACATAACTGTATAATTAAAAGATTTTAATTTGTGTTTTTGCATATAAGTTTAAGAGACGTAGGTTTGTAATAAGTCACGGAAAATGTCTCAAAGTAAAAGGATCACAGATCCTGATATGAAGGCGTTAAGGAAAGCTGAATGTATGGCCAGTAAACATTATAATGAAGCGATGAAAATACCTATTAGGAAAGATGATGATGTATCGTGGACCACATTAAACGAGAATCAGTTGAAGGAAATTGAATGTGAAAAACAAATAATAAATAAAATAGATATGATCCAGCAAAGGTATTACAAAATGTTAAGTACATCAAACTTCCCATAATATGTATATTTACTTAAATCGATCTTTTATCTGTATATATAGATGAATATTGTGGTTAATAAATTATAAGTTTTATAAAAAAAAATATTTTTACTTGTTAGATGACCTAATCAGTCTGAATAATGCATCGTCTGTGTGTTCTCAGAATTTCAGAAGCTATGACTCAACAATGAATCGCCTTTGTTATCAGAGGTGTGGCCTTATAAGCATAGACTTTGAAGCGTTTCTTGATTTCCCAGAATTGAGATGTATTTAGATGACAATCTATTTTTAGAAATTATAACCGAATAATGGATCGTCTTTGTTCATTTCTCATAGGTGTGACCTTGAAAACTGTAAGAATAGACTTTGAACCGTCGCTTGAACAATGGACCCTCCTTTATTCTTGACTTCCTAGAATTGAGGTGGGGTGGTAGCTGGTTAACAATCTATTTTTAGGAATCAGAACGCTTATGTTCTCTCGTGTAACCTTGGTTGGAAACGGTTACCTGTGTTGGGAAACAGCCGTCTGTTTTGGAAAACGGACCCCCTGTTTTGTGAAACGGGGCCCTGTTTTAGGAAACGTCTAGCTGTTTAGACCACTTGAGGGCACATGGGAGGCGTGACATTGCTTATTGTAATAAGTCTCGAACAATGTCTCAAAGTAGATCCTGATATGAAGACTTTTAAGGGAAGCTGAATGTATGGCTAGTATACAATATAATGAACCTATTAGGAAAGATGGTGTGGTCCGCATTAAACGAGAATCAGTTGAAGGAAATTGAATGTGAAAAACAAATAGTAAATAGATATGCTCCAGCAGAGGTATTACAAAAGTGACTATATCCCATAATACTTAAATAGATTTTTTATCTGTATATTGTCTTATAAAAAATATTTTACTTGTTAGATGACCTAATCAGTCTGAACAATGCATAGTCTTTGTTCTCGGAATTTTAGAAGCTACGACAGAGCCAAAACAATGAATCGTCTTTGTTCTTTTACCTTGCAAATTGTAAGCATAGACTTTGAACAATGGGCCCCCTTTATTCTTGATTTCCTAGAATTTCAGAAGCTATGACTCAACCAAAACAATGAATCGTCTTTGTTCTCTCATGTGGCCTTGTAAACATAGACTTTGAAGCATTGACAATGCATCGTCTTTGTTATTGATTTCCTAGAATTGAGATAACAATCTATTTCTAACTGAACAATGGATCGTCTTTGTTATCAGAGGTGTGACCTTCTAAGCATAAACTTTAAATCATTGATAATGGATCATCTTTATTCTCGAAAGAGATGTATTTAGATAACAATCTATTTTTATAAATCAACGAGAACAATAGATCGTCTTTGTTCTTTCATGTGGGCTTGAAAATTGTAAGCATAGATTTTGAACAATGCATCGTCTTTGTTATTGATTTCCTAGAATTGAGATAACAATCTATTTTTATAACTCAACCTGTACAATGGAATGTCTTTGTTCTTTAACCTTGAAAATTGTAAGCATAGACTTTGAACAATGGGCCCCCTTTTTGATTTCCTGGAATTGAGATGCGGAATCTATTTTCGACCTGAACATGGGGAAACGGTTGCGAAACAGCTATCTGTTTTGGGAAACGGACCCCCTGTTTTAGGAAACGGCTACCTGTTTTTAGGAAACGGCTACCTGTTTTTAGGAAACGGCTACCTGTTTTTAGGAAACGGCTACCTGTTTAGGGGAACGGCCACCTGTTTAGAGCACTTGAGGGGGCGTGGCTTTGAAACATGCACCTCAGAGCTCTTGATTTCCTAGAATTGAGATAACAATCTATTTCTAACTGAACAATGGATCGTCTTTGTTATCAGAGGTGTGACCTTATAAGCATAAACTTTAAATCGTTGACAATGGATTGCCTTTGTTCTTGAAAGAGATGTCTTTAGATAACAATCTATTTTTATAAATCAACCAGAACAATGAATCGTCTTTATTCATTTACATTGAAAATTATAAGCATAGACTTTGAACAATACATCGTCTTTGTTCTTGATTTCCTAGAATTGAGATAACAATTTATTTTTTATAACTCGACCAGAAGATTGAATCGCTTTTGTTCTTTTACCTTGAAAATTGTAAGCATAGACTTTGAAGCGTTGACAATGGATCACCTTTATTCTTGATTTCCTAGAATTGAGATAACAATTTATTTTTATAACTCGACCAGAAGAATGAATCGCTTTTGTTCTTTTACCTTGAAAATTGTAAGCATAGACTTTGAACAATGCATCGTCTTTGTTATTGATTTCCTAGAATTGAGATAACAATCTATTTCTAACTGAACAATAGATAGTCTTTGTTCATTCATGTGACCTTGAAAGCATAGACTTTGTACAATGCATCGCCTTTGTTCTTGATTTCCTAGAATAACTCAGCCAAAACAATAGATCGTCTTTTTTCTCTGACCTTGAAAGCATAGACTTTAAACAATGGGCCACCTTTGTTTCTCAGAATAGGGCGCGGCCTCGAAACATGCATAGACTTGCTTGAGGGCAATGACCTTCAGGACAATCAACAATCTAGTAACTTTTCTAGTGACCTTGAAGGACTCGTGCAAGCATGACCTTGAAGAGGATTACACACCTGCGGTCTTCCCCTTAAAATAGGCAATGTTACTGACCTTGAAATCTAGTAACTTTTCTGGTGACTTTTTCCTAGATCTGGTGACAAATCTAGTGACAAAAGTGGGACAGAACCGCTATAGCTATACTACTAGTAATGCTAAAGTACACCTACTAAAAATAATTAAACCAATTAGTCTGTTATAACCATATCTTAACCTATATTTGTATACCTGTTATCACTATATCCTTATTGCTGTATCCTTAATCTTTCACTTCACAACCACGTGACCTTCATTACCTGTTCTTTTACCATTATTTACTTCTCTCATTTTGTTTTGTAATTATAATAGTAACATTTAATTGTACTTATTATGGCTGCCATTTTTGTGTGTGCGCAGCATCACTTTAATTTGGATGCGTAAAAGTAGTTTCACTACCGGTATATAACCATATGTTTGTATTGCATTAGTGTAGACATTAATTATTAATCTTTTTTTTTCTCTTTCTCTCTTGAAATTTATGCATTTATTAAATTTCCATGATATTAGATTCATTATTGTTTTAAAAGATAAAATGCTTTCTGAGTACTTTAATTAGTACTCACTATAAAAATTTATTTCTTTTGTGTAAACCACCGCAAGTTGTTTGTTTTTTTTTTTAATTATTTGGTAATAATTTACGCTTTGTAAAGGCGTCAAAATATATTCTCTTTTAGTTTATACAAAGGAAGGCCTTCCCTTGAAAAGGGGAATTATGTAAGTTTTGTTTTTCTAGAATTAATTAAACCATTACTGGTTCGCAGGTGTCGAATACCCGTAGTTTACTTGCGAACGGTATTTACTATTTCTTTTTGTGTACATTTAGGTTATTTACATATATTTTTTTTTGTTGTGGATTAATTGGATCCACATCCTCAATTATTTAGTTTTTTGCATTTTAAAAATATAAAAATTGTGGCACTACAGCAGTGTTATTATTCCTATTTCCTCTTACACTTCCTTTTTCCTACAATCTCCTTGCTCATTCCATCCTGCACCACTGTCCAAGAGTCGGGACAGCGGTGAATCCTATCTCTACATAGGGGAGCGGCTCTTGATCTTTAACATCCTTTCTTCTCTCACCCCGCCCGAACCGACATTCTTGAGCTAGTTCGGTGTGCTCACTATCTGTGAATGAGCAGAGAATCCTTTCCTTCTTCCTTTTTCTTCCAGCTCCCCGTTTAATCACGTAACATCTTTCTTACACAAATTCGAACACTGGGTGTATTCTTCTAACATAATGATTGAGCTATCACGTAGTATACATACTCAAAGATTAAAGGTCACTGAAAGTGTTATTCTTATTTATGTCGTATTAATTAAACTGCTGGTCTTTGTAATAATTATTTTTAATTATGCAAACAAGGAACATGAAATAGTAAGATCGTAAAATATAAGAAATTTAAGAAACAGTTGGTGGTTTTGCCAGCACTTTTTACTAAAGGGATAATTTCGTATCATAAAATAAAAGTTTTAATATTATATTTCAATATGCGATTTATTCTTATTGCTTCACAGAAAATATACAGGAACGCGTGTTTTTGAGAAATTAAATCGGAATTTCAATTATAGAAATTGGTTTGTATTTAAGGAATTTATTTGTTCCTTCAGAAAGCGGGTTGTAATACTTTATTAAATATTCTGGATACGAACATAAAGTGTTTGTATTAATTGATAACGTTTTTGACAGGATAATCTGACGGAAACGGAAATTTATGGAGATTATTATGCGATTAACTGTCTGTAGGTTTCACTGGGTTCCCAGTTCGGTCGTGTATGTGTTAGGTACTTTTGTGTATAAGGAAAGAATTAATTAATCAAACGGGCATACACCGGTTGGTTAATTAGAAGGACGTTAGACTGAACAGGCGCACACCTTTCAGACATACAAAGGTGGGAAAATATCTACACAGGCATACTTTTCAGGTGACAACCTAAAAGCAAAGAGTAGGATTTTGTGTATTAAGATGTTTGTTTTACGCTGGGCATACATCCGAGTAAGTGTTTAGTGTACACGTATGGGCAGTGTTCTTGCAGGCATGATATATTAATAATCTACCCAAGCAGAAAAGAAATCTAATGGAAACTGGCTGGCGAATTTTTGACTTGCCCCAGAATGGGTCGACAGGTAGAAATAACGGTTTCTGATTCCAACTAGGTCGGAATAGAAATCAGGAACGAAGGCAATAGGACTTCAGCGGAGAAGTAAATAAGATAGTTACTTCAGGAAAGAAGAAAAAGATAATTAATATCGCGTCGCGTTTCCACTTATATAGTACGCGATCTAACATGATTGGACGAGATAATGGAGGTTGGTAGGGTTCTCGCGTCGGAATCTAAAACGACTTTTTAACTACGGAAGACGAGGAAATAATTAATTATTGAAATGTACCGGAGCATTTTTAATACAAAATAAACGGATAATCAAATAATTAATTTACGAATGTTTGAAAGGATTTCTGGATCTTTACAAAGTCAAATTACTTGAAAAAAGTACGTAAAAGCCTACGTTTCTTTTAAAATGTAAAAATTGTACTGCACATTGTTGCAACATTGAAACTTTAAACTTCTGATGAAAATTCTAGCTAAACCACAATTACAGACTGTTGCTTTTTTGTTGTTGATTAAATTACAACAAAAATTATTATTTCATAAAAATATCGCGGAAGAAATCCGAAATCTAACTTAATATTGTCAAAAACTTCTCATCTATGAGGTTAACAGCAAATTGGTATAAGACTATTGCTCCATTTTCTATACAGAATCAGGTGGTATGTTTATTATCCGCCATTTATGATTCACGCTGTATAACTGCACAAGCTTTCGTTATCCTCCTTTTACCTCACTTTTAAAGAAAATGGCAAAAATTGGATCGGTGTGTGTTTATGGTTGTAACAATTACAAAAACAGAAATATTGTAAGTGTATCGTGTTTTGTACCTACCGACAGTGTTTTTTGCACGCCGGAATCTCTTCTCGTTAATTTGACAAGCATAAGAAACGTTTTTCTTAAAGTTACAATGATGACACTTTGTAAATATACTCTTTTTTTCCATCCTAAAGTTGGTATCTCCAAAACGTGGTTTTCAAAGGCTTCAACAGCTTCTTGAGGTGATGAAAATGGCTGTTCACGCATTTTTTGTTTTCGAGATCAACAAAACAAATTGTTGCATACCATTCAGCGTTAACTGTTCTTAGATCTTCTAAAGGAATGGTCGCCACAGGCCCAGTACAAGAAAAAACAAGCGATAATTGTCTTGGAAGTGCGTCGTGAATGAACGACTTTGGTGGGATTCGGTTCATCTTGGAACACCCAACAGTGGACTGTTGTTTAGTTTTCGGTACATACGAGTATATATAAGTTTCGTCGCCTGTAACTATATTGTAGACGGATTTTACAGTTTCTCGGTCGAATTTTTTAAACCTTACCTTACACTATTTGACACGAGCATGTTTTTGAGCTTCAGTCAAATTATGGGGTATCCATCGAAAACGGATCTTTCTGACAGCTAACTGTAGATGCGAAGTCGAATGTATTGCAGTCTATGATATGCGAAGAGATGCCTCTATCTCGCGGTACGTCATTTGCCGATCTTCTACAATAATGTTGCGCACAGCATCGATGTTTTTTGGAATCTCAACCAATTTTGGTCAACCTTCACGAGATTCACCACTAACAGACGCACGGCTACAACGAAATTCTGAAAACCAATTATAAATAGTATTTTCTGATGATACTTCATTGTCAAAAGTTGAACGACGCGATTCTATGCACTGTTGTTGAGTTAGACCTATACGAAAATCGTAAAAAATCATCAAACGAAAACCTTCACGAAGAATTTCCATTATTTGACGCTCACTTTCAATAAAAAACTTTTTCAATTTCTAAGTTGCCGTTGATTAAACAATAACAAAGTTATAATTTTACAGATAGGTGATTAAATATTTCATATTTATTAATCATTGTCGATGAAAAATATAAAAATATTATGTAATCTAGATTGCTTTGTCACAGTATATTAATCGCGACCATAAAAATCGCTTTTGTCATAGTGGTCACTATAAAACTTATGTCCAGAACGGAAATTCCAATATCAATTCGAAATTCAGTTGTAAATTGAACTGAATCAAAGAAATTTTACAGTGATTTGTCCTGCGCGTGCATACTTCCCCGGACCTCGCGTTCAGATTGGAGCAGCCGAGGGCACGCCACCACCCATGGTTTCTGATTTGTGGCGGCCATTTTTTTTGTGGCCTTTTTTGTTTCGGTGGCCATTTTTGTTATGGTAGCCATTGATTGGAAGCCTAACGCTCTGTATTCTGATTGGTTTTGTTTGGTTACTTGTGACGCCATATAATGTTGTATTTCTAGGACTAATGAAGGTTTCCTGTAATAGAGGTTGATCGTGACTCCACCTAGTGGTATATTTTTAAAAGTAGATTTGGATCCTTATAATTGTTATGGCGGGAAAGCTCCAAATTTGAAATAGTGTTCTAATAAGGGGACTCGCATGTTATCTCATAAGACAGCTATAGGACTCCGGAAGTTCCTCTCGTGTCTTCGCCCCTTGACGGGTCTACGCTCTCTTGTCGAGCCCCCTTTCTTTATTATGGCGGGAAAACTTGATTTTGAAACAGTGTCCTAATAAGGGAGCCGTATGGTACCTCGTAAGACAGCTATAGGCCTCCTGAAGTTATTCTCAGGTGTTCGCCTTATCAGTGGCCTAAGCACGCGTATTCATACTTCACAGTTTTTAGTCGTCTACCGTCCGTTGTCAAAGCTGCTCGTTGTCGCTTCTTGTGTTTAGATTGACACAGGAATAAAAAGACATGTATATTGACATAGAAATGTTAATCTCTGCTGTGGAATGCACACCTATCTTATGGGGCAAGTCTCAAGATCTTTACAAAGATAGAAATAGAACCAAAAATGCTTGGGACGAGGTATTTATTGAACTGAAATCAAATTTCAATAAATGAATTTGGTGAGTTATATTTAATTTAATGGGTAATTTAAGGCATTTACTTACACTTCCGACATTTGCCACGGGATTGCTCCAACATGCGACAAAATAGTTGCATAATGTTTGCCGTATATTATTTGCTGATACACTGAGAGGTGTGATCCTCCAAAAGGCCGTAATAAGTGTTTATGTAATGCAAAGACACATTAGGACTATCAGTTTTGGGCAGACATTTTGGTTCTGGAAGCTGGTGTCCTCACGTCGCAATAGATTTTCTGCGCTTAAAAATAGCAGAATCGCAATCTTTCCCATAACTTCCAATATTAACATATACAAACCGGTAATTTGAATCAGCTATTGCCATCAATGCCAGTGAATTATATTGTTTATAATTATAATACATGGATCCACTTTCAACGTCAGTTTGGTAAATTATCCGAATGTGTTTTCCATCTACTGCTTCTATACAATGGGGAAAATTAGCATTTCTTTCAAAACACTTTTCTTTTAAAGGTGTGGGTAGAAATTCCAATTTGATTACTGTCCAAATATTCTTTTACCATCATGCTTGCAAAAATTACTAAGTCTTACTAAGTATTTTTACTAAACCACCAAATTTTCGTTTTTTAAGTACTGTAATTTAGCGTAAAAAAATTCGAAATTTTGAGGTGTAACAGTTCCCTTTAATAAATGTTTTCCGATAATTTTAGGAAAAGAAGTAAGTAGAAGATGGACTAATATACGTGATGCCTTTGCGAAGATTTGCAAAAAAGAAAGAAAAAAATCCGGTGCTGGGACATTTAAACATAAAAAATACGTTTACAATGATCAACTGATGTTTTTAAAAAAACATATGCATAGAAAGAGTAGTAGTAGTTCGAAAAATAAAACAGTGATAACGCAAGGTCGAATATTGATATTGATACTGATGAACAATCGAAAACTTTGGATGATGTAGTTTCAACTTCAACTGGACGTGCTGGTAAAATAGAGATGAGGCTGCTGAAAGCTCTAGAATCTGGTAATAAACCAAACAGACATTTGTCTTTCTTTCTTGGGGCGATGCCAGTTCCAAATGGGAGTATTACACCTCATTTCGCAAATCAATGAAAAACAAAGAGTTTGTCTATCTTCATTTCCTCCACAGCCTTCTATATTTTCATCTCGGCCTGCCTCTAAGTTATCAATCTCCACTAACTGCCGCCCAGTATTACCAACACTTTAATCAACCCTCCACTTTAAACACTACTGCACTGCCAAATCGTCCATTAGAAAGTATTTCTCCAGCCCAATCAACTTCTTATTGTTCAATATATTTTTCAACTCCTTTCAGGCAAACTTAATCTATTTTTGACATTTTATAAATTTAAATTTTAAAATTTGACAGCAAGAAACTCAAAATATTAGTTATTATTTCTTACTAATAATTATGTTATTTTTAATCAATAAACAAGTTGTAACAAAAACATTTTACCTCAGTGCCATAGCTAACATTTCCTTAGGTTGAATACAATTCCTCATTTTAGTATTCTGCCGTTGAATACTGTATTTCAGCCGGTTGTGGAGCTCGTGAATATGCCCATGACATTTCTCCGTTCATTAATTGGGTGCACCCAGTAAATACGATTACGTTGTTTTCTACTTAATCACACACGACGATACAAAAGCCATAAGGCAATGGTGCGTTTTCGACTCCAGTTAAAAACCAACTGAGTTAAAAATTTGAAATTAAAATATAACCAAATATACAGACGATTTACCTGAAAAAAACCGTCCTGTGCGAAAACAACGTCTGTACGGAAAAAAATCGTACAAGCTACAATTTTATCTGATAAAGGTTTGGTTATAAGCCAATATGTGTTGTGTCTTTTGCTCAGTCGGACATTAAGATAGGCGGGGTTCATAAATATTATCAGATGTTGCTTTAAATATATATATATATATATATATATATATATATATATATATATATATATATATATATATATATATATATATATATATATATATATATATATATATATATATGTTCGCTTTACAAATTGATGTTGCTTCAACCTGAAACTAAATTATTAAATAAAAGGGCGCCAACTCGTTTTATGGAAAAACAAGTAAACCATGAATATAATAAAGTCAAAGAAATGGACAATAACAAGCTTTATTTACTACCTTAATTTTGATTATAACTGAGAATATCATAGAGCTAATGTTAGTAACGATTATTTAACTTAAGTAAAACTAAATTATGGAATTATTAATAGAAATAAAATACCTTATTTTGATTATACTGTACTTCTGTAGGTTCCGAAATGGCGGCTTGTTGAATCAGCGCTTGGAAAATTTCGTTGCGTAAATTTTACATGGGAGTTAAAATAAAACTGGATTCGGATGCATTATAATTCCCCAAATGTAAAAAAATTCCACTTCATAGTAACAAAGGTTATTGCGTTATTATTGGTTGAACGTAAATATAGCGTAAAGTAACTAACGGTAAATTCAATTGGTTAAGTAATTATGCGGATAAATAAAATAAAGTAGAAGTAAATAAAAATGCCTGAAAAAGCAAACGCCTCAAGATTTATATAATAGTTTTAAATAACTTACCATACAAATTATACAGCACTTGTTAAAAGATTTAACAAAGCAACGAGTATTTAAACGGTTTTTACAAACAGTATCTTTTATTAGGCGAGAAAGGTTAATACAAATTTTGTTAAAATTGAGTTACCGTAACCGAGGGAAAAAGATGAGTGTGGCATCTTTGGGAAATTAATCCCAAAAAAATTAGATTAATAGAACAATGTGAACGAGACGTAGTAATGCATGAAATTGAAAATGTTATGTTCCAAACAGAAATGCGTTCTACATTTATTTGTATACAAAGTTGCTGAAAAATCAGCACACAGTGCCATCTATCACACTTCTCGAAGTAATTGAGCCGACAGAAAAGTATTTTACGTCCGCTGCCCATGGCAACTGACGCAAAATTGTATTTCGCAACCTCTTTTTAATACCTCCAAAACCAAAATAATCTGTGTCAGATGGACGTTTAAAACTTCATGTCAGGCAGAGATTAATAGACATATAGATGCTAACAAAAAAAAAGCCAAATCCCTCGCTTCTATTATTATTATTATTATTATTATTACAAGAATACTCTTCTTAACAGGCATACTGGGCCCAATTACTTAGGAGGAGAACAAGCGGAATCAGGGTTACAGTAAACAGGAATTATTATTTACTGTCTGGAGTTTAGGTATAAATGTTTACCTACATTCAAAAAAGATTGATTTAAGGTATATTTTGAATGGGTTGATTATGAGTTCCTAGAGCCAATTTGATCTGCTTAATAGTGTAGTTAAAAATGTCCACATTAGCTGCGATTGAAGAGTCAGTCGACATCATTATGTACTAAGGTGAATGTAAAAGTACATTAGTTCCGAGTGGCAGGTGGGTAGAACATATTACTTGAACGAGAATTAACACTTGAAACTTTACATAGTATTAAGTTGCGAATCTCTGTGCAGTCGACTAAGGCGCTATGACTTTGTATAAAAATATTATAGATTGCGTCTTTCTTCTAGCGTCTAAGGATACAAACCTATATTCATTCAATACACATTCATGAGAAAAGTTTGGAAGTGGATAGTGATTATATTTACGGAAAAACAAATACTTTAATAAACGTCTCTGAACTTTCTCACTACTCCGTATTTCAATTTTGCACGAACATAAGATTTGTACAAAATAATAATGGATTGTACAGAAAAAATCTTAGTATTTCGAATTATGTAGCCTAGGCTTTTATATCTATTATATCTCTCATCGAAAACTACACCAAGATCACACTACATCATAGTGAAATATAATGTCGCTAAGTTTACGCGACAACGAAACTATCGAGCTTAGATTCATTGACTGACAAACTATGAGAAACTACACCAAGTGACAATGCTATCCAAAGCGCCTTGCAGAATTAAAGCATCATGATAATTAGTAATTACGTTAAACAACTTTATATCATCTGCATACAATAAACAACCCACTTTAATGTTGTCAATCACGTTGTGAATGTATATATTAAAAAACAATGGACGCAAAATAGAGCCCTGAGGATTGTATATAAGGAGCTGAGTAATATAACCATAGTAGTAAACCGTTAAACTTCGATGATCGAAATATGAATTAAGGAATTTGGCTAAACTGTCTGAAAAACCAAACTTCCGAGTTTATTCAAAAACAAACCATGATTTAGAGTATCAAATGCCTTACGTATGTCTATATATACAACATCCACCTGCTGTTTATTGTCTAGACGTTCAGCAAGAAACGGGGTGACACAAAATAGGTTGGTGGTGGTGGACCGACCAGGATAAAATCCATGTTGAGCTGGAGAAATTTTGTTAGCAACCCAAACCATAAAATGATTATGTAGAAGGGTTTGAATGCTTCAGAAAAATAGCGTAATAAGGAAACAAGTCTATAATTTGTAATTGCCGCTTTGGACTCCTTTTTGTGAAATTTTAACAGTTTTCCATATAGTGGGAAATACGTTTGAACTTAAAATTTTATTGAAAATAGCAGTTAAAGGTGCCACAAAAACGGAAGAACACTATTTAATTAAAAGAACAGGTATCTTATCAGGTCCGCACGTTATACTAATTTTAAACTTATTTATTGACTTTAAAACTTCATCCAGTATATTTATACTGGCCCACCTTACTAGATGTTCCGCTTAACATTAGAAACATTTATACACGATGGTACTCCTGCTCATTATGCTCGCAATGTGCAAAATTACCACTTTCGACAACGATGGATTGGACGTGGGAGTGATCATCCCTGGTCACCGTGAAGTCCACATATCAATCCGTTAAATTTTTTCTTATGGGGTCATATGAAATCCATTGTTTATAAACGATCAAACGGCGATAGAATGGAATTTTCATGAAAAATTCGAGAAGCTGTAAATGAGATTAGAAATAATGCTCAGTCATTATTCCGTGTTAGACAAAAGTTAGCTAAACATAGTCAAAAGTGCATTGAAGCTAATGGCGTCCATTTTGAGAATCTTTTGTAAATAGTCAATAAAACCTAATACCTACTTAATTCAATTTAATTTTTATTAGAGTGTGTTAATATTAGTGTGACAAGTGGTAACTTGATACAATCGTATTTCCTGAAAAGTTTTAAATTAGTGCATAAAACGTTTAGGTGCGTTTTTCTTGAAAACGATACGATATTGTGGATATGAAACAAGCACACCTTTTTTATGTAAAATTAGTTTCTCCACCATAAACTTTAGCTTCAGAAACGAAAGTGTTGACCATAAGAAAATATGACAGAAACACACGAAAAAATATGTAGACAGCGCCCTCTACAATATGCAGTATGGCTCATAAACTGAGAATATTGAGCTTCCTCCGAAGTGGAAGAGTTCCAATTTTCAGCTTGATACGTCATGTCATTTGTGAAATATACCCAGTGTTAAAAGTAATTTTTTATCACTTTAAAGAGCTGTAAGTTCTTCAGGAAGCACACTTGTACTAAGGTATGTTTGGTTTAATCGATTCCATTTGGCCTAAGGAAGTTGTAGTTAAACTGTGTCTCTATACTTATGAGACACCCTGTATATTTGAAATATGCAGCTGTTCCAGAAATACGTCATAAAAACCAAACACTGTCCCTAATAAACCCCCTTTCCGCCACTGGATTTCTCCAGAAGAAATAAAATCAAACTTAAATACGAAACGTCAAGTACGTAGGTTTTATCGTTTTGAAGTTATCGTGGCTACTAACATACATTCACACGCAGACGCGTGCGCGCAAGCGCACACACACATCCACGCACACACATCAAATATAATCATACTCTACATCAGGGAATATATGGCATTAGAACCCTCCCAGTATATCAACAAATTGAAGCACACATGTGCTTCGCATGACATATAATGTGTTAAAATATCCACAAGGTTGCTTATAATTTACCAAACTTGGAACCAAAAATTCAAGAATTTGCAAATTGACCACTGTAACAATGGATCTTTTATTCGGAGCAAACATCCCAATGTTACATAACAGGAATTCCAAAAAGTTGATACATCCTGTTTTACCTTTACTAGTGCTAATTCCATTCGGTTCTGTACTACTACAGGTTTGTTAGTAGCACTCACACTGTGTTAAATGTGTCCCACTAAACTTCGACACTTTTTAAAATATCTAGTGTGGAACACCGCGGCACCTTCCAACCTACAAAATGGAAATTAAAAGAAATGAAATAATTTTAATAATTTCTTTAGGATAATTATGCAACCTCTTTTATACTAAGTTCATTACAAATATAGGCAACATTGTAAAAACAAAAACAATAATCTATGTCAAACAGACGTTTAAAACTTCATGTCAGACAGAGGTTAATAGACCTCCAGATGCTAACTTCAAAGCTTAAAAGAAATGAAAACTTTGAACTAACAATTCAATTCTACCGTATGAACTTTTTTACCGCTAAATTACGCGTCGTATCAAAAAATTGCATAGAACATAATTAATCGATATGTTTAATATCTATATCTAGGTATTTTTAAATCTTTGAAATATGCAGTTGTTTTAGAAATATTTGATAAAAACTGGTCCTAATAAACCCCCCTCTCCACCGCTGGATTTCTCCCAAAATCTAATCAGCTCCAAGCAAAATGAAAGCAAGCTTATATACAAAATTCGAAGTACGTGTTGTTTTCATTCTGGAATTATCGTGGATACTAGAGTAAAGTCAACATCGGAAGACACAGGAAAAAGTTACGTCAGAGTGTAAAGCTCAACAAAAGTACACGTTTGAAAAAATAAAAGTTTAGGTTATGTTAGTTCGCGTTTGTTGTCCAAGAATACAATTTTAGGTGTAAAATTTTTGAAATAATCATAAAGTAAAATCATATTTTATTGTCATAGTTACAAAATCTAGTTTTTTTTAAATACATTTGCCAATAATTTAACATTTTTTTAGGTACGAGGGCTGTCAAAGTTACTTTCACATCGTCTTACACTTTACTGTCAATTAATTACTGCTATTTACCTGAATTGATACTTTTAAAGTTTTTGTAATTGTTCCACACAATCTTGCGAGCGTCTTCAGATAACACATGGCGTTTTCTTGCTTGAGGTGCTTGAGCGTTATGAGATATACTTGCGTCGCACATTATATAAAGAACTAGATTTGGTTACATTAATATAACATGAAATTAATAATTAAAGTAACTTACTTATAAATTCAATACAGGCAGCGGATAGTTTAAAAAAAAACTGTTTTGTAGAATAAGTAATAAACAAATTTGATACACCGGAAAAACAAAGAGGTTATAAACAAAAGTTGGCAAACGATCAACTGGAAACTAACGTTTTTAGAGCGCACAGTACCAATATCTGTGTCATTTTCCAATCATTACTGCATCTTTATCTAGTTTAAAAATGCGTTTCTGCGCTGGTGTCTTCCGATGTTGACTTTACTCTAACATACATTCACACACACACACACACATCTAGACATCCTGTTCGATCTTGGTGAAACTTGGCCAAAAGTTGTAAAATGAGCTAATAAGTCGATTTAGCAAGTGAAAAAAAAGTCTATTACATAACCTATACCTATATATTATGTATATGTAGGTTGGAAGGTAAAAATATTTCTAAATTTTCATCACTATTTAGTACTTCATTCACTGTTTACAGTATGCATCATGACTTGTTTAAATGTTTATTTATATTTGCACCATAATCCGAAACCACAGTCCCAACTTTATCCACAATTCAAAATTTCTTTTAATGTTTTTACAATAATTTTCCCAGTGTGTCTTGGATAGTATAGTTATTAAACGCCCAGTAAATCTATTTTTACTTTTTATATTTTCTTCAAAAACAAAAACTTAACTTTTATATACTAGAGTAATAATTGCATATTTTATTTATACTTTTCAAAACAGGTAATTATGGAATATATTTTTGCATAGCAACCAACACACCCCCTCAATTAATTAATAACAATATTACAATATAACTTAGATTTTACTTGAACTTCAATGTCTTCTTATTTTTCTTTTCTCTTAGTTCTTTAAACTGTTGTGGTGGCAATGGTTTGGTTAATAGATCAGCTTCTTGGTTTCCTGTGGGAAAATATTTCAAAGAGAATCTTGTTTTCTACTTGTCTCAGGTAAAATGGTTTTTAATGTCTATATGTTTGAAACGCTCATCATTTACTACATTATTTGCCATCACTATACAACTTTGATTATCTCCATATAAAATTATTGGTTTAAACATATTGACATTAATACTTTTTAGCAAAGATCTAAGCCATAAAGCTTCCTTTATAGCTTCAAACATAGTCATGTATTCAGCCCAGACGTAGCAACTGAATTTTGTCGCCGTGTAATCCACGTTACTATACAATTTTCAAATATTTTAAATAAACAACCTGTTGTACTTCGGCGATCGATTTAATTATTTGTCCAATCTACTTAATAAATTTATTGCTGTACATAAATCCGGACGCGTACATAGTATTGCGTACATCAAGCAACCAATTAAGTTTCTGTAGGTTGCATCATAACTATCATCTAAATTTAATAAGTTATAGTTTAATTTCACAGTCAATGGAGTGCTGATCGGGTTGCATTTCCTCATATTAAATTTTCTAAAATTGATTTTAAATAGGTTGTTTGATCGAGTGAAATTTCAGAATTTGACCATTTATTCTTATACCAAGGAAGTAATTAATTTCTTTTAAATCAACCGTATCAAATTGATTCATTAAAAATATTTTAAAATTATTCATTGTATTAATATCCTTAGTTATTATAGCCAAATCATCAACATATAAAATTACGTAAATATTATTATTTACATTGCCCCTGTTCAAGACATATTAAATTTATAAATCCCTTATGAACCAATATATTATTGAAACATTCATACCAGCATCGAGCTGATTGCTTTAAACCATAGAAAGATTTATTTAATTTACACGTTACTTGATTTGACTACAACACCATCAGGCACTCTCATATAAATGTTTTCCTTCAAGGTTCCATTAAGAAACGCCGTTTTAATATCTATTTGATGGTCTAACAGTTGATACTGGTTTGCTAATGCAAGCATACACCGTAATGTACAGATATGTGCAACCGGTGCAAACGTTTCCTCATAATCTAACGTTTTTCTTTGACTAAAACCGCGCGCTACTAAACTAGCTTAATATTTTACGCAATCTCCATTACTATCGCCTTTTATTGTAAACACCCACTTACAGTCACAATATTTACATTATTTGACTTTTGTACCAACGTCCACGTTTTATTTTGTTCTGATGATTTTAATTCATCTTCTATGGCTTTCCCCACTCAACTTTTAGCTACTACGTCTTGATAACATTTTGGAATTTCATTTTCAAACATTTGATTACAAATCAAATAATTATAAATTTCAAAATCATCCTCTTTATAAGACATTATTTGTTTAGCTTTTAATCTTTCACTCCTTCTCATGTCCTGTGTACACTGATTTTCATCATTACCGTTTGAGCTCGTACTTATTTGTTCAGAGACATCCTTTATAGAAGATGTTTGACCTTCAGTGCAATTTTCAGGGACATTACTTTCATTAAGTGTTTGTTTGCACCTTTTGTTTGTTTGACCAGGAATGATTTTATTTACAGATTTACTATCAGCAAGACCCCCTGCTGATAAATGATCTGTACCTATTGGTACAATTTCCTCTGCATTTACCTTATTGCTTATGCTACCAATTTTGACTAGATCATCAAGTTCTAATCTTGATGTTTTATATGTAATTTCATCAAAAATTACATTACGTGCAACTATGAATTTTCCTGATTTTGCATCAAAGATCTTATATCCATTTGGTACATAACTCACAAAAATTCCCTTAGATGACTTACTATCGAATTTTAATCTTTTTGTTTTATTATGCACATAGGCTGTGCAGCCAAATATTTTTAAATTACCTAATTTTGTTTTTTTTATGCCACATCTCATAGGGTGTTTTATTTAATTTTATCACTTTTGTCTACACTCACACTGTATACCACTGCATGTGCTTTTTCGGTTAAAGTTCGATTCATTCGTTCTGCAACTCCGTTCTGTCGAGGAGTGTGTAGTACTGTAAGGTGATATGTTATTCCCTTTTGTTTACAGAATTCCTTCATTTCATCAGATAAATATTCTCCACCATTATCACAGTTTAGATTAACTAATTTCATATTGAAATGGGCTTCACCTTTTGCAACATAATCTCTAAAATAAGTAAAAAATTTATTTGACATTAGATAGGTTACGGTGTAATGAGTATAATCATCAATAAAGTTTACAAAATAATTTTTATCATCTAATGTAGAAAAGCTTACAAAATAATTTTTATCATCTAATGTAGAAGGTGTTAATGGCCCACACACGTCAGAATGTACAATAAATAATGGTCTTGGTACATTTCCTATATCTTTTATTTTGGCGAAAGGAAGACGTGCTTGTTTACTGCTAATACAAGCTTCACATAATGAATTAATATGATTTATACCTTTCAAACAAATGTTATCAATTGCTAGTTCATTTACTTTAAGTTTAGAAAAATTTTCTTTACTAATATGGCCTAAACGCTCATGCCACATTTTATTTTTGTCAATACTAATTTCAGCCACGTGACCTGCAGCCCGTGCTGTATTATACACATTTTGTATTAATAATTCTATAATATATAAATTATGTATGTGCTTACCTTTAATCATTGTTGTATTTCCCTTTCTGATTTCTACAGTACCAGTTTCTTTAAATACCACTGACATTCCAGCCTCCTGTATATGCCTCACTGAAATAAGATTTGTCAGCACACTGCTGCTGTAGAGAACATTCATTAACTCTCCATTATAACCAAGGTTTGTGTTGACTTTTATTCTCCCAATATGAGTTGCTTCGATGACTGTTCCCTTTTTCGCCACAGTTATACGAATTGGCTCCACCAGCTGTTCATATGTTGTGATTGTGAAAATCCCAAGATCATTTATGATGTGCTCTGTTGCGCCAGAATCCAATACAAAATGTTCTGATCCATCATTCTTGTAATTTAAATTATCATTGCACATCATAAAAGCAAATGATTCCTTAGCCATTACTGTTGAAGCACTGGCTTCCTGATTGTTTTTCTTGCATTTTTAAACTTTGTTTGTAATAAAAGCAATCACGTTTAACATGGTTTTTCCTGCTACAATGGTAACATTTTTGTATTTGTTTGTTCTTGAAAGTTTTTCGTTGAGAAAATGTATCCTTTCTTTTCCATTTGGTAGCACGAAAATGATGAGCTTTCATACTTGTATCGGTATTTTCTCTCATAAGATATTCCTCATGTTCTAATAGCATTCCTTTTACAAAAGCTAATGTGAGTCTATCATCCGTCATAGTTTTAATTGCAGCTTTTATTGGTGCATAGCTTGTGGGTAAAGAGTTTAACATTTACCATACTTTTGTTGTTTCACTTACTACCATAACGTATGCCCTTAAATCACGTACCATTTCTTGTATTTCCATCATGCGGCATTTTAGGGATGTTCCGGACTTTAATTTGGAATTAAAAAGTCTATCCCGGATGCATAATTGTGTGGATACCTTTTTACGTGCATATAAATCATCAAATTGTTTTAA
The DNA here is from genome assembly GCA_036346205.1 of Vesta saturnalis. NCBI lineage: Eukaryota > Metazoa > Arthropoda > Insecta > Coleoptera > Lampyridae > Vesta > Vesta saturnalis. Next base: position 4,163,731 of record JARFJB010000209.1, on the reverse strand, counting down.
AATTTCCGCTGCCGCACGACCAGGCGGTAGTTGTTATTTTATAATATCGTCTAAATATTCTATTATTGTACCTCTTGCAAATCGCTCCCATTTTGTCCACTCGTCGGTAAATGGTGTTGGTGGTTCTTTGGACAGCACCTTCTTGTTCTATTATTTCTGTAAGTCTGAATTTGCACTTTAAATCATTTTCACCATTAAACAGTTTTAGATTCCGTTTTACACTTGACGCACCACTGGCCATTGTCTTTATTTCTTATTGTCTTTTTATATTATCACAAACTTAACTTTTACATACTACAATAATAATTGCATATTTTATTTATACTTTTTAAAACATGTAATAATCGAATTAATTATTATCGAACCAACAGTGTGGACACTGCCAGGCCAAATATTCAACTGCGATGAGACTTCCTTCTGTCACGATCCCTCCAAAACCAGAGTTGTGGGCACTGTTAATCAGAAGAGTCAACGCAAAACAAGCACTTCTGGAAGAGAACACACAACACCATTGCTTAGTGTTTCTGCTGATGGTAAGATGCTTCCTCTGTTATGTGTATTCAAAGGAAAATCTGTAATGGAAAATTGGGTTGACAATGACATGCCCACGCAAACAGCTGTATCAGCAAGCGAAAGAGGGTGGATGGAGACTAAACTTTTTCATAATTGGTTCAGGGGTGTATTTTTAAGTAACATTGGCACAGAGAGACCAGTACTCTTATTATACAATGGGCATTGCACTCATATTTCCACAAACCTTATACAGTTAGCTCAACAAAATTAGGTAACCATAGTAAAATTGCCACCCCACATTACACATCTTTTGCAGCCATTAGATGTGGCAGAATTTAAGGGCCTAAAACAGAAATGGGACAAAGCTGTGTAAGTAGCAAAGGCAGAATCCACGTAAGAAGATCTCTAAAAAAGAGTTTATATCTCTTTTAACAAAAGTTGCTCAAGAGGTGTCTTCTATGAGCATCATTAATGGATTCAGGACTACAGGCATATATGATCCAAAACCAGAAATTCAAGGACCCAAAAAAAAATCTATTTCTCAGTCTGTCTTTAGTCTAATAGATCTTCAAAAATATAAGAAAGAACTTGCCCTAAACTCTGCGGAGAGAACCATAGAGGCTGTAACATCAACTGAAAAGCCCGAGCAAACACTGATAGTTGAGCTGCCGTCTACAGCTAATCCTGAGGTGCCCGAACTGTCTTTGACGGCTGAACATGAGCAGCCATTAGCAGCAAACACTGAGCATCTGATGGAAGTCCCAACACCTGAGCTTCAACAGCCATCAACATCCAAGCGAAAGACTTTAGAAGAACTTCTACTCGACCTTTGTAAAAATAATAATACCGCCCCTGGCAAGCCAAAGAAAAGGAAAAGGATTGTCAACACCTGTGAAATAATAACGACAGAAAAATATCTAAAATGAAATTAAATGAAGAAGAGGAGAAACAACAAGCTTTGCTTGAAAAAGAAGAGAAACGGAAAAAAAGAGAGCAAATTGCAAGACAAAAGAAAGAAAAAAAAGTTAAAGCAAATCCTAATGCCTCGAGTTGTTAATGAATCTTCTTCGGATGAGAATAGTGACACATTTTCAGTGCAACACAGTGAAGAAGACTACCACGAAAGCTTCTCCGAGTATAAGGATGAAGATGAACTTACTCTAAAACCTGGTGACTTTTGTATCGTTAAAGTGTTTGAAAAAACAATCAGTTAAAAAAGAAGTTAGAGACAGAGGAAGAGTCCTATATCTGGAAAAGTGACATTTTACGAAACCTGCCCCAGCCAATAACTGCAAGTTCTGCTCGTTATAATAACATGGTTGGGTTTACAGAAGACTTGAGTGACCTTACTAACCTACATTAAGTTGATTTATTTGAGTTGTTAGAGAAAGTTATTAACACATGGTACTGGTAAGTTAGCTGACTTAAATTACATATTTTATAAAAACTTTTATTTGATGCAAAACACTTTTTTGTACTTAACTTGTAATATATAAGTGCACTTTCTTTTGCTAATTGCACGTTTTTATTGCCTATTTTCTGTGAAATCTCAGTAACCGTCCTAATACAATGGCCTTAACATGCAAATTTATCAAACAGTTGGGTAAACCAATTTTTTTTTGATAAATTAAATGTACTGAACTAGAACCAGTTACCCCAGACAATTGTGGCAATGCTCTAATGGGATTTGCCATAGGGTGATCCAGTCACTCCTAAGTCGTAGGGCAACTGGAGCCAATTGAGATGTAAAAATATTAACCCATTACAGCCCAGCGTCCCATATATGGTCTTAAAACCACAGAACTTTTAATCTACCATTTCTGAGAATGCAAGCTAAGCGGCAGCGATTTTATCATTCGTCACTCTTCTAAGAACCCTTACTTTTGAATTTCTGTCGTCAGGTAGCCAGTGGCTCTCTTTGTTCCCAACGAGACGGGTCGACAAAAAGTTATAATTTTGTGCATCACGTATTTTGATCGAAATATGGATATTGAGTAAGTATTACTTTTTCAAATAAAAAAATATATACCAATAACTTAAGCCAAAGTATAACAACAATTATTAAAAGGCATCAAATTGTAACATTAATAAAAAACGATGATTCGTAATTGATCAAATAATTTAATTAATATAAAAAATTACCTTTTAATAATCGCTAAGTGACGTCTGATCATCGGTAGATGAATATAAGGGTGGGTTCTAATTTAGAGTTTGGTTAACCTACCTGAAATGCTAGTTGCTTCTTTTCTGCTTGATTATTTTCACTTAATTCCACAAATGTTATCAAAAAATTATGAATAAAATAATAAATTCTCGAGCGCCATGTTGTCTTTCTTTTTTTTATATATATCTATCTAGGAACAACAAAACCTAGTTATTGAATGCTATAAACAAATTAACACAAATAAAAATAAAATAAGTTACATAAGTTTATTTAATATATGTTTGAAAACGAAAAAAAATTCAGAAGTCATAAACTAAATTATAAAAAAACTTTACCTTTTAACTGTTCTGTATATACACTGTTACAGGTACTATGAAGCAGAATGGTTCATATGGTGAAGTCAATGTCTTGCTTAGTTATCCATAAAATATGGAATTTCCTTGAAGTTTATTCGCCAAATTTGTTTGTAAAAGAATGTAGAACTTGCGTTGTAAAGGTAACTCAAGTAAAACTTGCCATTTAAAATAATAATATATAAGTGATTAAAAAGGTGCGTACTTAAAAAATAAGTACGTAAAAAAATTCATACTTGAAAAGTGAGTAATTAAAAAAAGAAAGGTGCCTAAAAAAAAAGCAAAGGCTTTAGCTTTAAATATAATGAGAAAAAAAATAACTTACCACCAAAATTCTGGTGGCACCAAAATATAAAAAAATTAAGTAAAAATCATACTTATTGCTGTTAACATTCAGCATTAAGTGAATTACAAAGAAGCTTTCAGAATAACTCAAATGTATTTCCCCTAAAAGTCTTCACGCTTGCGCGAATACAATAATATAAATCCAATTTTTTTTAAGAAAGGGAACTAAAACTATTTATGTAATATTACACCCAAAAGATTTGTTCTAGGAAATGCCAATTAAATTGCCATTCTCAATTCTACATATTAATAATTAAAAACTTTTCTAATATTATGCCAAATAGATGAACGATTTTTAAATTAATGTACTTTTTAATACAACCACAAAAAAAAGGTTGTTACAAAAATCCATTGAAATATGTTTGATCAATAATAATTGTCTTTAAAAAAAAATGTAGTCAAAGCTATTCATGACTAAAGTGCAGAGTACCACTTTTGGTACACTGGGCACTTGTGATAGCGTTTTTTTTCAATTCTGTATTTTTCACTAAATAACAAGTTTTTGCTCTCAGACAGTAACTTAGAGGGAAGAATTATACAATATCCGATAAACTAATAGTACATGAAATTTTGATATTAGCCCCTAACAAATGTCGTATTTGCAGCGCCTTGGCAGCAATTCTCGAACCAGGTTTTTCAGTTCAGGAAGCCCTGGAAATATTACTGGCTGATGATGAAGAATTTGAAGGCGATCTTTTTATAGCACCACCTGAACCTTCATTAGTTAGTGATGAGGATTCTGGTGATGAAGATTCTGGAGGTTTTAGAAACCAGCTATTAGCTGATGCCGAATTGAGACCATGAGTTTTGACAGATCGTTTGCCAGATACAGGTAGAAAACAGGACTACACCATAGGTGACCTTATGTATTTACCGAGAGAATTTCCTAAGCCAAACTATGAAAGGCATTCTTCGAAATCAATTGTTGAATTATTTATCGACGATGACCTGAACGATTTTTTAGTAGAAGAGACAAATAGATATGCATCCTTTTTGAATTCTACACCAAACATTACTGGACAAGAAATAAAATGTTTTATTGGTATTTTACTCTTTAATAGAATCCCTTGCAAAAGAATGTATTGGGAGCATCACAAAGATGGATTCAACGCATTAGTTTCCAACGCAATGAGAAGAAATCGTTTTGAGCAAATTTTACAATTTTTACATTTTGCGAACAACGAACAATTCATTCCTGGTGGTGATAAAATTTGGAAAATCCGACCAATAGTAAATAGACTGAAAAAAAACTGTATAGAAAATTTTGTTCCAGTGCAAAATTTATCATTTGATGAGAGTATGGTGAAATACTACGGTAGACATGGAATAAAGCAGTTTATCAGAGGTAAACAGATCCGGTTTGGATATAAGGTGTGGTCCCTAAATACGAGTGAGGGTTATTTGATAGATTTTGAAGTGTACCAAGGAAAATCAGTTTCAACCAATGAAGAAATAGAAAAATCGATTGGGAAAGCTGCAGCACCGTTAATAAAAATGATAAAGAACTTCCCCGAACATCTCCAAAATCTCCGTTTTAATTTTCATTTTGACAATCTATTTACAAGCTTCAATTTACTCAAATATCTGGCGAACAATGGATTTGGTGGTTGTGGAACAATAAGGGAGAACCGAATCCCAAAACCCTGTCCAATGCCTACGACAAATTTATGAAGAAAGACAGAGGACACTTTGAAAATGTTATAAGCAAAACTGATGGTATATTATTATGTAAATGGAAGGACAATTCAGTAGTAAATGTTGCTTCAAATATTTATGGTGTGAACCCAATTACCAATGTGAAAAGATATTCGCAGAAACACAAGGCTCAAATACAGACCTAGGCCATTTATTTTTGCTAGGTATAATACATCCATGGGCGGAACTAATCGGATGGATGAAAACATTGCAAATTATCGAATTAAGATACGCAACAAGAAATGGTACTGGGCATTATTTTCCTGGTTAATTGATGCTTCCGTACACAATACTTGGTTCTTATACCGTCACTCAGTATGTGATATTCCCCAATTACAATTTCAGAAAGAAATCGTTTTGGCATACCTAAAATTATATGCAACGTTACCGAAGGGGCCAGGAAGATATTCAAAATCTTTAGAAGCTCAACAAGTTCTGGCATATGACAGAAGAGACCATTTGGTACAGAAAATACCAGATAACAAACGAAGACGTTGTGCTGCTCCGGAATGTTCCACTAAAGCTCGTTCAATGTGTGGTAAATGTAACATAGGACTGTGTATTGACTGTTTTTATCCTTAACACACTAAATAACTTCAATTATTTTATTGTTTGTCATATATAGCTGTAGTTTTAGCAAAGAAGCATTAAAGTGTTTACATATCAATACCTTCTTCCCTATTATTGCGTATTTCTTTTGTATTTATGTCTATTTCTTTTATACTAATGAATATCCCATTATATAAAAATTAGCTCCCGTAAGTGATCAGTGGACCATATATGGTACGGGGTTTGTGGGGTTATGGGAGGTGACAAATTTTTTTAAATTTTTTTTTGGGTCATTTGAGACCCTAATCGCTAAGCCGTATTAAGGAAAGAATAATTGCAAACATTTCTTTTTCTGGGCAGTAATGGGTTAATAAAAAAAAAAATGGTAAAAAACCACATTCAAGCCACATGATTGTTGATTAAATCATTATATATTTTTTCTCAGCAATCCACTGGTGTTATCTTTCCATCAAAACTATTTAAAAATGATATTGTACTGTCACGTTGTAAAACTATGCCCCAGTTATCCCGAGCACCTTATATTTCTATTTTAAACTCATATATTCAGTATTTTTATTCGGCACACAAGAAGAATAGGGGGTCGGGAAAACTCTTTCTGTGTGCTGTTTTCGTGTGCTAGCCCAAAAACGCCCATCTTACATTATTACTAATACATATGAAAATAAGGTGTTTTCACACAAGTATAATACTAACATAATTCCAAATAGATAGTTTTTTTGTTTCGTCTCATAATTAACAAAGTAGGTAGGGTATTTATTAGTTCTAAATTTTTCACATTCACACATATAAATTGTGAACCTCAAATTTCAATCAAAATCACATGTTAAAATTGCCAATTACCAAAGAACTACGTCAAACTAAATATCTGGTGTGGAACAACACACGACCTTCCAACCTATAAAATGGAAATTAACCCATTAATGCTCAAAATTAAATTTCAGTTATATTTTTACAAATATTAAAATCTAGTGTCAGAATATGTTTGTAATAAGTATGTATAAGTATTTAAAAATAGTTTATAGAAACAAAAATCAATCAGATACTGCACATCATATTATTATTAAACAAAAGGTTATGTAGTGTGGTATTTCACAAAACAAGCAAACCCACGTTGCACTTCATGCATCGAAATGTAGTACATTTTCCACATTTACCACATCTTCACTATGTTTCTGTTTTATCAAGTGGCCAACATTATCTAGTCGTATTTCATTTGCTACACGCTTTGATGTTTTTGGACATACTCTGCGTGGAGTTGGAATATCAGGTGCTGAAAGAAGTATTTTGACAATTCTTCTTGAAATTCTAGTAGGGGAACGGCTTCTACGTTGCGGTAGAGTAGCCACATATTTATAAGGGCACAATTCAGAAAAAATCTAAATATGGGCCAATACCATTTCTTTGATGGAATACGGATGCATATGGCCCTCTAAGGTTATTAAAAAATCAACACCCCTCATGCCTTTATTATAGAGTTGCTGAAGTACAGATATCACTTTGCTATCTTTTCCTGACCACTTGTTGCAGCTACCTTGAGTTAGCATCTCTGGCGTTGCCATAGTAACTTCCTTATCATCATACCAATGAATAAGTGTCAGCTGTTTTTTCTCATCTTGTAATGCATGGGAAGACTCTCTGGCTTGGTTTTTTAGATCTTTCAGTGGAGCGTGTTCAAGTCTCTTTGTTGAGTTATAATGTTTCCTTCATCTAGATTTGTAAGTAGTTCTTCAGCATCTTTGGGGTTGCAACATCATATTTTTTCTCATATTTATATTTTCTCTTTGAACCCAGATTGGTTAAAAGTTTTAAGATATTACATACCGTAAAATTGTAAACAAATCATTACATTTATAGTTTTCCACACATTGTTATATATTGATAAGTGTACAATCATAACTAAGACTGCAGTAAGAATCGAGTAACATGGACCGAAATCTACCTTCTTTAGATTATGACGCCATGTAAATGTAATGCCCAGCGTATTACAAATCATATGTGAACATAATTCGTTAATTTATTTAAATATTTCATTGCCACTGCATGACTTATTTCATTACTCTAATAACGGTGTACCTAGATTTATATTAGAAAATTATAGTTTTTTTTTAAATGCATTTGTTACACTCACTGTGTTTGGGTCTATATGACCCGGTGATTTGTGTGGTTCAAATTAAAGAAGGAGAAGCAGATTATTATCATAGACGAATGTATTTTATTAGTTTTGTTTTATTTTCATAAATATAAATAACTTACATAATATTGCCACATTATTGCATGCGTTATTTGCGTACCGATAAACAAGTTTATTCCTGTTGAGACTTGTCTGTGGCTCCCCTTATAAATGAAGCCAGTGAGCATCTGTGTGTTAGTTCCATAGTAAATATCAAAGTTAATGCTAGACTCTTAATAAGAAATACCTAACAATTGATATTTATTATTGAAAATGTGTAGTGAGAGAGTGCTTACTTGAGAAACTTTTGTGTTTCTGATAGTGATCCTAATGCTTCTGAAGAAAAAAACCATTCGCCCGAACCGAGATATATAATAGCGAATGCAGATATTCACGTAACTTCAAAAGATGGCAATATAGCATGGAATGAAAAGACACATCAATTCGGAAGGTTACAGAAGCAAATATTATTTCGTTGATTCCTGAGCAAACAAGGTATGCTACGTCACGAATAATTGATATAAAATCCGCGTACTTCTTATATCTCACCCAAAATTGTAAACCTAATTTTGAAAATTTCAAATTTAGAAGGCAAAAGACTTTGTGGCGACACATTTCAAGAACTAACATTAGTTGAACTAGAAGCATATTTTGGTCTACTGTTTCTAGCTGGAGTGTATAAATATCATGGAGAGGCAACAGCCAGTCTGTGGGATGGAAATGTAGGTCGTCCAATATTCAGATAAACGATGTCCCTACAACGATTTCATGTAATTGAACGAATTATTCACTTTGACAATAAAAAAACTCGACCATAACGATGCCAAACTGATAAATTATCTCCCATATGGGACTTGTGGGATGAATAGGTTGCAATTCTACCTAAACTCTATAATGTTCACGAAAATGTAACAGTAGATGAGCAACTGGTACCTTTTAGAGGCTGTTGTCCTTTCAGACAGTACGAATAAACCTGCTAAATACAGAGTCAAGATTCTGTAACTGCTTATGCATATAACATGCAAGTTTACCTCGGGAAAAAAGAAGGTGAACTTCCAGAGAGAGGTCAAGGTAAAAGAGTTGGGCTAGATCTTACTTATGGTCTAAAATGTCACAACGTAACGTGTGATAATTTTTTTACCTCGTACAATCTGGGGCAGATGGTATTGAAAAGAAAAATAACCATACTTGGCACTATTCGCAAAAATAAGCCTGAATTGCCAGCCGCATTGGTCTGCAACAGGAAAGAAGTTCTTTCTTCAAAATTTTACTTTACCAAGGATATGTCGATAGTTTCCTATGTTCCGAAACTGAATAAAACTGTTACGCTCATTAGCACCATGCACCATGATAACGGAGTGTGTATCCAAGATCATAAAAAGGCCATTTATGATTTTAGATTACAACAAAACTAAAGGTGCTGTAGACACGTTAGACAAGTTAATAATGACATGCACATGCAGACGGCAAACTAAAAGATGGCCAATGACTACCTTTTACGGTATCATGGACATTTCAGCTTACAACGCTTCTGTTCTGTGGTGCGAAGTAACTTCAATCTAGAATGCTGGAAAACTTACAAAACGGCGACTATTTCTTGAAGAACTGGGTAATTCCTTGATCACTCCATTATTGCAAGAAAGAAAACGTCTCCCTCGAAGTATTCCTGCAGCTGAAATGATTATAAAGTCACATTCTACAATGCCGAAGTAAGAGGACAAGCAACCACAACCAAGCATAAAAGATGTAATTTTGTCCCTCTTCAAATGATAATAAACTAATATGGTATATTGTAATTGCTCAAAATACCTATGTAAACCACATGTATATTACTACTGTCAAGACTGTAACAAATAAATGTATATACCTAACTACTACGTTTTTCAGATGTTCTTAATATAACATTTATAATATGTAATAAAAATAAAATAACGTAATAAAATGTAATAAATAATAAATACTACATCTTATTTCTTATTATTATTTACTGTTATATCAATTTAACGACAACTATAGGCTCCCTGTTATAATGACCCGAACACAATAAGTGAAACCAAAATGTTGACACAATAGGAGGGTAAATATAAAATTGTAAGTAAGTACGTGTTTTCATTCTGGAGTTATCGTGGGTATTAACATATATTCACACACATAGACACCATGGCTGATGGTGGTAAAACTTAGCCAACCATTGTAAAATGAGCTAATAAGTCGATTTAGAGATAAAGAAAAAAAAGTCACTTCTATAACCTTTTATACCTACATACAGGTCGCACAATTAAAGACGATTCGGGTCACGCAGATACGTCATTGCGTTCGGGAACAATCGTCAAGTGTAACAGCTTAAAATCACTTACCAGGGGCGGCGTAATTAATCGTTGGTACATGTACAAAATCACATTTAAAGTGTTATGTTATTTTATTAATTTAATAATTTATATACATTCCTAATCTGTTTAAAAACATTCTAATTTCATTAATTTAAATGTAAAATTTCCATAAGTATTAAGAAAATGTGTTAATAATTATGTTTGTACACGTACAATGGCGTAATATACACTTGAAACAATTTACCTGCGACGCTACTGAACTTCTCGAATTGCCGCGAGTAGAATATTTGAAAATGGACGAATGCGCATCTGACCCCCAAATCATCTTTAGTTGTGCGACCTGTATGTATATGTAGGTTGTAAAGTAAAATCAAAAACTTAAGTATTTGTCTACGAAAGCTGTTTATTTTTTTGTTTTAAAATATATTAGTTTTCGACTCATTTATGGCCAACCCTTACACTATCTAGCTACTTTAATAATTAACATTGTTAGCTAGATCAATGGCTTTGCTGGCATATCACTTTTCACAGCAGTTAATTAAGTTGTTATGCTGTGTAATTATACTATCTTTTATATTAGACGGTAGATCATTAATGACTAAAATAAACAAAATTGGTCTAATCGTAGATCATTGTGGGACCGTATAAATCAAGTTGTCATTTTTAATTCACTTATTTTGATAATAAAAACAAACCTTAATATTCAAATATATTAAAATGAAATTTAAACATTGTTATCACATATTCTTCCCAAAAATGACACAGTCACATATTCCAACAAAAATACAATATCAGTACTGTATAAATATTTTAAGTTTTTTTAATACTAAAATGAACCCAATGTGCAACATTCGTGATAGTCTTTTGGCGCAAGCCTCACATTTTTCAAAATTTGAAATGTTTTAGAATTCCGAGTATTAGCCGTAACCATTGTTTTTTTTATACTAACAAAATTTTCAAAATTTGAAAACAGAGAGGGTTGAACTGTTTGTGCACCAAATATAATTAAATTATAATTGTATAACAAAGTTTATTACAAACACAACAACTTAAATACAATACAGAAATTGTAGAAACATTATTTAAAAGTAATTGGTCTTGTTATCTGTTAACTATAACTGCTTCATTATAAGTTTCTTCCCTTTTATAATTACAGGTTTATTTTTTAATGTTCCTTTTCTGCGTTTAGTGTTCTAAAAGAAAAATATTAATGGCTTACATACATAGTTACACACTCACTTTTTTTGATATAAAGCTTTGTGTTTTTACTACTCTGTTAGAAAATGGAATTCTAGGTCTATTAAATTCATATGGTTTCTTTACTCTATATATCCTAACCAACCAATGTTCTGTTGTGTATGCTTCTTCTAAGTAAGTTAAGGTAAAGTCTTTATTGCCAATAACAGCTCCTCTAGTACGATCAAAACCAGCGGGGCTACGATAATCCAGTTTTACTTCTCCAAAGCGATAATAACTTAATTTGTACATAAGACAGTTTAATAGAGTAGGTGAGCCTTCGGAATCAACTCGAAATTCACCATGTTCGGTGAAATAATCACCTTCCTAAAATTCAATATAAATAACAAATGCAACAAAATTAAATTTACAATTGATTACTCTTATGTCCTTTGGATGTTCACCTTCTGCAATTCTCACCATCCATAAAAATTTATTTATGTCATCACCAGAGTATCCAATAACACCACCAAATATAACTAAAACATAATCCACATCTAATGATGTCATAATTTCATAAGCTGCACTTTCATTTGATGACATTGCTTTTCCAACAAGTGCAATATGACTGTTGTTCCAAGTGTTATTATCAACCAGAGTAGTACGATTTGCCATTCCTGCTATTTGATAACCATAATCCCACCTTTAATAGTAATTATATGAAAACCTGCATAAAATTGGAGAAAATGTGAATTTCAAGCATTGAGATTTTAAAAGTTTAGAAAAACAAAATATTTAGTTAAACAAGAGAAGATAATCTGTTTAGTTTATAAGACAGTATGTTAGTGCACAATTAATCAAATCTCAATGTTAGTGTTTATTACTAAATATCTCCATATTACTCTTACCAACTCATTACTCTTGCATCATCATCAGTATTTTGAGATAACCAATAATATGCTTCACGAAAATCATCTAAAATTTGTCTCGATCCGTCATTTCCATATGAGGCTAACACAATACTTGGGCTAGAATAAGCATTACTTGTTACCCACGTACAATGAACAGCGAATAGCATCAGTAAGATTAACATTACAAATATTATAATAGTACGTAAATTAGCACCAAGACCATCAGATTCTTTTACTTGTTCATGTTTCATTTTTGGAACACGACCGGCCTATCAATAAGACAATTTTACATCAATTTATAACATTTAATAACAAACCTTATCATAAAGTCTTCTATTGCTACTTGCTGTTTGATCTTCATCTCCATCACTATCACTAGAGCGAGGAGTATCTTCTTCACGAAGAAACAGGTCAAGAAGTACTGAGAATGCTACACCACTTAACATACACACTACAGGAGTTAATGTTAACATTAATCGCACCATCACACCAGCAAAATACACTGCACTAAGTGCATATAAAACAACTGAAACAATTTTCTTTATTTTAATGGAAGTACTTGACAAACTTTTTTAGTTATTTTCATATTACATCAGTCATTTTAGACAAAAAATGACATGTTTTCAAAAATTTGTGATCAAGCAATGGAATCGATACACATATTCATTGTTGCTGTCTCATTGAAATGTTATAGTACCCAAAAAAGTTATGCTTAAGCCGCCATCTTGAAAAATGGCGGCCAAAACACGGTTTTTTGGGTTTTAATACTTAACCATTCGGTTTAGAAAAAAAATTTTTAAACAAAAGTTGTTTGTCATGTAATTATCTACATATGTTATTATTACCATTTTTTTCTGTGAACAACGATACATGCACAAAATAACGTCGTTCTTATAGTCCGTACAGAAAATGTAAATAAATTCACTTACATTTACAATATTCTTTCTGAAATTAGTGGACTTATAATTTGAACTATGTGTATAGTTTTTTGACCATACTTACAGCTGAGAACAAAATTTAGAATGATTAACATAACAAAAGTGCTAACTGAAGTCTTTTGTTTCAGATTTGCCATGTTGACTAAGTGATTACAAACATGGAAGATGGAAGGTATTGTTTTAGTGATGAGTACCTAAAAAAAGGGTGTAGTGTAGTAACGAATCGAGGATTATTAACTACTATAGAAACAAGCAAAGCAATAGAAGATGGGCTTTGGGAAAAGTTACAGAATATTTAAAAAATTAAAGTTCACAAGGCTTGCAGAAATTACTATACTAAACCTAGTACAATAAGAGTTAAGAAAAGAAAACTTTACAATAAAAATAATTAGTCATGTGACTCTAAACCAACAATAAGGACCAAAATACCCGCATTTGATTACAAAACAACCTACCTTTTTTGCGGAGTTGAGGTGTTAGTCCCCGACTCAAAACTGTCAAAAAATAGAATAAGCGCATGAAATATTGAAAATATGTGTTGAACAGAAAGAAGTGAAGTTTAAGAACAGGGTTGAATATGAAAGATTTACCAGCAGCTGAAGCTAGATATCATGATGAATGCTACGTCACTTTTAGAAATGTACCAAAAGTAAAATCAGAACAGTCAAGCAAAGATGTTCAAGAAACAACTTTAACTCTTTAGGGCACACGGATACCGTAGCCCATATGGGTAAAAGGTGAGTTGGAACCTAAACCACATTCATTTCAATCAGCACATTATACCCAGTTTCAGAATATGTCTTTGAATTATTTTTCACTGACGAAATTGTACAATAGCAGAAGACACTCTGATCCCAAAATTACAGCTTCTGATATATGGTGTTTTCTTGGAATTTTAATTTTGAACGGGTACAGTCCATTACCTTCCAAACGAATGTATTGGGACGGGAAAGACGGTGTAAGAAATCCGATGGTAGCTAACGCAATGAGAAGAAATCAATTACTACAGATTCAGATTTCGCAGACAATACCGAACCTGTTGCATCTGATAGGGCTTGGAAACTACAACCTTTGGTGGATAAAATAAAACAGCAATGTTAAAAAAACTTGGTACCAAGAAAAGAACTCACATATGATGAGTCAATGAATAAATAGTTTGGTAGTCACGGATGCAAAACAATTCATTCGGTGCAAACCAATCAGATCGGCTAGAAGGAAGGTTATTTAACAACTTTGACCAATACCAAGGAACAAACCCTTATGGTAACCAAGATTACGATACCTTATTGGGGAAGGCTGCGTCGCCTCTGATGTTAAAAGAACTGCCAGTGACACTATAATGTATATGCAGAAAACATGTTTACGGGATCGAATCTAGTTTAGTTTAGTTTAGTTACCTACGACGTTGTGGATATAGTACAGTGGGAACAAGGGAACAATCAGAACAAAACTGCATACCAAAATCACATAATCACAAAAATATCTCAAACCTATTATTTCGAAGAGAAATAGCACAGGTATATTTGACACGACTTGGTGGCTTCATGTCAGAGAAGGCGGTATGCTGGAAATGGGTGCAAATCATTCGAACGAATGATGTGCCAATTAGACTATGTATAGGTTGTTTTATACCTTATCGCACAAAATAATTAAACACTGCCCTGTTATTTTTAAAACTCCTTATCTTTCTTTTACCATACATTTTACTGCACTCAGCCAAGTTTTACGCGACCTCCAGGCCCGACCTTACGTCTAACCTCACCTACATATATTTGCTTCGTTAATCTTGCGTTGTTCATTATCTCAATGTGGCCAAACCAACGTAGTGTACTACTTTTATACCTATACATCAGCGTCTTTTCCTCGCCACACTCCTTCATTATACACTCATTCTTTATCTTATCGCTTCTGCAGTGAACATTCTACCCAGATATACCAACTCGTCCACTTGTTCCACAATTTCATCTTGCAGAGCAAATACTCTAGTCTCCTTTTCACCTTCCTGATTGAACACCATAATCTTAGTTTTATTTACGTTTACCTTTAGGTCCATGCTCTCACAGACTATATCAAACTTCCTCAGAAGGAAAGGAAAGGTCATGTATTTCATTCCCTCCCCAAGGGAAACAGGCTGTTTGAGCTTTCCAAGCTCCTTCAGTCCCAACTATGGAGTACCAGCATACATACATACATTACGTTCTGAGGGGGAAAATACTACCCCAGCATTCTCCTAAGTAGCCGTCCATGGTGTGTATATACGCAGTGACCATCCCGCTACATGTGTATAAGGAAAACCCCCATAAAAAACCGCATACAAGGTAAACGGTAACGGGAATCGAACCCATTACCTCCCAAATGATAAGCAGGTCGTGTCACCACAACGCTACCAGCTCTACTAAGAACAGTTTGTAGCTCATCTACACTGTGACTTAAATAAGACTGTGTCATCTCCATACACCATTTGTATCAGTACATGCTTGCCTAACAAATTTATCCATGTATACATTGAACAACCACGATTAGAGTTTAGAATTCTAAGACATAACTGGGATTGAATACACACCACATGCAGGGTGGTGCGTCGCCTCATGCAGCATAGGATTTTGAATGGTAAAATCGAAATATGCCGATAAGTTCACCCCATTAGCATCGATTTCCTAAATTCATAATGCACTTGCAAGATGAAAAGATCTGGACCGAGTGATACTGCTACAAAGTTTATTTCACGCAAAATACTCGTAAAAAGTGAACGCAAAGGTTTCATAGACTATGTTTACAGGGACACATAACACAGGTTTTAATAACACCGTTCTTATTAAAGCCTGCGTATAATTGGAATCTTGAAATACTGCACAATCATGACATGATCGAGGTGTTTTATAATTTATATTTCGGAACGTACAATAATACCAGCAAAATTTGTATTAATTACAACAAAAGTTAACCTGAACGTGTGATCTACCACAGCCTGTAATACAATTGAGGGCCATGCTTTCCTATTTATGAAATCTCTGTGGCCATCTGATAGTGGTAATATTTGAATGTGAGTACCATCAATAGCACCTACTAATTGAGGTCATTTAAAATCAAAGATTTACAAAGGAGAAGGCATTGGAACAATAATAGAGTTAAAAAATTGCTTCGAATTGGAGTGTGCAGCAATTACACGTAATACGCTAGCTAACATGAGAAGTGAGGCAATGCACTACCTTCTATGTATATGTATTTGTATTTTTTGTTTCATTTTTAGTGCATAAACAAATGGAATTGTCACTTATTGTTTATTCTAGATGGATAATCCATCCAGAATTATTAGAACCTATTAAAATCATTATATTTTTGTTTCAATTTATTTCTGATACAAATGTTGACTCGGATTCAAGATTGAAATTAAACATTTCAAACATTCAACTTTAAGAATTGAAATCCTGTTGTTATCTTTGTTAACTGTTACATTTCACTGATTTTAACAACTATTTTTGACTTTATAGATGACTTGATTTCATGAAACGTTATCTTGGCTAAAAAAGTCACTGTTATTAATTAATAAAACAAATTATATCCTTAATAAGAGAATTTTCAGTGTTACAGCTACCACCTGAATACTGATTACCGTAGTTCGAAATATTTCTTTACTTCATAAATATCAATACAAAAAAATCTACTTCTCAATTCGTTATTACTATGATGAAGAGCACATGAGAAAGTTTAACATATAGAGATAACTGTTGGACAAATGAAGTCGTAATTAAGTTACGGACCTGCAGATACGTAGTACCACACACTAAGAAGTAAAATTATGATAGCTACCTAAATATGTAACAAATTAATTAACCTTGTAATATATGCGTAAATAAATTAATTAAAAGTCCTATGAGCTAAACAAACGTAATAAATAAAATACTTACCAAACACTCTTTCGTCGTTGATATTTTTGATGCAATACCAAAGGCCAGCTGGAAATGTAGTTATCAAAACATGCAAGTCAAAAAAGAAGGAAAACCATGTTGTAGGCTGATGTTCTGATACAGAAGCAATAATTGGAATATGAATTTTCGCATATCCGGTGTCCCATAATGAATAAAACCTTAAATACATCATATAATTTCAAAAATTGCTTATATTGGCATATACTGGATGTTCCCAAATTATTGAACTTTTTAAAGATCATTTTCTGAATTATTTGTAAGCTGATATATTAAATTATAGAATTTTCAGTGTAGCTTTGTTCGACAGCGGTTATGAATTCAAGATTCGTTATTAGGCAAAGGATTGTTGTTTTCACTAATCACTAATTAGGATCCTATAATAATTAACATGTAATTATATACACAATGTAATTTATAATATTTATTCTGGTATGTGGATATCATGTTTCAATCGACCATATCAAATAAATTGTTTAGAACTGGTGACTTTTATAATACATTCATTACGAAAATAGGCAACATTGTAAAAACATAAACAATAATCTGTCAGACAGGGGTTAACAGACATCTAGATGCTAACTTAAAAGAAATGAAATAATTTTAATTATAATTTTTTTAGGATAACTACGCAACCAAGAATTAGAAGAGATGTTGTTACACGTCCAAACCGCACTAGGCGTGTATGCTTACTACTGTAAGCGGGTTGCCAAGCCAGCTAATAAGGAGATGGGCGTGGTCGAAACAAGAAGTAAAATGAATGATTAATACGCTCAAACACCTTACACCGATATTCAAACAGCTCAGTCCGGGCAAATATGTATCCAGGCGCCACCACAATCGAAACTTTGCTAAAATAATTGTCTTAAGCTGGGTGTTAATTAACCCTACTTGATTGCGGAAAGTAGGATTGTGCTTACTCAGTAAACTCTCACACGAGGGTCCTAAAACAAACACTCGTCCCAAACAATTCAACTCAAACTCAAATATATTTAGTACTACCCAGGTTATTAGAAACTTTTTGAATACACCTCGTAAACCAAAATTTCCAAAACAAAATTTATCACTCAAATTTAACTGCATTCACGTAACCAACAGTTATCAAAAAAAAAAAAAACTTAAATACACGGGTTGTCACAAACTTCCTGATTGTACTCTGTACATCCAGAATACCAAAGTTATAACACGTTAACTGAATATATTCTACGTATCCCTCGTATACATATAAAATTAAATCTCTACTTATCAATGCATAAAATAATTCTTCATTCAATGGTCCATAATTAATTTTTAAAATTCCTAATCAAAAGAAAAGCAATGTCATCGGCTTAATAATTGTTCCTTTATGATACCTCTGAATCGTATGGGACATTCGTAAATATGTAAGTTCTCAAAACTCCATTTCTTAGTTATACTTAATGAAATTTTTAAATCAACAGCTGATCCGTCATTAGTGTACTGCGTTAAACGAAACTAACATGAAAATCTTCTTTTTAAAATTAACCTGGCAAATATAACCTTTCAGGTTGTTCATTAATCTTAAAACCAAAATATGCAAAGTCTACATTTAAATTGTCGAAAACTAGGTCACCAATTAAGTAAACGTCACAAATGTGTCTCATAACTGGCTAAATAAACAACAGAATAAAAGTTAACGATAAATATATATTGTCCTGCACAAAAAAAAAACAAATGTTTACATACACTACAACAGCGTGGTTGAGAAACCCACCACACCACTGTCAATACAAATTTGCGTTTTTGCAAAAATTCTTACTGCTGTACTAAAACAGCCAATACAACACAACTCGAGACCGATTACCTTTTTCCTTCAACACTAATTAATAAAAAAAAAAATTACACAACAACCCGCAAATAAAACTAACCAAAAAGATAATCGTGCTCAACTGAGTTTTCAAAATTCTTAAATGTAATTCTTACTTAAAGACTGTCCATTCATCCTTCGCTTTTCTTTCTTCTCTCTTCCCGTAAACCAATTATTTGTAGTCCATGTGTATCCTTAGATTGCCTGAAGGCACATAACAAGTACTTCACAATTTCACAAACACTTATTCCTTTCGGTACTCGCGAATAGTCCAATTATACGAGGTTATTACTCCAATAACCCGTAATAATCTGTACACGTTTGGTTGCCTCTTTAAAGTTTCTTGCAACCTTTAGGACAATTTAGCCCTTCCTTACACAAATAAACTTTTAATGTCATATAAAATTACTTTAACATTGGCTCAATTTACTACGAATATTTCGTTCACTTAAAGGTGGTCCCATAAATAATTTGAACTAAGGATCATTACAAGCACACGCGCCGCACTCAACACTATAACGTAACAACTGTTATCTTATTACAAAACTGCTTACGCACTTTTTTTTTTCCTTGAAGAAAAAAAACCATAAACTGATTTTATCTTCAATCTCAATTTTATTAATTGTTTTATTTATGAATGTCTTATACGATTCATTCCCTTTTGGGTTACGCAGTTGTTTAAACAATGACTGCCTTCAATATTATTCACAAATATAACTCCAACTCAACCCATTCTGATGTCACACTTCACCTCGCGCGCGCGTCTTCCACCGAGCTCTCACCGACATCCACCAAAAGCCAAAAGCCAAAAAGCAAAAAGCCCCCGCCAATCTCTGACTTTCCTATTTATACCTCAAGCCATCCATCTTTAAACATGTCTTACTTCCTCGCTATATTCACCAATGGTATTCACTCAAACTTTCTTAGTGCCGACTGATGCTACCCTCTGCACAAACACGCTTGTAATTACTATACATCGCCATTTTGTTCTTACCTGCAAATTTTACAATTACTTTATGGAGAAGCCATTTCTCGTCATCACATTCATTCAGTGGCCACTCTGGACCATTACACAACTTTCAACATTTATCTCTCACATGCGCTCATCCTCCTTCCGCAACATTTGCAAAAATAAGTACAGTCTAAGGTCTCAAATCCCATATACGTACATGTATTCTCAAAACTGATTGCACAACATTACGAGAACTTTCTATAATCAACAATTAAACATACCAAATCTTTCTCTACATATTTCCTAAAACATTCTATACTTATACATTCACATCTTCCGGCAAAGATTACTCCTTTATCCTCCAACATTCCATTCCTTATTCAGTAGTCAACAGTAGCAAAACATTATCGTCCCATCGACACATTTCTCTTCACATTTACATTCATCAGAATCTATTTATTCCAACACCAATGTCTCTATAACATTCAAATACACGTATCTGAATGATATTTCTCCTAAATTGCCAGTGGCGTATCATCCACCCACATACATTATGCATATACACAAAAAAAATTTTTTTTTCGTTCAAACTCAATACACCCGTACCCAAAACACGTAACACACGTCATTATAACATCTTACATACAGGGTGCGTCAACACAACCTTACAATGTTGCTAGGTGCGTTTAATCAAATCCCACCTTTGGAATTAATAGATTTTGTTTCTTACTTATAGTATTCCCGATCAGGCTAAGATTTGCCTAACGTGCTAAAGCACTCAGTAACACTGGGAGGGTTTACGGATATTGTTGGCTGCCGCGAGATGTTTATGAATGGCTACCTTCAATTGACATAAGTCAAAGTTTGGAGGAAAACAGAAACTGGGTAATCCATTCCACAATTTGCTCGCCGTGTGGAAAAATGTAGATTACTGTGACTCGATGAAATTTTGAGTGCGTAATTATGGTGTGAATGGGCAAACCGAGTGTTCCTAGCGAAGATGGCGTGCGAAGGTATTAAAGAGTTGTATTTCGGAGGCACACTTGCCATGATAATAGCGATAGAACAAGGAAAGAACAGAAACTGTTCTTCTATGCTCAAGAGAGAGTAGGTAAGACGTCAGAGACGGGTCATTTATAAGCCTTATAGCTCTCTTTTGGATGCGGTTTACCATATCAAGGACGTATTGGGGAGCACTGACCCAGAGGTGCGAATTGTATTCCAGATGAGGTCGAATTTGAGCCTTATACAGTAAAAGGAGTTGTTACGATGTGAAGTACTGTTTAGATTTGTATAGAAAGCCCAGTTTACGAGCAGCTGTTTTGCTGGCTGACAAAAGGTGGTCAACCCATGAAAGGTTCGATAATACGGTCATCACTAACATAGAAATAGAGTTTGAAGAGTTTAAATCTCAGCCACTCATATTTACAGCAGGAAATGATCGGTTTTTCTTGGCGGACATAAGGCAACACTGAGTTTTGTCGGCGCTGAACGTGAGTAGATTATTCCTTCCCCATTCAAGGACAAGTTCTAAGTCACTGTTGATTGAGGCTACCATTTTCACTTTAACGTTCTGACTAGAATTATTGTTGTGGGAAAACTGAGAAGAACTACAATGTAGAGTACTGTGGTCTGCAAAGCAATGGACCGGGTTCCTGTACAACAGTAAAAGTGTGGGAGCTACCACAGGTCCTTGGGGTACGCCCGCGTTAAGAGTAGTTTCTTTCGAACAGAAGCCACCGACGACAACGCGTATACGTCTCTTATCAAGAAAGCTGGATACCCTATTGATGAGCGCATCGGATAAGCCGAATGAAGTGAGCTTGGCAAGTAGGTACTTGTGCCAAACCTGGTCAAAAGCCTTTGAAATATAAAGCTACTACGACAGATTCATCGGACCTCTCTAATGTGTTATTCCAAAGTTTGAAAGAATATGGCCCGTTGAACGACTCTGTCTGAACCCATACTGGTGGTCGTTTAGGAGTTTATTGGAATAGAGAAACGAAAGTAGTTGGTGGTTGATGGCTTTTCCATGATTTTGGCTAGAATGTGATAGTTATTGGTCGATAGTTTGAAGGATCGGTTTTGTCGCCCTTTTTAGGAATAAGTTGGACATTTGCCAACTTCCATGATGAGGGAAACTCGAGATGACATGGAGATCGAAAAGAGGGCCAGTCGGCTTGTTTGAGTCAAGTTTACTGATAATTGATTCTAGGAGCTTGTAACGAAAGTGGATTGGTTTAATAGCGTATGGGGTAGATTTGGGCGACGGCACAGTTTTACTTAATGAGACATGAATTTGATGCAAAGTAATCGACAATGAGGTTGGCTTTTTCAGCAGGATCAGCTACTACAGTTTCGTCGCGAGACGTCATGGGAGGAAAAGAAGGTGTACTAAAGTTTTTAGTGATGGCTTTAGCTAATGATAAATTTACGACCACCCAAAGGACATGAGACTAATTCTTTGCATTTACGTTCTTCAAACATTTTTTGGCCTTGGCAATATAGTCGGCGTGATTTTCGACAAATTTATTTGATTTCCATTTGGTATAGTTTATGCTTTTGAAATAATGCATCAGCGCAAACCCTATTAAACCAGGGTTGGGAACGGGCATTACCTACACGATTATGTTTTTTGGGAATGCATAACTTCATACTCATCAAGATAAGTTCAGTTATTGAACGAGCAATGTTTGAAGAGGAGGGTAGTTTAAAGCAATACTCACGCCAGGGGAAGGTTGCAAAAAAATCTCGCAGTTCGCTCCAGTTAGCTGATTTAAAACATCACATAGTTCTATCTGTTTTCCGAGTAACAGTGGGGTTAGTACATATGAAGTTATTTCGATTAGGCAGTGGTCTGATTGATCAAGTGGAGAAAGGACTCTCGTTTTATAGACAAGTGGGTTGGTTGTAAGGAAGGAGTCCACGAGATGTGGAGTATGTTTAAGATTGTCAGAAATTCTGGTTGGTTCGGAAATCATTTGTGTGAGATCACAGAATACAGCGAATGCTTGTGAACTATGACCTGCGGGATTAGTGGTAGATGAAAATTGAAGCCAATTGGAGCTGTGGGCTCCCAACATTGAAATATCGCAAGATGGGAACTGTGATAAGAGGTAGTCTATTTTCAGACTAAAGGTAATCAAAGAGATCTTGTAAGTTTTCATTGGGAGACCTATACAAACAACAACAGAATTTCACAAATTGGGGCTCAGAATGTTTGAACCAAAACGCGTCAAATTTGTTGTTTTCCAAAGTGACATCCTCTTACAACCTACGTTGTCCTTGGTATACGCACATACTCCGCCTTTAAGGCGAAAGTTAGAGTGGAGGTTGTATCTGGGAAATTACAGGTCGAGCGAATCAGTGCTTCCAGACGAGACTTGTGTTTCTGATAGAAACAGAATGTCCGGTTGCACTTGTTCAAGGTGTTGGTGAACAGCATTAAGATTCGACCTGATACCACGTATGTTTCAGTAATGTATCCGAACGTTGGTACTTTCGATGACTGAGGTCGCCTGAGTCCTGCACTTCCGGGCATCCGAATGGGGCAGAATTTTATTCCTGGCAGATCTTGCTCTTCTTAGTCTTGATTTTGGCGTAGATGAATGTTTGCCCCCCCCCCCCAGTATCCTGAGGACGGATCGACGAATCGATGTCAGAGTGTGGGCGTCCCGCCGTACTCCCCTGTGGTATAACGCCTGTTTTAGAACTCATCATTTTAAGGGTTTAGCCGTTAAAATGCCACGCTTGGCTAATGCGTGTTGGCGAGTACATAAGGAATAAAGGAGCAAGTGACCGGCAGCCCTTACCGAACTCAGAAAATGAGTGTTTCCATAAGAAAGTGACCAGTTTCTACCACCCTGTTACTATGTGAAGATAATCTTGATGCGGTCGAACACGATAATATCAAATCATGAAGTAGAATTAGAACGCATAGAAAAATCTATCTCGAAGATTATTGGCTGCAGAATAATTGATGTAGAATATTTTCTAGATCAACTAAAACCTTTGAAACACGAAGGTAACCAATCAGATTAACGCTATCAATATTACTAATATTTTTTTAGAATTTAAGTGCAGTTTTTAATATGGATATTGTATTTGGAAAAAGATAAATAGTTTGCATAGTGTATTTTCATTGCGGTGCTCTGTGTGTACTATCAAAACTGTATGAACAGAGAATCCCAATACAATAAACGTTGATGCTGAATCAAGTACATTGTCAACAGGTATCAGATATTCTCGACTAACTGAACTTTTTGCAACCATGAATATTCCAAATATGTCCAATGTAACGTACTGTAAATATCATAACAAATTGTCTTCTGTAATTAATGAGCAGTAAGAAAATGAAACAGCCGTAGTTTTATACCTTGGCATAAACAATAAGTACTGTTGTGTGTACAAAAGAGAACCGGGGAAGTACACAAAATTTTATGTTGAGCAAGTCTAAAACGTATGTATAAACATAAGTGGCCATATGTAAGTTACTTATTTTTAAACTATACAGGAAAAAAATATGAAAACCAGGTGTTGTTTTTGCCGCTGAAGATTCTGGTTTGGAAGAAAAACTTATAATTCCTGATATGGATCCGGACCTATACAAAAAAAGAAAACTTCATTTTATTGAGAACTTATCTACAGTCAATAGGTATGAATTGAAAGGCAACTGTTCTCCAATCAAATAGTAAACTATAGAAAACCGAACCTAAAAAAAAGGATCACTGCGCCAAATTTTGGCAGGATCTGCAAATTAAGAAAAACCACATCAACAGTCAAGACACTTCTTTACAACACGTTTTAAGGCAAGATTTGGTTTAGAGCACGAAGATACTGCCATAAAATTAGTTAAAATTAGGTATAATAGTCGAGAAAACGCCGTTCCTTGCTAGTTCACCTGATGGTTTAATAGGAAACACAACAATACTTGAAGTCAAAAGTTCAGCCAAGAGGTTACTTGCATCCAATTGGTGCAGTAAAAAAGAAAAATTTTATATTGCAATTTTAGAGATAATAAAATATCTTTAAAACGCATGCATAACTATTTTTTCCAGATCCAGGGTTCGTTACATATAACGCAAAGGAGTCCATGTTACTTTGTGTTATATACTAGAACAAATACAAAGGTATGTGCCCACGAGTTTATATGTACAGTTGGGGCAACAAAAAACGGGACACTACGGTTTTACAAGTTCAATGGGCATATCTACTTTAATTAGTAACTGACTACTCAATTTTATTATTGATTAATCCCAACACCTTAGATTATTAGTAATAATGACAGTATGACAGATAAGGGTTTTGAATAATTACTTATTTCTGATTTCTAAATATTCTTGTGTTCCGTTTAGTTTAGTTTAATAGTATTTTGGAGAGTTTTGAATAATTACTTATTTCTCATTTCTAAATATTCTTGTGTTCCGTTTAGTTTAGTTTAATAGTATTTCTAGGATTCCTTCTAAAATGCCTGTTCATACTACCATTGATTTAAAAGCTCGTATCGTTGCTGAGTTAGAGAGCGGCAAAAGTGTTCGCAAAATTTCGCGATTATTAAATGTGTCACGATCTACTGTTGAACGAGTGCGAATAAAATGGACTGTCCAACATACGATAGCGAGAGCAGTCAATAGTGGCAGATGAAGAATATCTACACCAGCTGAAGACGAATAATTAGTTGCTTATGTAAGAGATCATCCTTTTACGAGCTACAGGGTTGCTAAAAATGAAACAGTATTTCCTGAATGTCGTGCAACGGTTCGGGCTAGATTAAAAGAAGTTGGAATAAAACAATACGAAGCGGCCACTAAAGAACTATTAACAAATGATAACAAAGGATGTCGTTTAGAATTTGCCAGGCGATATATCAACGAGCCCTTGGAGTCGAGTTATTTTCAGCGATGAAAAAACTTGCAGTAGCTCTAACAATCGACCTCTAAAAGTATTTCGACCGGCTAGAACCCGATGCGAAACCCATCGCGGGCCAGGAGTTTGCTGGATAATTGACGGGCGCATGAATTCCGAAGCATATTTAGACATACTGGAAACTATCATGACTCCTTCTGTTCAAGTTTTATATGGTGAAGAAGACTACATTTCCCAACAAGTAAGTTAAGATATGAATATTATCTTATTTAACTTTTGAATTTTTACTGTGGTTATAATGAATTTATTGTTACAAGGATAATGCACCTATAAACACGTCACGGAGAGTCCGAAATTGGCTTCAGGAAAACAACGTTCGTTTGTTACCGTGACCAGCAAAAAGCCCAGATCTCAATATCATTGAAAACATTTGAGCTTTGGTCACAAAGACAATTCAAGACCAACAAGGTTGCCCAAAACCGTGACCAGTTAATTGCGGCGATTGAAAATGCATGGTAGGCTGTTGGAATCGATTACCTGCAGCATTTAGTAGCGTCAATGCCTAGACTATTGCAGGAGTGCATTGACAACGAGGGCGGTCATACACATTATTAATTTCATGTTACTGCATTAATCACTAAATTACTCTAAAAGTATTTCTTTATTAATTTTTGTTTTAACAATTTCTGACCTAATCACCAAAGTATTATAATTAGATTTTTTAAATGTAGTTTTTCAAATTTTGTTTTTTTTCTTTTTAGATTTTAGTTACTTTGAAATATCAGACCAAAGTTTTTTTTGTTGTATATTCTAAAGCATAATATAATAAGATCAAAATTGATCAGAGCATTCTACTTATGTCATCGATGCATTGCATTAAAGTTTGACTGAACTGCAATTTTTATGTACGAAGGTCAAATACTACTTAAAGTAGATATGCCCATTGAACTTGTAAAACCTTAGTGTCCCATTTTTTGTTGCCCCAACTGTACAATCTATTAAATAAATATACGTAGGTTAATGAGCTATTTTTGTGAGATGATCATTTCTGAGAAGATAAAATGAAAAATAATTGAGTTGTATATAGAATCGCTGTTACCAGAACTTGTGGATTCAAGGAGATCTTGCCAGTTGAGCATTCAAGATGTTTATATAAACTAAAGTAAAATCAATTTTGTATTTACATGTTCAAATAAATAAATGTTTTGTTTCAATTAGTTTGATTGGGAAGAATGGTTATCTGAGAAATTTCCTGCAAAACTTCTCTACAGTCTGGCCAAACTTGAAAATGCAGTACGGGCTCTTATGTACTAAATGCCTTTTTTACTAACTTTAGTCATCTACAAATAACGCTATCTTTTTCTTTCATGGCAATGTCAAATTAACCTACTCCCTTTATTAAAAATCGTTCCTTACAGTTAGTACAAGCGTCTTTTAAGGTAATGATGAGTATTTTCTACAATTCTGTTATCGAACTTAATTTTGTAGAAATTTCTTTTTCATTCTTCGATATGAAAGTGGAAGTTCAAGCTGGCCCTTCAAAACGACGTACTGGAGAATAATTCACCCGTAAGGAGAAACGTCTCATTCTTAACGTACTAAATTATTTCTCGGCCAAATTGAACGTTAGTGCAGCCGTTAAAGAAGTGAGCAATGCTTTATGTTGTTCAGAACGAAGTATCTATGCTATTAAAAAGGAACATTAAACTAAAGCATTAGTCAGTCCAATGAAATGTGCGAAAAGAAAAGGTACACAAACCAATGATCGTGTATATTACCAGAATATCCAAATATATCATTTGTGCAAAAAATGTTATATTATGTTGAAAATATCTCGTCGTCAATAGCAACAAATATTCTTGGTATATTCTCTTACTGAATCCCCCACGTGCTTGAATTAATTACGGGAAATTTCTTCTCGTTCACCAATGTTTTGAGAAAATTATCCTTCGACTCGGGATAATTTTCAAAACATTCGTGACTCGAAAAAATATCCGGAAATAATCCAAGCACTAGGGAGATTACAAGTGAAAATAAATGATGTACCTATAATAAAATTAGGTAATCCACTAAAGCTTATTTGGCGCTGATAAATTTTAAAATGCAGAAAAAGAACACTTACAGAAGTGAAAATAACTGAAAACTAATACTTTAAGGTTAAATTAAACTTAAATAACTGTGCTCAAAATCATACATGCATTTGCACCAGTCGAGGGAGATACTGGTAAAAAATATATATAATAAAAGGATTTGATACATTTAAAACAGTTTTAACTAGCTGTATCTAAAAATTATTGTCGTAATTAAGGTATTCGTTATAGTTATAGAAAGTTGCTTTATTATAATGGTTAATTTGAATGTGGCCATAATGTGATTTTTGTTTCCAAGTCAGTTCTTACATCATGTGAAGTTCATGTATAATCCCATGTTGTTTAAATGTAATTAAGATTGCTTTTACGTATAGTAAACATTCATAAACAAATAGATATAAGCATGTGCACCTAAAATAAAATTTAACTGCAAAAATGAAATTTAATAAAGTAATTTTTACACTTATCTTGGTGCCCACATTTAGTTTCTAATGCGACCAGCTTCTTATGAATCGAACTTCTATTCGGTATATTTACAACTCAATTTATAAGTTACTCGATTTATAAGTTCATTTAAATTTTATACCTATCTTTTATTTTAGGTTAGAAACTGTGTCCTTATAACATAGCTAGCGGGCCCGGTATTATAAAACGGTGCAGTAATTCATCAGTATAATAGGTTTGGTAAGCATGCACTTCCCATAAGCCCCATACTACATTTGGAGGTTTGGACGGTCTATAGTAGATGTATAGTGTGTACACCCAACGTCAATGAAAAAGCCCACCCCTCGAGGCGATCGAACGTAGAAATTTTGGACACTCTTTAAATGTTAGCAATAACCAAGAACGTATTGTAATGGTCAGGTAAATTTTCCATTATAGTACGTAGATATTCTCTTAAACAACCAATTTGTTAATGAAAGAATTCTTATAATGCCTGGTTCGAAACTGACTTGAAAATCTGTTACATAAAAAGAAGAATTATATTTTTTATATTTTTAATGAATTTGAATATATGTGTATTTATAAAACCAAACAAATGATTTTATTTTTATTGCATTATAATGGAATTAGATAATAAATTTAAATGTCATTATGGTTTACTTTGAGGATTTTAAAACAGCTCCAAGTCAGCTGTTTTTCTTCACATACAGGAATTGATAATAGGAGTAATATATTTTTAATATGAATTAACTTCAATGAAATTGTTGCACAAAACTAAAGAATCAATTAATCTACGATATAATTAGACTGATTAGAAGAAATACAAATAACAATGCAATTCCAAATTGTTTTGATTTCATTATTTCCCTGATAACACAGTGCTTGTTTTTTTCCATTTTAATTCAAAATACTACTAAAAGGTAACATGACCTACTAATATTTCGATGTCTAATAGGTTGACAAAGAAAATTTTTTTTTAATAACTGTATGAGTCAATCAGAAATATACCAGATGCAACATTACTCCAAAATAACATAGATATTTTTTGAAAAAGTATATCAAAAATTTAAAATTTAAATTTTTGTTCAAGAAACTTGCCATTTTCAGTTTCAATAGGTTGTATACTTTCAAGTTTTGAAAGGACAAAGGAAAATTTACAAACTATTTAAAAAAAAATTGACAATTTTACAAAACTTTTGACAAATTTGAGCTTACACGTTATTAAATGAAAAAGTTGATATATTTTTTAATTAAAATACAATTTGGAGCGTTTTATTTTTTCATATTTTTTATATTGTTCATAATATAGACTAAAATTGAAACAATGTAAATTAATTTTTTTATAGGCAATACTTTCCTGTGTTTTTTTCATATTAATTTTTTGACGCGTAATCTTGGTCAAAAGCTTGTCATTTTTGCTATTGATTTGTGTGTTGCCTACCCTCTGTTTACAAAAGCCTTAGTGCTCTTGTTTACCTGGTTATGGCTTTAGGCATTTAGACATGCCCAACATTTTAGGTTTAGGCGTCAAGACCTCCAAGCGCCCTGAGGCAAGAAAATTTTAGGCGCCCCCTCCCTCTGAGCAGTTTTTTTGTTCGTTCTTTTGCAACTTTAATGAATCGGTATACTGTATACAAAACAATTATCTACAAACACTATGTTTTGAAATTAAACTTTTATTCAGACAGGTAGAAACATAAACATTAAAATAATAATAATAATACACATTTTTCAAAATAGTAGATAATTATCAAATATATCTTAAAACTGCAAATATATCAAACAGTCTAGCATATGTTTTTATTTTTATTTTATTAATAATTGAAATTTATAAAATAATAGCTTTGCGCGCTATATTTTTGGCAAATTGATTAATCACCTGTTGTGTGTTTAAGTTATTTATTAATTTTGAAAAGGACCTTTCAGCTGCAGCCACTTAAACAGGCATCATTAATAATATTCAAAATGCTATAGTAGTAGTGTTAGGAAATGCAGCTTTTAATTTATTTTTAATAATATAATTTAATCTCTCAATGGAGGATGATATCTCTGATTTTAACTCAAACTTTTGCAAAACCTGTAATTCATGTAATAAATCTGTATCGTTAGTATTTTATACATTTTTATTTTTGTCCATTAGAATACTTTCAAGTTTAATTGATTGCTCTTCTGAATGTTGTGAGACAGGTTACTTAAAAATTAAAATTTTGTGAAAACTGCATTCACAATGTAAATCTCTCTTGTATAGATTGAATGCTCTAATCTAACACACCAAAAGAGCAATCAACTTTGAAATGTAATTGTCTATTTTCTACTACTTCATCTTTATGCTTGTAAGTGAACTGCTTTTTTATTTTTCATGTTCTTTGCCTTAATACTTCTTTAGTCTCAAATTTTGTATCAACATTGAGCGAAAAACCTACTTATGCCATACAGTTAATAAACATATGAAATCAAAATTAAAATTTTTTTCTTGGAGCTACATTTTTTGCATTATTATCAAATAAATTATTTGGGCCACTTGCTATTTCAAATAGAGAATCGTATATTTCTCCAAGTTGATATCTTAAAGGAGTTGCACCATCAATTCTGCTAGACCATCTAGTACCTGATAGAAGTTTTACAGTTAAATTTAATACATATTTTTTTAAACTAACCACGGAATTATCGAAGCCGAGAAAAAATTATAAATTTCTTGAATGGTTGAAAAAAAATTAACACATGAAATATTACATTTTGCAGCGTCGTTCACTACAATGTTTAATGTGTGGTTGCAACAAGGCACAAAGAGAGCTCTTAAATTTATGTCTAAGAATTTTTTTTATAACTCCATTATGCTTCCCCCGCATATTAGCACCATTGTTGTACTCTTGTCCACATAAATTGTCGATAATTAAACCATATTGCTCCAATGTCGATAGCCCTTTCCTTGTATCCGTAGTAGGGCAAAAGGTTAAACAATGTTCTTCGACGCAGCAATGCCTTGGAGTTAAACCGAAATGTAAATTCATGAATCGAAATGCAAACTGAAATGTGCTCTTGGTGGCTAACATCAGGTGTACAGTCAAGGACAATACAAAAATGTTTACACATTTAACCCTATTTAATTTTCCGCCCTTAAGTTGGTGCCTATTAAATTTATTATTTCGTTTTGAATGTTGTTATATAAATAAATAGAACTAGTAATCCTCCAATTATAACAATGAATAAAATATTTCTTTTTAATAAAAAAATTTTATAAAATTTTATTTTATCATCTCCTAAACAATGAGACGTTTTTTTGTGGTGATTCAAATTCTTTTCCACTTTTTTAGTATGTTCAGCCATTACCGGGTCTAATTTCAATACATTTAAAAAAATGTGTGTACTCCATAACTTTCGAAGGACTTAACATATCAACTTGAAATTTGGCATACATATAGATGTCAACTACCTAAAGAAACTGATTGTTTTTGGGGTCAGTGGGGTATGGGGAAAGGGGTAAAATTGGGGAGTAAGTACCCCTTTTGCAAATTTTTATTTTTAGATTTTTTTCCTTTTAATATGTCATTAATAATATAATTCCCAGTATTTTTTGTCCGTATAATTTTTCTGTACAACAAACGGTTTGCAAGATATTAGCAAAAAACCGTCACTATAAAAAACCGGTTTTTCCTAAATATCTCCGAAACTACTTGACACATTCAAAAAGTGAAAATAGCGTTAGATAGGAAATAAAGTGTTTTTTGCAATTTTTTCGGAAATTTTGTATTTTTCGAAATATTTCCAAAAAACTCGATTTTGGAACCTGTCCACACGATTTTATAGAGTTTTTGGTATTAAATAGAAAATCAAATTTCTGATCGAATAGCATTCTTGTACTTTTTTTGTAAAGTTAATCATTTTTGAGTTATTTACAAAAAAAACGATTTTTTATGTGAAAGTATTGATACAATTTGCAGAGGTTTTTTTTCTAAATATGGTAGAATTCGAGTAAAATAGACAGAGGAAAACTTTCAATCTGATGGATCCCTAGGGTAATCATCGCATTCGTTTAGATACCGAGAAGGTCCATTTTCTACCAAATTTTCAATTTGAAATGGAGTATTTGGCCACAAACCAGGGGGATTACCTACTTTTATGCCTCCGGCTAAATCCGAGGCTGGTATTTTTGAAGTATTTTTTCATTAGTTTATGAACCTAGCTATCCAAATTGTTTATACTGCCATCTCATATCAAAGCGTCTTTAAAAAAAGATAGAAACATACTTGAAGTTCATTTGACACAATCGTTGAATAATAATTTCATGGAATGAAAAAAGAAATAAAATACTTGTTTGTATTGTTTAACATGCATTGTAATTCTAATTTGACTAATGCGTAATTTAACCACATAACCCCACTATCTTCCGTTTAAGATGTAGATATGTAATATTTCTTTTTATTTCACTATTGTAATTGCAAAATTACAGCGTGTGGCAAATGCTCTGGCTATATCTGTGGCCACAGTGAAAAATATCAAGTCTCACAGTAGATCTAATCCAATTTTATCCAGTTCCAGTAAAAAATAACCTCACAACAAAACAAAATGGAACGATCTGCCAGAAAGATCCAAAATGTACATTAGGAATTACATTGTACAACATGTATGCACAAAGTGAGTACAATCTAACGCATACATATTCCCACATCTGAAATGCTTTTATTTACCGAAAAGCATATCACAGTTGGCGCTTTAAATGCTGAACTCCGTAATAATCATGTTTTATTAAGCATTACACACATTAGGATTCAAGTTCAAAAAAGATTCTAATCGTAGAGCTCTATTGGAAAAACAAAATATAGCAGAAATGCGAACTCATTTTCTCTAACGATAATTTAAGAGAACAATTCTAAGTCTAAGATGACTTCGTGGTTAATACAAAAAATAACCTTTATTCACTAATTAAATCTCGGCAAGTAGAGAAAAGGTATGAGGTACATGAAATAATTAGAAGCTATGGACATGAAGTGTTACAAATGCCATCGTATCATAAAGCAGTGGTACAAACGTGAAGAAATGTTGGGACATAACAGTTGATGAAATGGTGATTAATGTGAGGAATTATTCTGAATTTTCTGATAGGGATAGTGACTCTAAATTTGGTACTTTAAAGCATATTGTTACAACATAAAAGTTTAGGTAATTGAAAAGAATGCATTAATTTTTGTAATATAATTATTCTGTGCATTTATTGAACTTTAAATAAATTACACTTAAATATGTCAAGGCATTAAATTTCATTTTAATTATTCATTTGGCATAATATAGGTCATCATGTATGGTTTGTTTAATTACTATTTAATAAGAGCTATGGTAACTGTTCTAAAATCAACTCAAATACACACATTGTAGTTCTGTGGTCACATGAAATAAAGTTCTGATTTTCTTAACACAAAGATATCTAGTACTAAACAAATAAGCTTAAAAATTAGATAAACCACACTTAGAATCTCCAGAGCAACAAAAACATGTTGACACTACCATTTTGTACATTATTCATTATGGAGAGGATTTATGTATTCTCTTAATGCTCTACTGCTTAACATTTGTTTATGTCATAAGAAAATCTTAAACCCAGTATACTATATATAATAATATAAACTTTGTTAAGCTAAAAAAAATTGCTATATAAACTCTTTACAAATAATCTTACACACTTATATTTCTAATATATTTGCCTTATTTTTAGTTTAAATCTATTTACATTTACACTACTTTTAATATCATTTGGTAACATATTCTTTTAATACCTTAAAAAATAATGAATTCCGACTTTTTTTATATTTTGTATGATGCAGTATAAAATTTTGTTTATTACTAGTATCATACTCATGCACCTGATTAAAATGCTTGATTATTTCATTAACATATTGCGGCATTAAACCACACTTAATTTTATGGATAATTATACTACATTTTGCAAAACTCTTCAGTTTTGATCCAATTTAACGATCTTAGCATGGTGTCGATGCTTGTATATTTCTTGCACTTTAGTATCACTCACATTACACGGTTTTGCAATATTTGAAGTATGCTTATATCACTTTTATTTGCCAACTACAGAATTGTACCAGCATAATGGAAATGTGGAAAAATTGTGCAATTATACACTGTCTCTCTTGACAATGTTCTGTTGAATATATGTACTCATAAATTATAACCTACAAAAACTATCAAGATAAAGTATCTGCTAAAGCTCTATTTATTGTTCACCGTGGTTATTAACACGTTAATTATAATGAAAAATATTCTTGGATTTTTATGAAGTAAACGTTGTTTTCGTTTACGTGTAAATTTTACAATAAACAATATTTATAAATTTTAATCATAATCATGAATTATGAAAACCTGTAACTTCACTACCGCCATCTCGGAAAAGAGTAATTAATTAAAAGAAATTATCACGGAAATAATTTGAATCCGTTTTTTAATTTTAACTCGTAAGTGATGACGCAGGTTTATTCTTTGGTGGCGAGGATAGTATGGTACTTTATACAGATGGCTGCGACTGCAATGTATCTATCGGTACCCCTCAAAACAGCCCCCGATAAAACAGCCCCAGATAGATCCAGTTTTAATGGTGTTTGGGTTCTACCACACTCATACATTTGACGTGTAAAACATATCTCCGTGGAATTACCAACGATCTGACATTATAAATTGATTTTATATTTTATAATCATTATTAGTTATTGTGTTAAGCTTTGACAAATATAGTTCGCAGAACTTTGTAGATATACATTATAATAAAATTTTATACTTACATTTATTGTTGTTTTTATTTCGTGTGTAAATAAATAAAAAAAATGCAACGGTTTTGTTGAAAACAGAAATAAAAAAAATAAACAATTGAAACAAAAGTTAAAAAACAGTTTAATTATCGCTAACTCAGGTAAACATACTGTATAAGTATAATAATTAAATTCTATGGTATTTTGGTATATATGGTATTTTGACTTGGGCTGTTTTGTTGGCGGGCTGTTTTGTTGGCGGGTTGTTTTGACGGGGGCTGTTTTGTCGGTGGGCTGCTTTGTCGCGGCTATTTTATCGGGGGCTGTTTTGTCGGGCCTCCGTATCCATCTGTGCATCAGTAGTTGCTATATACGCTTGATGGTTCATCTTGATGTGTTTTTCCCAAAAATTGTGTTATTTTCCCATAATTGTTCTCTAAATTTTCTTCGCGTCTTCTTTTATTAATGACGTTTTGATGTCTCGAAAGTTTCTTATTTCGCTTTTCTGAAGACATCTACCAAAATAACGAATAATTAATATAATTTTGTTCAGTTTAAATCGTTAAGTATTTTTCTTAAATTGTGTTTTACTACCCCTTAGTTTAACTTTGAATACTAAGAACTCATTTTAAAAACATCTGAAAAAAAAAATAATAATTTTGTCTTACCTTACATGTCGCACTTTTGTTGACTGCTATAATTGCGATAATTTGTGAGAACTTAATGCTAACGCGCTTTTATATAACGTTTTAAAATGGCGCGATTTGCAAGAATAAACCAGTAACAGGAATAAACTCGAAATTTCAAGGCGGGACAAAAACGTCGCGTACGCTGTTTGATCGAAGCATGGCACGTTGCGTTAGGGATTAACGATATACACCAATGCATTGCATAAATATAGATATTTGATTAACGATGCATCGGTTCACCTACATTTTGATTACGCCTTTTGGTCACGGGGCTCTCCTGGCGCCTTTTTGGTTACGGCACTGGTAGGCACAGCCCCGCCTCGCCCTATAGGACGGTGTGGGCCTGGGTATGATATACATAATTTGGGAAAGGAGAAAACTGACGATCTGGATATGTGACTTCTGAAATAAAGAGCTAATCGCTCACCAACAAAGCTACACCCTACTATAAAAACGATTATGCTTATTATTTTGAGCTAATAAGTTTGGGTACCATCCGTAAATTGGAATCAAAGTTATTGCATTGGTTCTAACGCGTAATACGTACAACTCAACAATTAATTTTGAGACACTCTCTGTTATCTACAACAATGCAAACTCACCGACCACTCCAAGGTGCAATGTATCCAGCGTATGTTAATATGACAACTGATAAGAAAACAACTCCTGCAGAAGCTGCAGCTCCTACTAAAAACAATGACTTGAATTCTGCTTTTGATAACATACTTTGGAAATATTTTAAAGTGGCAACAGCAATAATCAAAGCAAAAACACCTAAAAATGACAAAAATTACAAAATGTTAATAAATCCTTACTAAATACCTGATGCTGCCATATGTTCACTAGTCCGTATAGGTTGGAAACCGACAAATGGTATTTGCATAGAAAATAATAAACCCAAAATATAAAACGTAGTATAACTTGTAAATAATCTGTTTGAATAACGTCCCATTAACAACAAAACAAAAACATGAAGTGGTATTAAATTAATTATAAACACATATCCTCCCCATGCAGATACCTGTAAAAGCATTTCTAACCTATCATAATTCAATAATATTCAGTATCTTACCATATAAAAATAGGACAAAGCAGTCATACTCGCCCAAAAGATTGATCCAGTTTTAACTGATTTCACCCATAAATAATATGTAAACTGCAAAGCAAATATTGCAATTCCTTCATTGTCGTAACTACCGGCAACTGAACGACTTATATATCCAGGTACAATTGCTATGAAGCAGGCGGCAAATAATCCCGCTCCGACTGACCATAGCTCTTTTGTAAGAAAATAGGTGGAAATTGCTGTTAAACCACTGAAACAATTAGATTTAATTAATATATGTAATATCTGTCTGTAACGAATGCAAAATTCAGTCACCAATAATAACTGCTTTTTCTCTATATATCTAATTCACCGTTATAGTTTATTGCACAAATAAAACGGCTTTCAATCCGTAACCAGAAGCTTGAAAACGTCTTCTATATTGCACCGTAAATACACAACAGGGATAGTATTTTATAATTAGAATTTGTAAATAAATCTTTATTTGGATTATAATTCAATCATTTTGGGTTGCCTCTACAATGAGAACTAAAGATCTAGTGTGTTAATTCACACTTCTAAGCAAACTAGTAGTTATATAGTTTGAAACAAGATGATTGTGCCAACCAACAGATATAAAAAGTATTTTATTTCAATAAACGTTCAATTGAAATTAAAAGAGGCTTAAAATTCCATTATATATGCTTCATCGTACGCTATATTTTTTCCGTTTTATAAAATAATTTATAAAAATTCTGTATTTATGAAATTAATAGAGCTAAATACAACTCCCGATTCATTTATTAATTGTGTAAAAACTTCAAAAACTCATTTGTATGAAGTGATTACCATGTAAGTTTACTTCAATGGGATATTTTGATTTACATAAAAATTATACCTGGTGGTTAAAGAAATTTTGTAACTGTTTATCGTTAATAACGCGCACAGAGTTGTAAAATGGAAATGCAGTCAAGGAAAATTTCTGAAAATATAAATTGTTGGATCTGCACTAACAGTAGCTCTAATTTTTTTTTGTCTAATGGTATTCCTGAACAGGTGAGGATTTGCCTAACTCGCTAAAGCACACAGCAACACTGGGAGGGGGTTAGGGATATTGTTGGGCTGTCGAGAAATGTTGATGAACGGCTACCTTAAATTTACTTAAATCAAAGTTCAAAGGAAAACAGGTAGTGTATTCCACAATTATGTCGCCGTGTGGAAAAATGCAGATTGCGCTCGTTTAGTGTTACTCGATGGAATTTTGAGTGCGTAATTATGGTGTGAATGTACAAACCGAGTGTTC
Source organism: Vesta saturnalis (assembly GCA_036346205.1). Classification (NCBI taxonomy): domain Eukaryota; kingdom Metazoa; phylum Arthropoda; class Insecta; order Coleoptera; family Lampyridae; genus Vesta; species Vesta saturnalis. The sequence continues at coordinate 4,125,675 of JARFJB010000209.1, read as the reverse complement.
CTAGCGAAAATGGTCTGCGAAGGTATTAAGGAGTGTATTTCGAAGACACACTTGCCATTGTAATAGCGATAGAACAAGGATGCTCAAGAGACTGTAGATCAGAGGTTAGAGACGGGTCATTTATAAGTCTCCTAGCTCTTTTTTTGAATGCGGTTTACCATATCAAGGGCGTGTTGAGCAGCACTGACCCAGAGGTGGGAATTGCATTCCAGTAGAGGTCGAATTTAAGACTTATACAGTAAAAAGAGTTGTTGCGATATGAAGTACTGTTTAGATCTGTATAGAAAGCCCAGTTTATAGGCAGCTGTTGGCTGACAAAAGATGATGAACCCATGAAAGGTTCGATGATACGGACATCCCTAACATAGAAATAGAATTTGAAAACTTGAGATCTAGGCCATTCATATTTACAGCAGGAAATGATCAGTCTTTCTTGGCGGATACAAGGCAACACTTGGTTTTGTAGGCGTTCGAACGTGAGTAGATTATTTATTCCGCATCCAAGGATACGTTCTAAGTCGCTGTTGTCTGAGACTGCCATTTTCACTTTAACATCCTGACTAGACCTATTGTTGTGAGAACACTGAGAACTACAATGTAATGCAAAGCAATGGATCGGGTTAGTTGTTGAGGAAATGAGGTCATTTGTGTATAGCAGGAAAAGCGTGAAAGCTATAACTGATCCTTGGGGTACGCCCGCGTTAAAAGTAGTTTCTTTCGAAAAGAAGCCATCGACGACAACACGTATACGTCTTGTCTAGAAAGCTGGAGATCCAACTGATGATCGTGTCGGATAAACCGAACGAGGTGAGCTTGGCTAGTAGGCACTTGTGCTAAACCTGGTCAAAAGCCTTTGAAATATCTAAAGCTAGTACCAGACCTTTCTAATGCGTTATTCCAAAGTTGGTTGACATATACAAGAAGATTTTCGATAGAATGGAAGTGATAGCTATTGATCAATAGTTTGAGGGTTCGGTTTTATTGCCCTTTTTAGGAATAGGTTGGATATTTGCCAACTTCCAGGATAAGGGAAACTCTCCAGATGACATGGAGATCGAAAAGAGTATGGACAATACAGGTACTAGCTCGGGGTACCATTTTTGAAGGACGATAGCTGGAATACCGTCAGGGTCAGTCGCCTTGTTTGAGCCAAGTATATTGATAATTGATTCTAGGAACTTGTATCAAAAGTGGATTGGTTTCATAGTGTATGGGGTAGATTTGAGCGACGGCACAGTTTTACCAGAATCATTGAGACATGAAGTTGATGCAAAGTAATCGACAAAGAGGCTGGATTTGTCCGCAGGATCAGCTACTATAGCTTCGTCATGGAAAGAAAGGAAGATGTACTCAAGTTTTTACTGATGGCTTTGGCTAATGACCAAAATTTACGACTACTCAAAGGACATGAGACTAATTGTTTGCATTTACGTTCTTCAAACATCTTTTTGGCCTTGAAGGCGCTTTTGCAACTATTCCTTGCGATAATATACTCGACGTGATTTACGGCAGATTTATTTGATTTCCATTTGGTATAGAGTTTATGCTTTTGCGATAATGCATCAGTGCAAGCCCTATTAAACCATGGTTGGGAACGGGCATAACTTGCGCGACTATGTTTTTTGGGAATGTATTACGCCCTACCCATCAAGATAACTTCAGTTAATGAAAGAGCACTGTTGGAAGAGGAGGACCGCTAAAACCAATACTCACGCCAGGGAAAGGTTGCAAAACAGTCTCGCAGTTCGCTCCAGTTAGCCAATTAAAAACACCACATAGTTCTATCTGTGTTTCGAGAGTAGTATACCGGCACTTGCGCCGCCATTTTTTTGTGACGTCACCTCTGGGGACCTTAACTTTCACTTTTTGACCTTGGGAATTCCCCTTGTTTTTCATATTAAAAAGATGTTATTTAATCTGTGTTTTATTATTATTAATATTTATTAGGGTCAGTTTTGATTTTTGATTTTGCAGTCTTTAAGACTGGATTTAAACTTTAGCTCAAATTTTGTCAGTATCTAAGGTTAATATATTGTATTTAAACCTATTAATTAAATTCTATTAGAGTTTAAAACGTAATTCGGCCTAGATAACTGTTTCACAATCTGATTTTCGTAATAGGGTTTATTATAAAGATATTGCATAATTGTTATTAAAATTATTATAAGTAGCGTAAGACTAACATTAAATATGAATGAAAATGATTAAATCGTATTATTGATAGAAGCAGATGGCTTTGGTATTTTTACAGCTGATGTTTATGTCTATCTAACACAATGTGGTTTTTCGTAATTTTCCTTGAGAAAAATAAGCAAAAATATACATATAAGTTGCCAGTTTGTTTTACAAAACACGCTTTAAATAGCGTAGTCCCTCGGAGGTTCTTCATCTTGTCGATGGCATCGAGCTCGTATTCACCGTCAAACTCAACAATTGCTGTGAGGTTCTCCATTTTCTGTCGTGTAGTAGTAGTAATAGTAGTTTCATACAGTAAAATATAATCGCAGGGCTGTGTATATATAGATATACACAAAAAAGTCATTATCATTATTAATGTCATAGAAAGTCTGGTAATTTTCTAAAACAGTCGTTTTTAGAAATTCCTCATACTGAGGTAACGACTAGATAACTGCATACCATTATTCTTCGAAAATTACTCTACAGCTAATCAATTAGACTTCAACGCAATCGTCTGCAATTTAGAAATTTTTCCAATCTGTAAATAATAACTAGAAATTGCATTCCATGCGTCGAGAATCACTCTAACGCTAATCAATTAGTCTTCAACGTAAAGGTCACTGTTTGGAAATTGATCAATCTGAAAATAACGACTAGAAAATGCATTCCGCTCATGAGAAATTACCTTATCATTATCATCGTAAAGTAGCGTTACATTTTATCTTCTATGTTTTATTAAATACTTTCAACTACAAAAGTTATCAGGTTATTTGCCAAATAGAAATTGATGTTTATCGCTTTTCTTAAAACACCGGTGAATGCTTTCAGATGCGACTGTCTTCGTTTTAAGAGCTCATATCCAAACCCTCTTGCTAAACATCCCCAATACCCGCTAGTATGTAGCTGTATCCATTACTGTGATTATTTAAAGATCGCATATTACAAAGGTCAGTCCACCATAACTCGAAAATATGTTACACGCAATGTACCTGCCTCGAGTAAATTTCTCACTGTATATTTATGCATGGTGTGCACTTTTTTTGTTTCTGTAGCAACACTCTAATATCTCTCCTGGGAGTACGTTTTATAAACCTAAAAGCCCTTTTTCGACAGATGTATTTCAGCCTAAACAGAACTTGTATGGAAAGTCTTATGTGATAGCATGGCAGACCCTTATCGGTAAAATTCGAGGATAAATGATGGTGTTCTAATAAGAAGCCGGTATACTTAATTTGATTATAACTCTTTTATGACAGAGGTAATTCAGCTAAGGCAGAACTAGCTTAAAGAAGGCACAAGACATTTTGCGGCGTATACACCGCTATATAGAAGATGCTGTCTTGTGTATTAGAAAACGTGCTACTGATCCGGAGCTGGATAACCTCGACAAAGATGTATGCGGTACAGCTTCAGGGTTGAAGACCTATGTAGTATTTCAAGCTGGCGTGGGGAGGTGAACTAATTTTAAAGAATAACCCCATATCTGTGTAATAATAATAGTAGCAAATAAAGATTGTATATTATTCGATGCATGTATTTAAAGTATAATTGCCACCGAATGTGTATTATTATTATGAAGCAGTATCATGTGTATTAGCTGTTTTACCCGTTAATAAACTATTACAATATAATCGTTCAAGATGTAAACGATGAAGTTGATGAGATAAATGTATCTCGAACTTCTGATACTGGTCGTGATGCTCTCTATGATGCTGCTGATGAAGCTAAATTACGTTGCTCCTAATTTTTGAAAATAAGGGAAGTGCACCCATCCCAAAGAGTCTTGACTGCTGCTGAAAATATCTTCACACTAATATTTAACATAGGAAATTGTGGATTACCTAGATTTGGAATGTTTTCGATAACTTACTGCTAGATGTAGCACCTTTTTTTTGCAACCCTGATCTATATACATAAAGAGTAGTTATTCATAATCGGTATTACAAGCTTTTTATGGCTATGAATATATTACACTGTTTTGAAAGGAAGCATGATATTCCATATCAATAATCAATTTTACGTAATTTAATCAGGGTACTAAAAGTAATACAATTGATTTTAAAACGTCATCTCTAAACTAAAACACACACTTATGAGTGAGGTATAAAGAAGACCCCAATTAATCATTATTAATACTAACACAAACCAGTCAATTATTAAAATCCAAAACAATTTTTACGTCATTAAAAAGAGCTCAAAACAAAATGTAAAACAATTTATAAAGCATATGTGTATTAATCAATAAACGTATTAAGACATTTGATTCTCTGCTTAAACCTTGTACCTATAATTTTAACAGTCGACCTTCAATATTTACTTTTAATTGATAACACTATTAAAAGAAGTACACAATGAAACGTAAACAATCTATAATGCAGACGTGTAACCATTTAATGCATTTTATTTCTGCTTAAACCTTGTACAAATAAGTAAACATTCTCAGCCGGAGAAAATCATTATAAAGCGTTTTGTAAAGCAAACCGGCAAGTTAATTCAATATTTACTTTTAATTGATAGTTGATAGAAGTATTAAAAGGAGTACACAATGAAACGTAAACAATCTATAAGGCATATGTGTGTTAATGCACTATATTCCAGCTTAAACCTTGTACATATAATTTAACACTCTCAAGGTGAAAATCATTTTAAAGCGTGTTTTGTAAAGCAAACTGGCAACTTAATTACTCGTTTACATTTATAATGTTGAAGGTGACTTTTTCTCAAGGAAAAATAAGCATGTTTCTGTAATAAAACTCGTATATAGATAAAGGCCGCAACTCTCATATGGAGATTAAAAGAAATGTAATAATTTTAATAACAGTTATGCAGTCTTTTTATAATAAACCTATTACGAAAAACAACATTGTTAGATAGACATAAACATCAGCTGTAAAAATACCAAAGCCATCTGCTTCTATCAATAATACGATTTAATCATTTTCATTCATATTTAATTTTAGTCTTACGCTACCTGTAATAATTTTAATAACAATTATGCAGTATGTTTATAATAAACCCTATTACGAAAATCACATTCTGAAACAGTTATCTAGGCCAGAAATGCGTTTTAAACTCCGATAGAAATTAATGAATAGGCTTAAATCCAATATGTTAACCTTAGATACTGACAAAATTTGAGCTAACACTTAAATCTAGCCTAAAGACTGCATAGAGCATAATCGTTTAAGGTCTATGCCGGACTTTTTATACCCTCAAAATATCTGATAAAAATCAAATCAAATTAAATAACATCTTTTTAATATGAAAAACACTGTCATCATCTTTACATGCTTTATCTATTGATTCTTCTTCCCTATTATTAGAATACAATTTTTATGACAGGGACAAAGCCCGTTACAGCTTCCTTATAATAGTCTTACAAGACTAGCAGCCTTTATTAGAATACAAATTCCCAACTCAAAGCCAACCCCGGGGTCAACCCCAAGGCCAAACCCGAGGCCAACCTCAAGGTCAAAATATGGCCCCCATGTTGGCGACCTTGGGAATTCCCAAGATCAAAAAGTGAAAGTTAAGGTGCCCCAGAGGTGACGTCACAAAAAACAAAATGGCGTCGCAAGAGCCGGTATACTACTTTTGAGTAACAGTGGAATTGGGAACAGAGGAATTTATTTGGATTAGGCAGTGGTCTGATTGACCAAGTGGGAAAAGGACCCTAGTTTTATAGACAAGTGGATTAAATGTAAGGAATAGGTCCAGGACATGTGGAGTATGGTTAGAGTTGTCAGGGATTCTTGTGGGTTCGGAAATCATGTGTGAGAGCACAGGATACAGGAAATGCTCCTGCACTATGACCTGCGGGATTAGTGGTAGATGAAAATTGAAGCCAATTGGAGCTGTGGGCTCCCAAAATTGAAATATCGCGAGATGTGAACTGTGATAAGAGGTAGTCTATTTTCAGACTAAGGTAATCAAAAAGATCTTGGCAGTTATTATCATTGGGAGACGTATACAAACAACAGAAGAATTTCACAAATTGAGGCCCAGAATGTTTGAACCAAATCACCTCGAATTTGTTTTCCAAAGTGGTCATCCTTTTACAACCTACGTTGTCCTTGGTATACGCACAATATAAGGCGAAAGTTAGAGCAGAGGTTGTATCTGGGACATTGCAGGTCAGGCGAATCAATGCTTCCAGGAGAGACTTGTGTTTGCCCGGTTGCACTTGTTCAAGGTAAACGTGTCTAATACTTAAGTGATTATAAACCATTGGCTCGAAATCACAAACACAATGATTTAAACTAAAATCCTTAATGAATCTCACAGCTGGTACGTTTATCTTTAATATCGCTGGGGTACGAACCGCATTAAAAACCCTGTTTATATTTAAAACAGAATGGCTACAAAAAGTAGAGCAATCGCACTTCAAAATTCTATCACGCAATACTGTGTTTTGAGCTTGCAAAGTCAGTTTTCAGTATATTCGAAAAGTCGAATAATTAGAAAACCACAAATTAATTAACGCGGCAAATCACAAATGCAGTGTTACATCCTAACTTAATAATAATACGCATGCATACAGTAGTAAAACAATTCAATCAAGAACATGGTAGACAACATGAACGTAAAATAGTTATATACAAGTACACAAGTTCTTTAATTACAATTAAACATACAATGTAACCAACATATTGAGATGTTTAGAAAGAGGTAATAGAAGTATCGGACAGCTTACATGACATTTGGGTCATAAAAAGGGTAATTTCTGGCTCGAGACAAGTGCGAGACACAATTTTACATAAATATGGTTCACGATCTGTTTTAAAATAAATTTATTTGGTATAAATTGATCTGAATATCTTTTGCTAAGTTTGGTTTCATCATAAAAAGCAATTTGTTGCTACCAAAATTGTCAAAGATGTTAAATATCATTATTTTCGTAGAGTCATTTTAGTAGTGCAATTTTTACAATAAAATTCAATTTTTCAAAGTTAATTTGGCAAGTAGACATTTCACAGGTGTTTAAACATGGACTATGTAGTTAGGATTATGTTAGGGATAAGGTATGTTTAGTTTTTAAGAGCAGGAAATACAAAAATTTAGTTAAAAGGGTTATAATATGGATAGTATAGACAATTTTCGACACATTTTTGTTAGTGAATTAGTGACAAAGTTTATAATAAATGATTCACAACAAGAAAGACATTTAGAACATTTTGGCATACAAACATTTATAGTGCCGTACAATTTATAGTGTAAAAATCCCAAAACAGTGTTAGACGATGAGACATTTTCAATGCAAGACTAAATAACATTATGCATTGCAAATAAGTAGTGTGAACAATAAAGACAAGTTGTACAAACCTTAAACATAACATTTTAAGTGCTAAAAACATTTTTAATATGAATTTATTTCATATTTAAAATTTAAGTATGGTTACGTTGTAAATTTTAGATTTTCACATAATTTTATACTTTTTCCATATTATTAGATTTAGTTTTGCTCTTAAAGCAAATAATAGATGTTCTTTCACAATATAAATAAGTTTTTATAAGGATACAGCGTTTTATCCGCAAAATTTTGCTAAATCTAAGTTGATTTCTAGACAAATTTACAAAACTTAAAATTTTCATTAAAGTAAATGTTTCGAATTTAAAAGATATGTTTTCTTATGTAAATTGTCCTCAGAATTCCATTTTCGCAAGTAATTTTAGTGTAGCTTGTAAGTGTGTATAGTTAGTAGCTTATTTTGATTAGATTAAGTTGTTTCGTTTATTAGTGGTAGGATTTATTGCTTATTCGGTGTCCTTTTATTCGAAATTTCACATAGTTTTCATTTCTGTTTTTAAATTTCATTTCCGACCATGTATAAGAAAGTTACGGCCAAAATTCCATTTTGTACAATTCTTAATTTGATTAGCCAATCACATTCATTGTAAATTTTGCAATATGGCTGTAAAAAATTGAAATTTCTGTAGCAACCAGAAACCTATAAAAGCAAGAGCTCAGGAAGTCACTCTCTCTCAGTTTTTGTTCAAAAGTGAAAAGATTAAAACAGTGTTGCTAATTTAGTGTTTACTTAACCTAATTTATTTTCGTCGAGAAAGTTTACGTACGAATAATTTCGAGAGCACTTGTTTTATAACTTCGGTCAAAATTTAAATAGTTCGGTCACCGATACCTGTCGTTGTTAATAAATTATTGCTGTACGATTAATTGATGTCACGATTTTGTGTAAATTTGTTTTCATGTTTTCCGATTTAAAATAATTTTGATATACCAAATTAAATTCCATTTTTATTTGGTGAAAAGTTGTTTTATTTATCCGGACAATTCCTCTTAAATAAATATTATATTTTCGGTAACTAAAATAAAATTGTGTTAACAAAATCTTGGATACTAATAATACATTTTAAACGAAATCAGTCATAAGGATTTAAAACCATTTTAATAAAAGTTACCATAGTAAATAAGTGTTTGGAGGTTGCCGTTTTGGAAAGAAAACATCTTGAAGATTGGAAGTTGGAGTCTTCGAGAACCGAGATAGCAGTTGGATATTCGTAACAACAACATCCGAGTGAACATTGCCTGCCCAGCTGAAGTTTGAAGACATCATTCAATCGACAGGAAGGATTGTATCTGTGAGTTTTAAAATTTTTAACCCTGTTATTGGTATTTCCTGCAAATAATATTTGTTTTATGTTATTAATTAAGAATTTCAATTATTTACCTGCGTAAACACCTGTGAAGCAAATCATTTCCTTTTCTTTTTCTAAATTCACATTTTGATCCAAACATTAAAATTTCTTAATTATTTGACAATTTTTGACAGTTTTAATTATTTTTCACTTAAAGTCAGTAACGCATGCGTTAGAAAGCAAAACTTATTCAGAGCAAATTTTATACGTCAAATTCAATTAAGTATAGGATATTTCCTATACAAAAATATATTATCTTCAACTAAATCCTTGAACCCTATTCCCCAAATTGAGAATCCTTTCGCCAAATAAATAAAATATAAATAAGATCTATAAATTTAAAATTATACATTACAATTTATTGGCACCGCAACGTGTGGGCACGATTTAGTTTGAAGTTTTTTGATATAAAAGCACAAAAAAATTTTATAGATATTTAGTTTTTCATTTTTCGTTTATTGTTTATTGTTATTTGTTATTAGTTATTGTTTATTGTGTTTATTAGTGTTAGGATTTTTATAAAAAGGGGCAAATTTAGTTAGTACATTTAGTTAATGCAAGATCGTAGGGTAACTAGATCAGGTAAAGTTTACGGACCTAAAGATATTGAGGTAAAAGAGAAAAAACAGGATCTAGTTACAAAGATGGAGGATATTGAAAAGGATGTTGAAACACAACAAGAAGGGGGAAGTCCAGTGAGAGAAAGCAAGAGCTTAGACGTGGACATGATAATCGCCATGCTAATGAGAGCCGAAGAAAGTAGAAAGCAAGACAAGAAAGAAGCAGAAGAAAATATTGATAGTAAATTTAACAAGCTGGAAGAAAATAGGAAGCAAGACAAGAAAGAAGCAGAGGAAAATATTGACAGTAAATTTAACAAACTTGAAGAAAATAGAAAGGAGGACATGAGACGGTTAGAAGAAAGTATCGAGAGACAGATGAGTAAGTGGGAGAACGATAAGGAGAAGTTAGTGCATAAAATGGACAAAACGAAGGAAGAATTAAGTAACAGCATGCACCGAGAAAATGATAAGTTATGGGGAACGATTATCGACAATAAGAAGAGGTAGATGACAAGATAGGAAAGTTGGACAAGAATATTAGAACTGAAACCCGTCTAAGAGAAGAGGCTTCTAACGAAATAAATGATAGAGTAGGAAGGATACATGACATCCACGAACAAATATGTTTTCAGGTGGATAAGAATAGGATGAGAACAAGAAACAGATGGGGAAATTTGCAATAAATTAAGAATGTACGATCATGACCTAGAAGAGTTGAAAGAACGTGAAACACCTCGAAATTTTCAAATCGGCTGGGAAAATTGCATGTGGAATCAAGAGATGCCATATAAATTTGAAGGCAAGAAGCAAGAATCGCCAATGCTATTTTTGAAAAATATAGAAGAATATTTTAATGACATCAAGGACAATAAACAAAGAATGCGTTTGGTGAGAAAGATGCTTAAAGGGAATGCCGAACTATGGTACAATTTAGTACAAGAGCAATGTACCGATTATAAGCACTTCAAGGAATTATTTACCAAACAATATTGGAGTGATGTCCAACAAAATGTAATAAGGAAGAATTTTCAAGGGCGAAGTATGACAAAACTATGGCACTTCAAGGGAGATTTATGTAATGAAGAAATACCAAATAGCAAGATACTTCACACCACCGATGAATGAACAAGAAATAGTTCAATATTTAGCAAGGCAACTGGAGAATAATGTGGCAGAAAACATTATTCTGCAAAATATAGATAATATAACATCACTACTGCAATTTTTAAGAAGATACGATGCGAACAGCATCAGAACAGTTACGAAAAGAGAGAATTTAACCCTAGGAATTATGGAAATGACAGAAGGGAATATAATTACAGGCACGAAAGAGAGGACAATAGGAGAGACAATTATAATAGGAATTATGGAAATGACAGGAGAGATTATCAAAATCAATATCATCGTGCTGATAATCGAGAGTATTTCCAAAATGGCAACAATAGAGAAAGCAATTATAGATCGGGAAGAGAGAGGAACAACTTCCAACAAAGACGAGGAGGATATAATAATGGCTACGATAGGAACAGATTTAATTACAACAATCAAGCCAAGGATAATGAACGGGAGCATCAGAATAATAGAGAGAATGAAGGAAAGGATCATCGTAGAAATGATATGCAAAAGAAAATAGAAGGCCATACCAAGAGATCGTGGATGATCAGAATAGGAGGGTGAATAACATCCAGGTACAGAAGAGAAGGAGGAACCGAGTTGTGGAAGGATTAGTTGGGTCAATGCCATCGTACATGCATCCCAAGACGAAGAAAAGAACACACAAAAGGACTTTGACAAGATCACCGTTCAAAATTTTTAAATACGAGCTTCCTTGTCAACAATGTAAAGACAAACTACCAACATCCTACGGAATTTTTAGAAATTGAACAAAATTCAGAACCAGAAACTGCAAACATTTTATTACCTTTCGTTAACATTAGAATTAAGAATTTAAATTTATTAGGATTAGTTGATACCGGATCAGAAATTTCATTAATACAGGAAAAAATCATCGTAGAGAATAACGATTTATTTAAAGATGAGATCATTAGAATAAACAAAATAGAAGTTATGGCAGCTACGGATAAGAAGCTTAGCACTATAAATAGGATGCTACATACTGAAGCTAAGGTAGGGGAACAGATTTTTCAAACACAATGGTTTATAACTAACAATTTAAAAATGGAGTTAATAATCGGAATGGATTTGATTAAGCAATTAAAATTGATTATCGATGCGCAACATATGAAGATAAGAATTGGTAAAGATGAATTAAACTGGGTACAGCCCTACAATAAAAGATTAAATTTATATAAACCGCATATCCAGTATTTGAAGGTGGAAAGAATTATAAAGGATGAGCAATTCGATATCAATCACATTGGTTACAAGCAAGAAGTTATAAACATTATACAAGAAAATTTGGTGTTGATAAATGAAGAACCTAGCGTAGCAAGTAAATATGTGCATAAAATTGAAGTGACAGACGATTCTCCGTTCCATAACAAAATATATCCTATTCCTACGCCAGAAGAGAGCAGGTTAAAGAGAAATTAATGAAATGATAGAAAATGGTATCATAGAAAGATCAAAGACCAGTTATCTAAATCCGTTGGTTGTTGTAAAGAAAAAAGATGACAGCATTAGACTGTGCCTTGATGCAAGGAAGCTCAATTCCAGATCTAAACCTCAATATGAAACGCCACAAAATATGGACGTACTCCTTAGTAAAATTTGGGAGAGAAAATCTTTACTAAATTAGACCTTAAGAACTCATTTTGGCTAATACCTTTGGAAAAGTCGTGTAGGAAGTACACAGGGTTTAGTATCGAAGGAGAAATATACCAATTTAAAGTGGTACCTTTCGGACTTAGTTCTTCGTCTGCTGCATTAGTAAGAGCTATGCAAGAAATTTTAAATAGATTTGAACATTTCTGTATGCACTACATAGACGATATTCTAATATTTAGTAAGAACGAAGAAGAACACTGTCTACACATCAAAACAATCATGGAAGCTTTAGACAAATGGTTTAAAATTAAATTTAGAAAATGTTACTTTTTATGAGAGAAGTCATGTACTTGGGTTATGAAATAGGGCAGACGGGAGTAAAACTAAATGATAGTAGATTGGCGAAATAAAAGAATATCCTCGTCCTAAAAATTTAAGAACGTTGAGAGGCTTTTTAGGGGTAGTTAATTACTATCGTAAGTTCATTTCGGATATGCTGAATTATCTATTCCTTTGGTAGACTTGTTAAGAAAAACGTACGTTGGAGTTGGGATAGAAGAAAAGAAGAAGCATTTATTAGTATTAAGGAAAGTTTGTTTACAAATATGATTTTAAGACACCCTAATTTTAAGTTACCATTTATACTCAGGACGGATGCATCTTTCTATGCAATAGCAGCAGAATTATGTCAAAAACAAGGAGACGAAGAAGTACCCATTTGTTTTCTTTCGAGAATTTTAAAAGTGCATGAGATCAAATACACTACAGCAGAAAAGGAACTACTGGCCATTGTTTACGCAGTAAACAAATTAAAATTTTATCTATTAGGCAACAAATTCAAAATTGAAACTGACAACTCTGCAATAACTTTTATGAAAACAACTAATTTTAAGAATCATAGGATGTACCATTGGTCGTTACTTCTGCAGGAGTATGATTTGACATATCTCATAGACCAGGCAAGGATAATGTGGTAGCAGATGCGTTAAGCAGGAAGGATAATATAGACATTAAGGAAAATAGAGTTTTATGCGCATTTGAACAAATTAAACCTACATTTTGGCACAAGAATTAAGAAATTTACAAAATTCAACGCAATTTTTAGAACTTAAAAAGAAGATTTTGGAATCTAAAGAAGAAATATATAAGGATTACTGTATTTTGAATGATAGAATTATTAAAGTTTTAATACAAGAAAGTTAGTTGTAGTAAATGAAGATATAGCAAAATTTATCATAATGGATTTACACAAAACGTACGGACATCTAGGAATTAGGAAAACTTGGTTAATTTTAGAGAAAATTTCTATGCAAAGAAGGATTTAACATATGTCAAGAATATTATAAATAAATGTGAGCTTTGCATATTAGCTAAAGAGAAGAACCACACTAATTTCAACCTTGTCAAAAGTATAAAAGTGAGTAAACCATTAGAAATAATAGCAATTGACTATATTGGAAATTTAGTACCTGGTCAAAACGGATATAAAAATATATTAGTAATCGTCGATATTTTTCTAAATTTATAAAATTATACCCTAGCAGGAATGCACAGCAAAACAAGCTACGATTTCTATCGAGAAATTCATGGAAGAAACAGGAAAGCCAAAAGCTATATTAGCCGACAATGCCACATATTTCAGAACTGCCAAATTTGTAAAGAAATTCGAAGAGATGGGAATAAAGATCTATTTCTGTTCGATCAGACATCCTCAAGGCAACCCAGCCGAGATATATCAAAGAAGTGATTAAATTTTAAGAATATTCACGTATGAGAAACATAATGCTTGGGTGAAGTATCTTAAGGTCATAGAGAAGTGCATCAATGAAGTACCGAATGTTAGAACACAGGTAGCTCCAATAACATTAAAAAAAGATTATACCAGAAAGACCCTGGAGGCAACAAGAAGAAGAAATTGAAGTTGAAAATTTACTCCAAGAAGTCAAAGAAAGGTTGTGGAAGATTTTAGATAATTATGAAAAGAAACATTCTACCAAAATTAAAAGAAGGTTACATTTAAGGAAGGAGATTTAGTAATCATACGCCGTTTAACAGTTGCAGATAGAGCACGAAAAATGTGTGCAAAACTCTTACTACCATATGAAGGTCCGTATAGGGTAAAAAATGTTTTGGGGTACTACATATGAATTAGTCAATATAAAGGATGGTAGTAGAGGTAAATTTCATATCTCCATGATTTATCCATATTTCAAAATTTAATTTTAATAGGTAGGTCAATTAAAGAACTTAATATTTTCTTGTACAAAATATCTTCATTCTTAAATTGGGAATTTGAGATGTTTAGAAAGAGGTAATAGAAGTATCGGACAGCTTACATGACATTTGGGTCATAAAAGGGGTAATTTCTGGCTCGAGACAAGTGCGAGACACAATTTTACATAAATATGGTTCACGATGTTTTAAAATAAATTTATTTGGTATAAATTGATCTGAATATCTTTGCTAAGTTTGGTTTCATCATAAAAAGCAATTTGTTGCTACCAAAATTGTCAAAGATGTTAAATATCATTATTTTAGAGTCATTTTAGTAGTGCAATTTTACAATAAAATTCAATTTTTCAAAGTTAATTTGGCAAGTAGACATTTCACAGGTGTTTAAACATGGACTATGTAGTTAGGATTATGTTAGGGATAAGGTATGTTTAGTTTTTAAGAGCAGGAAATACAAAAATTTAGTTAAAAGGGTTATAATATGGATAGTATAGACAATTTTACACATTTTTGTTAGTGAATTAGTGACAAAGTTTATAATATGATTCACAACAAGAAAGACATTTAGAACATTTTGGCATACAAACATTTATAGTGCCGTACAATTTATAGTGTAAAAATCCCAAAACAGTGTTAGACGATGAGACACTTTCAATGCAAGACTAAATAACATTATGCATTGCAAATAAGTAGTGTGAACAATAAAGACAAGTTGTACAAACCTTAAACATAACATTTAAAGTGCTAAAAACATTTTTAATATGAATTTATTTCATATTTAAAATTTAAGTATGGTTACGTTGTAAATTTTAGATTTTTCACATAATTTTATACTTTTCCATATTATTAGATTTAGTTTTTGCTCTTAAAGCAAATAATAGATGTTCTTTCACAATATAAATAAGTTTTTATAAGGATACAGCGTTTTATCCGCAAAATTTTGCTAAATCTAAGTTGATTTCTAGACAAATTTACAAAACTTAAAATTTTCATTAAAGTAAATGTTTGAATTTAAAAGATATGTTTTCTTATGTAAATTGTCCTCAGAATTCCATTTTCGCAAGTAATTTTAGTGTAGCTTGTAAGTGTGTATAGTTAGTAGCTTATTTTGATTAGATTAAGTTGTTTCGTTTATTAGTGGTAGGATTTATTGCTTATTCGGTGTCCTTTTATTCGAAATTTCACATAGTTTTCATTTCTGTTTTAAATTTCATTTCCGACCATGTATAAGAAAGTTACGGCCAAAATTCCATTTTGTACAATTCTTAATTTGATTAGCCAATCACATTCATTGTAAATTTTGCAATATGGCTGTAAAAATTGAAATTTCTGTAGCAACCAGAAACCTATAAAAGCAAGAGCTCAGGAAGTCACTCTCTCCAGTTTTTGTTCAAAAGTGAAAAGATTAAAACAGTGTTGCTAATTTAGTGTTTACTTAACCTAATTTATTTTCGTCGAGAAAGTTTACGGTACGAATAATTTCGAGAGCACTTGTTTTTATAACTTCGGTCAAAATTTAAATAGTTCGGTCACCGATACCTGTCGTTGTTAATAAATTATTGCTGTACGATTAATTGATGTCACGATTTTGTGTAAATTGGTTTTCATGTTTTCCGATTTAAAATAATTTTGATATACCAAATTAAATTCCATTTTATTTGGTGAAAAGTTGTTTTATTTATCCGGACAATTCCTCTTAAATAAATATTATATTTTCGGTAACTAAAATAAAATTGTGTTAACAAAAATCTTGGATACTAATAATACATTTTAAACGAAATCAGTCATAAGGATTTAAAACCATTTTAATAAAAGTTACCATAGTAAATAAGTGTTTGAGGTTGCCGTTTTGGAAAGAAAACATCTTGAAGATTGGAAGTTGGAGTCTTCGAGAACCGAGATAGCAGTTAGATATTCGTAACAACAACATCCGAGTGAACATTGCCTGCCTCCAGCTGAAGTTTGAAGACATCATTCAATCGACAGGAAGGATTGTATCTGTGAGTTTTAAAATTTTTTATAACCCTGTTATTGGTATTTCCCTGCAAATAATATTTGTTTTATGTTATTAATTAAGAATTTCAATTATTTACCTGTGTAAACACCTGTGAAGCAAATCATTTCCTTTTCTTTTCTAAATTTTCACATTTTGATCCAAACATTAAAATTTCTTAATTATTTGACAATTTTTGACAGTTTTAATTATTTTACACTTAAAGTCAGTAACGCATGCGTTAGAAAGCAAAACTTATTCAGACCAAATTTTATACGTCAAATTCAATTTAGTATAGGATATTTCTTATACAAAAATATATTATCTTCAACTAAATCCTTGAACCCTTTCCCCAAATTGAGAATCCTTTGCAAATAAATAAAATATAAATAAAATCTATAAATTTAAAATTATACATTACAATATACACGAAATTAACTAACCTAACAGCGGGAACTAAGTTGGTAAACTAAGTGTTCTACTAAACCAATACGAATGACCTCATTTGGTTTGAAAAAATAACGAAGTAGTAGAGAGTTCAGCTCAGTACCGATACATAAAGAGCATAAGTTAGATCTGACCTTTTATTTGGTGTCTTCCCATACTTATAGTAATAATAATTGTTATTTTCACAATCTGAGAACATCGGCGTCCTCCGACAGTATTAATATTAGTCACGCAACTGCTCTGGCTCGTGAAAATTATTATACATAAATTATAGGAAATTTTCTCTGGCTTAATTAATTACATGGCTATTTTCATCGGAAAATAAGTCGGAAAGGAGATATTGTCAAAAAACTGATTTTGGGCGCCATTGTTACAATATAACGGCGCGAGTGGAAAAGATACGAAGTGGCAAACTAAACATTCGAAAAGAGACACGTCGAAATCTATAAAATTAACAAATTTCAAAACTCCTGGAAAACTTTCCAGGTAAAACTATCAAATGACCGGACAAACATTGTTTTACCAAAACATGTTGGGCCTAAAATTGAAACTGTTTTATTTGTATTCTTGGAAAAACTTCGTTGGTCTCAAAAGATGGCCAATACAATTTACCAAGAGAAATTGCTGAATAAAGTGTTTTGAGCATCTTTGATCTCAAAGATGTGAAACACCGCAAAAAATTCAGTTTTTTGTCCATTGAGACAGTATGTTTGGTTTTTTTCCAAAGAATTTGGTGAATGAAGATATTGGGCGTCTTTCACCCCAAATGATGACCAACAAGGTAAAAGAGACATAAACATAGTTCGTTCAACATGGAGAGTTTAAAATTTAACAAAGTATAACTCGAAAATAATATTGTTCAGGAAGTTAGCTTGCGATTTGGCGCGTTTCAAAATAAAAGCAGCAGATTGAGCGGTCAGCTTATTAATACAGCGTCAACGTATAGGCTATTTTTGTTTTGTGTGTTATGAAACTTATAAAAAGTTTATAGACAGTTGTAGAAAATACAGCAAAATATGAACGATACGTTAGAAATATGAAAATGTAAACTTTCCACGCATAATAAAATACTTATCTTTTTTGGGTTTTTTAATGGTGTATTTTAAGTCATACAATCTAAACGTTTGGATAACACTTACAGTTATCTTCGTCAGTAGTAATATCTGTTAAAATTGTTAAAGATGTAAACAATTTTGTCAAAATTGAAAAATTAAAACATAAACATCCGCCTGCTATTAATATAACAGTTTTAAAAACGTATAAAGCCAACTATAGTTGTAAGTGTTATCGAAACGTTTAGATTGTATAATTTAAAATACATCATTAAAAAAACCAAAAAAGATAAGATACGTTAGAAATTTTAATTTAAAAATAATTAAAAATTTTAAATAAATGTTATGGTTTAAATGAAACGAAATAGTCTTAATTATACAAATGTAGTGTCATCTGCATATAACATCGTGTGCGCCATGGTATGAAGTGGAAGATCATATATCATAACCAGGAATAAGAATGGCCCAAGTACTGATCCTTGAGGTACCCTGACTTGTAATGCACTTGATCTATCCTTTCCTACACATACTATTTGCCTACGGTTTTCTAAGTACGAGTTCAGGAACTGCAGGCCAATACCACTAATACCACAAAAATTTAGTTTTTCTAAGAGAATACTGTGATCAACACAATCAAAGGTCTTACTCAGGTCACAAAAAGTAGCTTCAGCAAAATTTTTTCTTCAAACACTTCAAAAATAATTTTCATTAATGAATCTATAGCATCTATGGTTGATAATTCTTTCCTAAAGCCAAAACTGCCAAACTGTGTTTTACTAATTATAGAATTTCGTTCAAAATAATCACAAAGTTGTGAATACATTATGGTTTCAAAATTTTTTGCAAATAGACAAAGATTTAAGCAATAAGTTAATGCGCAAACTATAACACCTACGACTTTTTTCAATAAATTACAATTATATATATATATATATATATATATATATATATATATAAGGTGTTTAAAAAAGATGCGGCAATATTAAAGGGGGCGATTGCCCAGGTCATTTTATACAATAAAGTTCCTATAAACATAGGTCCGCAAACGCTTCGTTACCGATCTACAGGCGTGTTGAAGTTTAATTTAAAAAAAAACAGTCAAAATTAGATTTTTCCAAAACGGCTTCATAATGAAATTTTACGCGTGTCAATAGCTGTGGGAGACGCATACTTTGCAATACAACACGATGTTTCAGTCGTACCATTGGCGCGCGTATTGGCACGTCACAGGCTATTTTTCAAGAAAAAAGTAGGATGCCGCTGATTTCTCTAAAAATAAAAAATATTTTTTGATTCTTTGTTCGATTTTGAAGAAAAAAGCTCTTTTGACTTTTTATCGCACGACGTACCGTTTTTGAGTAACAAAAACATTTTAGTGCATGTCCATTTATCATGCGTACATAAATATTTTTAAACATTCCTGTATTATTCACGGACATATTGTATGAGTCTCGTGATTAATATTTTGTATGTGTCGAATTTGTTGAAGTTCCTTATCATGAATCGATATACGAATGCCTAAATGACCGACATGCACTAGATTTATGGACTTGCTGATGGAAATGCATTAAAAGCTAGGCCGTTGTATACTGAAAGATTTCCGGGCCGTATTGCTCCTGATAGAAAAACTTTCGAATGTATTCATCGGCGTCTTTATGAAACAGGCACATTAAGACGAAATGGAGGAGCAGGAAGGCCAAGGACAGCAAGAACGATAGAGCTGGAATAGGATGTGCTGGACATGATTGAAGAAGATCGAGGTACTTCTACTCGAAAAATTTCTGACGCTTTGGATGTAAGTAATGGGACTATTTGGCACATTCTTAAGGAAAATTTGTTGTATTCATTCGATATACAACGCGTTCAAGCACTTCTTCCTGCTGATTTTCCTCCACGCATTGCATTCTGTCAATGGCTTTTGCACAAAATGGTTCAAATCCCTCAACTCCTGATGTTGATTCTGTTCACCGATGAAGCGAGTTTTTCAAGAAATGCAATACGGAATTTCCATAATGACCATGTATGGTGTGAAGAAAATCCAAATTGTTGAAGATCGTTTTCAACATCAGTTTTCTTTGAACGTTTGGATTGGGATTGTGGGTGACTGCCTAATTGGACCGGTATTTCTACCCGGGAGACTTACCGGAGAGGTGTATCGCAACTTTTTGGAAAACACTCCCTGGATTTCTGGAGGACGTACCATTAGCAATTAGAGATGCAATGTGGTATATGCACGATGGCGCACCAGACCACTTTAGTCAAGTAGCTCGTGATTTCTTAACACAAGCATACGGAAATCGTTGGATTGGCCGGGGTGGACCTCACTTATGGCCTGCACGATCCCCGGACTTAAATCCCCTTGATTTTTTCCTGTGGGGCCATTTGAAGTCCTTGGTGTACGCTACTACATTGGAAAACGTAGAAGACTTAAGATATCGAATCATTGCTGGGTGCAACTCAATTAAAACAGATCCTGGTGTTTTTGAGAGAGTTCGCCAGTCAATGAGGAGAAGATTGGATTCTTGCATCCGAGCTCGAGGTGGTCACTTTGAACAGTTTTTGTAATTTTTGGTTGGTAAAATTTTTGGTTTGGTGAAATATTTGTTTTTGCCCTTGAATGAAACCCTTGATTGTTAAATTTTTTTCTGTAATAAATGGACATGCACTAAAATGTTTTTTTTTTACTCAAAAACGGTATGTCGTACGATAAAAAGTCAAGAGAGCTTTTTTCTTCACAATTGAACAAAGAATTAAAAAGTATTTTTTATTGTTAGAGAAATCAGCGGCATCCTACTTTTTTCTTGAAAAATAGCCTGTGACGTGTTGTATTGCAAAGTATGCGTATCCCACAGTTATTGACAAGCGTAAAATTTCATTATGATATCTCACGCCGTATTGGCAAAATCTAATTTTGACTGTTTTTTTTAAATTAAACTTCAACACGCTGTAGAGCGGTAACGAAGCGTTTGCGGACCTATGTTTATAGGAACTTTATTGTATAAAATGACCTGGTCAGTCACCCCCTTTAATATTGCCGCATCTTTTTTAAACACCCTGTACATATATATATATATATATATATATATATATATATATATATATATATAGAGGGTGTTTCATTACGGCTGACCACCGGCCATATTTCAGAAACTAGTGGACATAAAAAGTGGAGAAAAAAAATTCACTATAAAAGTCGCCACGAGAAAATCCTGGAAATTATTTTTAAGTTCCGTAATTCATCGCAAGGGGGCGCAATTGAAAATTAAAAAATAAAATTATAAATTTCTCCGAAAATTCCCACATTAAGGCATACCTTTGGTAACATCGTTAGAAAGCTTAGACAATTCTGCATCATTTTGGTCTAAGGCTCATTGGCGTACCGACCTTAATAAGAGTGGGGAAAGCTATTGAATGTGTAATCATTTAAATCGCTGTTATTTTTAAACGACTTATCCGATTGTAGTAAACCTAGGCTTGTTTAGAAGAAAAAGGTAAGTACTTTTAACTGTCGCATCCATTGGTACGCGATAGCTCATAATAAAATTGTTAGAGGGCGCAATTTGTAATAATACCAGTATTTTTGATTTTATTCAGAAAAATTAAATCATACGGTATAATTATGACATCATAAGATTGTTGCTATGGTTTCTTAAGGTGTATAGGTTGGATTAGTAATGAGGAATCTGCATTTATCATAGTCTGTGCCTCCCCTCACACTCTATCTAGGCTTAGGACTAGTCCAAACTAAGCAAAATGCAAAATTTGGAGCGTGTTTAGAGGCCAACGGGCCATAACAACGATATCAAAGTAATGATTGATTTTTGTTTAAGAAACTTTTCAATAGAATGGTACAAAATCATGAACAACTGTTAAAAAACTAGTGAAAATCTATAAATGTTCAAATTGACGGCCGTTTTGTAAAAAACAACTATTAATTCTTCTTCTGTACGTTTATAACATCATATAAAACTTCTAAGGCATAATTCTAATGTGGTGTGTTTTAAAATAATAATCTAATTTGCTGCGGAACAAAGTCGGCTCGTTTCCATGGAGGTAAATAAATTGAAATAGTTGTCAACTTACTTAATTTTGATTGATGTTGTGTTGTAAAAATTTTTTCCTTCATTAGTTTTGGGTTTCATTGTACCTTATCAGAAATTAGTGCTATCCTTCAAAAATGTCGTATACCAATGCCGAGGCTTACGACATGCTTGCCGTGTATTATGAATGTTTTCAAAATGCAGCTATTGCGGAACGACAATACGCTATCAGATATCCTGATCGAAGGCACTACACTAGAAAAGTGTTTCGGCGAATGGCAACACGTTTAAGACAAACAGGAAATGTACGACGTATTCCACTTCCTGTCAGAAGCGTAAGCATCAGGGAGATTTCCACAGAACTAGGTGTAAGTGTTGCTTCTGTGTTCAGAATTTTAAGGGATTTTAAGCTGCATCCTTATCATCTAGTTTTACACCAGGCTTTATCAGACACTGATTTTGACAGGCGGCTCGACTATTGCTATTGGCTGAGAGACATGTGTAGTGAAAATCTTCGATTCCTTTCCAAAGTTTTATGGACCGATGAAGCTACTTTTACTAGCTGCGGCAGAGTTAATTTGCACAATATGCATTATTGGTCGCAAACAAATCCTCACTGGATGCGCGAAGTGGATCACCAAAACAGATGGAGTGTAAATTTGTGGTGTGGTGTTTTAGGTGACAGAATTATCGGACCATTTGTTTTTCATGGACACCTAAATGGTGAATCTTATTTAAACTTTTTACAAAATGACGCCCAATCTTTTAGAAGACATTCCCCTTGACGTGAGAGCATCCCTGTGGTATCAACATGATGGATGTCCTTCACACTATTCCCGAAGAGTCCGTGATTTCTTAAATGTTAGATACCCAAATCGCTGGATGGGACAGGGGTAGTTTGTTTCCGTGGCCACCTAGATCCCCGGATTTAACTGTATTAGATTTCTACTTGTGGGGAAGAATAAAATATATTGTTTACGAAACGAGACCAACCACCCGAGAGGACATGATTCACCGAATTGAAATTGCAATAAATTCGATTCCACGAGACGAAATCGAAACAGCTGTTTCCAGTACAAGAAGAAGAATTAATAGTTGTATTTTACAAAACGGCCGTCAATTTGAACATTTATAGCTTTTCACTTGTTTTTTAACAGTTGTTCATGATTTTTTACCATTCTATTAAAAAGTTTCTTAAACAAAAATCAATCATTACTTTGATATCGTTGTTATGGCCCGTTGGCCTCTAAACACGCTCCAAATTTTGCAATTTGCTTAGTTTGGACTAGTCCTAAGCCTAGATAGAGTGTGAAGGAGGCACAGACTATGATAAATGCAGATTCCTCATTACTAATCCAACCTATACACCTTAAGAAACCATAGCAACAATCAATTATTAAATTAAACGGTTAAAAGTCTTCTTTTCGCCATAACTCTGGAACAAATAAAGATATCAAATTGCGTTATTATGTTTTTGTTACAAATTTAAGCTACTTTCCGCTTATGATGTCATAATTATACCGTATGATTTAATTTTTCTGAATAAAATCAAAATACTGGTATTATTACAAATTGCGCCCTCTAACAATTTTATTATGAGCTATCGCGTACCAATGGATGCGACAGTTAAAAGTACTTACCTTTTTCTTCTAAACAAGCCTAGGTTTACTACAATCGGTAAGTCGTTTAAAAATAACAGCGATTTAAATGATTACACATTCAATAGCTTCCCCCACTCTTATTAAGGTCGGTACGCCAATGAGCCTTAGACCAAAATGATGCAGAATTGTCTAAGCTTTCTAACGATGTTACCAAAGGTATGCCTTAATGTGGGAATTTTCGGAGAAATTTATAATTTTATTTTTTAATTTTCAATTGCGCCCCCTTGCGATGAATTACGGAACTTAAAATTAATTTCCAGGATTTTCTCGTGGCAACTTTTATAATGAATTTTTTTACTCCACTTTTTATGTCCACTAGTTTCTGAAATATGGCCGGTGGCCAGCCTTAATGAAACACCCTATATATATATATATATATATATATATATATATATATATATATATATATAATATAATATATATATCATATACATTCTAAAAATGTTTAGGTATATACCGGGTGATTGACAAAAATATGCCAACCCAAACCTGTTTTTTTTAATGGACCACCCTGTATATTTTTCATTTTTGGATTCACTGTTAGATTCAGAATAAAAGTAGAAATTTGTATGTGTATCACCAACCGTTCTGCAGGTATCGTCACTTTAGTACCAAAATAGAGTGAACTTTGGAATCACGATGCGAGCGTTGTCACCACGATTTTATAAATTTGTTTATACCACCGACTATTAATAATAGTCTACTAACAAACTGGGAAATTTTTCGAAAACATGTAAAACTATACAGAATGATTAACTTACGCGAAATGTAATTTTTCTCAATTTTTCAAATGCAACACCCTGTATATTTTTTCACTTTTCGATTCTCCGTGAAAAGTAGATACTAATTGATAATAGGTTTCATAGCCATAAGACGGACCCTTCTTGAGATATTGACGCTTTTCCGTAAAAATATTCTAAAATACAAATTTACTATGACAATAGAATTCACAAAACAATTCAGGTAGACTAGACGCTCGTAATAATGAGGAACAATTGCATCTATTGTTTTGACGTTTGTGTAATCATTAAAATATTGTTCCAATAGTTTGTGTTTTTGGATTATCGTTTTGTCAATTTTTGTAAGAAGAAGAAATGGTCGACATGATCTATATTTACGACGAAACTCAAAGAACTGCTTTGCTGGCTACCCGTTTGTACTGTTAAAGATACACAGAGAGAAGACAGCCGCGGAAAGAATCGTTTCTGAATGTAGCTGAGAGATTTATAAATTCTGGAAGTGAGCGTTATCCCAAGGGCGCAAAACAAGCCCAAATGAAGAAATTGAGTTTCAAGTTGTGGCATCTCTTACAGAAAATCCGCAAATTAGTACCAGAGAGTTAAGTACACACGTAGACCTACACAGAAATCAGTCCGCAGCTTTATTAAAAAAAACAAATCGCATCCTTATTATATCGAGCAACATCAAGCTTTAAGTGTGTAGCGTCGCCCAGATACCCCGTCATTTGAACTTATTTTACAATAATGCACATTCAAGAACCAAACAATCGCTAAGTGATTTATCTTGACTTGACTGACAATAATGCCACTATTACTCAAATTAATTGCCTGCCTTACTTTGACTTTCCGAGCAATAATTAAAACATTAGAATTTATTTACAAGTCTGATATTTAATTACTCGCAAACCTCCAATCTTATCAAACGAAGTAGCCGTCTAGTGGTTCTATCTAAATTAGATAGGCTGGATGAGGTAAGTGTTGCATGAGGGGAAGGTAAAAAAATGAAACTACTCAAATTAAAATCATCGAGCGTTGCGCAGCTGTGTTTCAGCCCGTTAAAATACTATTGTGGGAAAGAACCACCAATAAAACCCAGTTTATTCATAAATAAGTAATTGCGCAAGTACATTAATAAATCAAATAACACAAAAAAAAAGAAAAAAAGGGTTAAATGTATAACAGAGCACCATTATATCAGGTTAAAGTGCGTACACAATTATAACATTAAGAGGAAATCAATAAAAAGCAGTTTAGTTACACAGAAACACAATAATAAAAAAAAACGCATGTAGTCACACGTACAATTGGGTAATAAATAATCAAAATAAAAATCATAATAAAAATCGCAATACCAAACATGTGGCCCTTTAGTGAGGAAATTAAGACTGAAGGGTTAAATAAGGAGAATGTAGAAGGAATGATGAATGAAACTGAGAAGGATATTGGGATAAATGAGGTAGAGAAAACGGTAAGAAGGTTGAAAAACGGCAAGGGAGCAGGTATAGATGAAATCACTTGTGAAATACTAAAGTATGGGGGTGCAAAGCTTATACGAAGATTGTGTGAATTATTCAATGTATGCCTTATGTGTGGAAAAATTCCCGGGAGGTTGGAAGAGCGCGATCATTATACCACTGTATAAGGGTAAGGGGAACAAGAGTGATTGTAAGAACTACAGAGAAATAAGTTTGCTCAGCGTGCCTGGTAAAGTATTTGGAAGAATACTGATTGATAGAGTACGAGAAACTACACAAACTAAGATTTGGGATGTGCAGGGTGGCTTCATGCCAGGGAAAGGATGTGTGGATCAGATGGTTGTTCTCCAGCAGGTGATCGAAAAGTGTTTAACGGTAAAAGGAAGCTGTACTGTGCGTCTGTAGATCTGGAGAAAGCATATGACAGAGTAAATAGGGAGAAGCTGTGGGAAATATTAAATGAATATGGCGTAAATAAAGGTCTAATAAATGGAATAAGGGCAGTATACAACGGTAGTCGGGCATGTGTTAGGGTTAGAGGAGGTGTGAGTGAATACTTGAATATTGAGCAAGGAGTGTGACAAGGTTCGTGATGTCACAGTGGTTGTTCAATGTATACATGGATAAATATGTTAGACAAGCATGTACGGATACAAACGGTGTAATGGTTGGAGACATAAATGTATGACTTCTGGTGCATGCAGATGACATAGTCAGTATTAAGTGACAGTGCGGATGAGCTACAAACCGCTCTGAGGAAGTTTAGTACAGTCTGTAAGAGCATGGACCTAAAAGTAAACGTGAACAAAACTAAGATTGTGGTGTTCAATCAGGAAGGTGGAGAGGAGAGTAGAGTATTTACTCTGCAAGACGAAATTGTGGAGCAAGTGGACCAGCTGGTATATCTCGGTAGAATGTTTACTGCATATGGTACAATGGAGGGCGAGATTGAACGAAGGGTCAATGATGGAAGGAAAGTGATTGGAAGTGTGTGGACGGTAATGAGAAACGAAAGCATGAGCCTAGCTGCGAAACGAGCAATCTATCTAATGGCGTGTTTGTCCCATCAGTACTGTATGGAAGTGAGACATGGGTATGTCAAAAAAAGCACGAAAGAAAATTAAATGCCGTGGGTATAGGATTCCTGAGAAGCGCATGTGGTAAAACGAGAAGGGACAAGATAAAGAATGAATGTATAATGACGGAGTGTGGCGAGGAAAAGACGATGATGGTTAGATATAAAAGTAGTACATCACGTTGGTTTGGTCACATTGAGAGAATGAATAACGCAAGATTAACGAAGTAAATATATGTGGGTGAGGTTAGAGAAAAGGCTGGGCCTGGTAGGCCGAGTAAAACTTGGCTGAATGTACTAGAGTGTATGATCAAGGAAAGAAAGATAAGGAGTTTTAAAAATAAAAGGGGATGTCAGAGACAATGTATGAATCTTGCAGAGGCTAGGGAGGTATGCCAAGATAGGAAAGAATGGAGAAAGAAAAATAAGTAAAAGGCAGGGATTGTTTTGCCTACCCGCCAGGAAATATATATATATATATATATATATATATATATATATATATATTATATATATATATATATATATATATATATATATATATATAATGTATAATAAGTAACAGTAATAACTAGACCCCGGATAATTATGCACTTTAAAATCAGTAAACATGCATGCATTTACACACCCAAAACTTTCCAAATATTTTTTGATTAATAAGTAATAAATATAAGCATAATTATAAAAAAGTAAAAGTTAAAGTTGTAAAACTACACATCAGAATTAATGCACTTAATAATTACAGTTATTTTAAATTTTCAAAAAGGAAACCTTGTCTCTTTTACTTAGAATATACTTGTATTCCGAAAATACACGTTCTACATCACACGATGTGAGAGAAACAAATTTATAATTTGCAATATCAGTAATTTCATAATTTTCAATACTTAAATTTCTAGAGACACCACTTTTACCATCTAACACACTATTTAACTATTGCAGTTCACCATAACCAATATTTTTTCAACATAACTGAGTTTTTCTTTAACACTTTTGAATGGTTCTAGTTTTGTCTACCACATTTTCGACCATTTTTAAAGATTCACTAAGTAAAAGATTTCTTTTTTCTAAATTATAGATCGCTTTTAGAATACACACAAAATTATTTTGTATAAAAATAAGATCTTCTCTAACAATTGTTTTTACCATCTCTAAATTTTTCGTGTAATAGTCTGCGGCAGACAGCCAGGTACCCCAACATGTAACAATAGGTTCTGGTGGAAGTGCTAAATGGGGTGCTTTTTCTGTAAAAGCCACAACTCTGCTTGGAGCCTTTACGAAAACTTTTTTTATGGTAGTTATTAATTCCTAAACTCGTGGATATTCACTGCAAATTATCTCTGCAACGTGATGTAGGCCATAGCTTTAACCATGTGGGATGCGGAATGTGTACAGACCAATAGCACTTAATGCCGTATTTTATATCAGACAACCATAATAAGTTCAATAATGATTCATTAAAAAACACTGCAATTGTTAAATGATTTATTTTTTGTAACACGTCTATTTGAAGCAAATAAGACTGGCATTGTTGTTCTTCTGAGGACAAAATACCAACAACAAAATTTCACTCTGTTGTTACCAACTTTACTTCTTATTTCTTTAACCCTACACTTCTCAATTTTTTTTTCATTACGAAAAAATGTAATTTCAATTCGTTCTATTGTAAGGATAGGTGAAAAAATGATAAAAAAATTCTAGAGTCCTTATTTTGTTTTATTTTCGAAGAAAATTAGTTGTGTCAAATTTGATACATTGTGTATTTCAGAACAAATTTTTCACGAATTATGAAAACTAACAAAACAATTATTTATTACTTTTATTCAGACATAAATGAATACCACATTTTGAGCACTTTAAATGGGAAAATGATTTGCAAGATGGATATTTACATCTTTGTCTGACATCATCATAGGTAGGCCAGTGGCTTATAGTCGGTTCTGGCGTCCTTTGGAGGAACATGGGAAATCACAGTTGACTTTTTTTTCTGTGCAACAAGCATATTTTCGACCGAATTCTTGGATGGTCTACCTCATTTTTGGTTTCCATTTTGGACCTTACAAAGACATTCTGCTATTTCTAGCCGAACATCAACCTGTGACAGAACTTGTTTGCGAATTCTCTTGTGAAGCAACCATGTATTTACCAAGGTCATATTGACTAAATGATAAAAAAGGCGAAAATACCATTTCTTAGATCTTATTTTTATTGTATTCCTGCCGATATCTGTCCATAGCATCAACACTTCCCATGTGAGCATCATATTCAGGGACTAAGCTTGGACACTCAATATATCCTTTCATTTTTCTGTCCCATTGTCTCACTTCCTTTGGGGGCATTTTTCTTTTAAATGATGATACGTCAACTCCGTCTATATTGCAGACATATTCATGCGAAGTGCCTCTAGGTTCTTTTTTCAATTCTTTATCCGTTGGGAGTTTGCAGTTGGGAATTCTGGGGCGCCGAGATGTCCCCGAAGACAAAATGCCTCTATTTTCTAAATAAACGAGAACCGGAACTGACGTATAAAAATTATCAAAGTAGACTGTATTTTTGATTTGGTGGTAAAATTCTGCACAGTCTGACAACAATATTCGCGCTGCTTCCTAGATCTGGCTCATCAGGTAAGAGGAATCTTATATTATTTTCGTCACCAATGAATATTTCAAAATTGTATGAGAATCCGTCTGTACCGCACAGAACGTATAGTTTGTAACCCCATTTGTGTGGCTTCGCTGGAAGATACTGCTTTAGATGATGGCGAGCTTTTGTTGCACAAAGTTGCTCATCGACAGAAAGGCATTTATCTAAAGCCGACAGAAACTGAGTATTCAAAGCATCAATGATCGGTTTCAATTTATGTAAGCAGTCATGGTCAGGGTTTTCGTGGAGTACCATTTCATTATTGTCATTAAAATGCAAGTTTTTTCTGTTGAACTCAAAACGATTTTGGCTCATGGTACTTTTTATCTGTGGTAAACCTAGTTTTGTAGACCAGTAACTCCTTGTATTCGGCATATGTACAACTGACATGTACATACAAACACCTAAGAACTGTTTTATGTCAGTTGCTGATAACATTGCAGATTTGTTTGGATTATTTTGGGTAGAGTATAAATTTGACCCATTGGCAATTTCTTCGAGCAGACTGCAAAAAATATTTAAACACATCGTACGCTGTTTTAAGTTCATATATCCAACCCGAAAGCTTCGTATTCCCTTGAAATGATAAAGCTTCATCACTTAATATCAGATTCTGTTATGCCACGAAATTTTAGAGAATTTCTTACATAAGTCACCTAGCTGTTGTTCCGGCATAATATATGGTTCATCCGAAGAGTTAGATGTTTTACTGGTCGAAGATTCCCCTAATTGGATAATGTCCCCTTCTTGTTCATTTTCTTGAAAAATTATGGTACCATCTTCAAATTCCAGATGTAGTTGTTCTATATTGATTTTTTCAATGTTTTCAGAATCACTGTCACACCCTTCATTGTCAGAATGAAAATCAAGATCATCCTCACTGTCCGACAAATGAGCAATAGCATCCTCTAATTCTTTCTGCATGAGAGGACTTTTTCTGTCCCATGTTTTAGCCATCTGCAATGAAAAAAATAATACTTAGCCAGCAGAACATGCACAAACAATTTTATCACGTTCAATTCAAAGATGCAGTATGTATCAAATTTGATACGACTGATATTATGTCGAATATAATAATATCACAGGGTAAAAATGAATAAGATTATATAGTATAGGATATATCTTACCTTTATCAAATAAAAAATACAGCTTTTATAATTTCACAACACGAAATTCAAGAGAATACACGAATCTAAATCACCACGCACTGCATATGATGTCGACTACGTAATATCTAAGAATGTTAACAAGGTACAGATCGTATTAACGCGAAAATGTATACTGAATCTTAGTTTGTCTTACAATAAGGATGTATCAAATCTGATACTGTGCGTGATGTGAGAGAAATTGCTGAGTATATAACTTTAGTTGAAGTTTATTTAGTTATATCTGATTTGATACAACAGGCAGTGTAGGGTTAATACACTCTTCGTATATTAATGGAACATAGTTTTTTCTTAGTGCGGATTTATTGGGAATAGGCTGTTTTGTATAAATCGCAATCAATTCGTTTAATTTTTTATTTTTCACCTTGAACAAATGTATACCAGCCGCAGTAAATGCACTGCATAAATCCAAGTTAAACTGTGAAATACTGAGCCCTGATTTAAAAGAATTTAGAGTTAATAGAGTTTGCTGGTTCTTGCTGGATTCTTGGTTGCACTAATACAAATGTTACAAAATAAAACACTACCATCTGTGGGAAAATCACATTTATGTTCAACAACATACGATCTTAAAATTACTTCCAAAGACCGCTTTTTTTTAGCCATTTTTGAAGTAAAACTAAATATACAAACGGCACTTTAGCATTGTACATTTAGAACCCTGCCAACTTAGGGTGCTTTGCTTAATCTTGGAAAAACCAAGGTGACTGTTTCCAAGAACCTTATTGTTATTTTATTACTAAAAATTAAATTAAATTAAAATTTAAAACCAAAAATATTTAATTAGTCTATTTATATAACCACATTAGACTTCTAGCGAAAGTTTTGAACGGGATTAACAAATTTATTGATGTATATAATCGGATCTACTTAAAATGAAAATATCTGTTAAGATTTTACCTCTTACCAGCAACTCTTTGAAAACACTTAAAAGGATGTGTACGCTCCGGCTGTCAGGATTTAATCGGTTTTACAAGTGCTATAGGGTAGTTCGCACAGTCGCAGTTCATAGAATACCAAAAATTAATATATCTGTGTGGCTGTTGGTTAAATTTGCTACATTCTGGTTATTCAAATAAAATTTTAACTTGTAGTTATTCTCGTAACAATAATTCGTAGAATTTCTAAAAAAATATGCATTTTGAATGAAAAGTAATAAAAATATGCACTTTTAAAGAAAAACTATTAAATTATGGAAATATGCGTGCAATATGCAAATGCACAATTATCCGGGGTCTAGTAATAACATCCTACAAATTTCAATTTTTTATACTAGAAAGTATAAACAAATAGAAATCAACAACAATATATTAAATTTATAGTATAATAGCATGAAAATATAATGTAAAAAGTTTTATGTTGATGTTTATCAGGTTTACGGAATGCCGAGTTTTGATAATTATGCTTTGATATTTATTGCACATGCAAAAAAGGTCCTTATTTCCATAAAAAAACAAATATTCAGATTGGCAAATATAATGAAAAAGCAATTTACTCAAGGATTAACTATATGGTATGACATTTTTATCTTTTATCGTATAATAGCAAACAACAAACATTGCTCAAAAACCAATAAAAACTTACCTGAAAATGGGAGCTAGGAACACACAAATATCACGAATATGTACATCGATATTTAATAAATGCAATATGTAATGAATGCTGCCCGATGTAATCATTAACCCGGGGTACACAGTACCACCGACAATTCTTCCCAAGGGATACCATGCCCTTTCATCGAACCAGTTCAAAAATTGATAAAATCCATTCTCAACCATATAGGCCGTAGCCCTATAATTAAACCTAAAAAGGTCTAAAAGTAAATAACAATGTTATTAGAAATAATTTTTAAAACGTACCATGGATCAAATTCATGAATGATACTTTCAAATCTGATAACTGCAAATAAACGAGAAGAAAACCCAGCGACCCAGGCCAATAATAAAACTGTGAAAATAATTAAACTACTTAATCCTGTTTTACTGTTTATTTTCAACATCGTTCACTATTTGCCTACCGGCTCGGCAATCCTATCCTACACTTTACACATGACACGCGTACATTTATTACTTGTCTTTTAGCGACAGTGTTGCCATGTCAACTAATTTTTTTTTTATAATGTGCATCGTTTTCTGTAAATAATAATTTTATATTTTAGTGTAAATTACAATAAAAATAGTCATTTATTTTCGACATACAGATTACAGCACTAACGCATTAAAATTTGTATTTTAATAATTTGATATTTTATTGATCAAGTTTATTTCAATCCACGAATAAAATTACATATACAGTGTAAAACATAAGAAATGTTTTACGCCATTTGCCTAATGTAATTATATTCTCTCTGTTTTAGTTTTACTTACAATCAAATTCCATTAATTAAAATCAAACATTTAATTACGGATACTTAATGTTAGGGTTGACAAACTAGTGGATAATGGTGCGAGAATGAAATACGTAGATGCTGTGAATAAAGAGTTGAATTGGAATGAAACAGTGTGCAACGAACAAATAAAAGACACTGACGTTAAAAGTGCATGGATATGCTTGAAAAACTCTGTTGTCAATTGTGCCGTGCGAATATGTGGAAGAGTGATTGTAGGTAGACAGAAAAAATGTGCTTGGTGGAATGAGTCGGTAAAAAAGGCAGTAAGTAAGAAAAAAGATGCGTACATGGCAATGATTGCTGCAAAAAATGAGACTGAGAAGAAACGATTGTATGAGGTGTACAGATTAAGAAACAAAGAAGCGAAGGAGGCAGTGAGAATAAGTAAAGAGGAAGTGATGGCTGTAGAAGGAGAGAAAATGCAGAATGGTTTTGAGGGAAACAAGAAACTCTTCTGGAAATGGGTCAAAAATACAAAACGTGGCCCAAAACAGAACGCTGCAGGAGTGATGAATGATAGAGACGAAACAGTATGGGACGATTGTGAAGTGAGGAAATGCTGGCAAGAATATTTCGGAAAGCTGTATAGTAGTGAGAAAAGTAAGACTGAAGGATTAAATAAGAAGAATATAGAAGAAATGATGAATGAAACTGAGAAGGATATTGGAATAAATGAGGTAGAGAAAACGGTAGGAAGGTTGAAAAACGGCAAGGGAGCAGGCGTAGATGAAATCACTGGTGAAATGCTCAAGTATGGTGGTGCAAAGCTTATACGAAGATTGCGTGAATTATTCAATGTATGCCTTATGTGTGGAAAAGTGCCGAGTGATTGGAAGAGCGCGGTCATTGTACCATTGTATAAGGGGAGTGATTGTAAGAACTACAGAGGAATAAGCTTGCTCAGCGTACCTGGTAAAGTTTTTGGAAGAATACTGATTGATAGAGTACGAGAAACTACACAATCTAAGATGTGGGATGTGCAAGGTGGCTTCATGCCAGGGAGAGGATGTGTCGATCCGATGGTTGTTCTCCAGAAGGTGATCGAAAAGTGTTTAAAGATAAAAAGGAAGTTGTACTATGCTTTTGTAGATCTGGAGAAAGCATATGACAGAGTGAATAGAGAGAAGCTGTGGGAAATATTAAATGAATATGGCGTAAATAAAGGTCTAATAAATGGAATAAGGGCAGTATACAACGGTAGTCGGGCATGTGTTAGGGTGAGAGGGGGTGTGAGTGAATACGTTAATATTGAGCAAGGAGTGCGACAAGGCTGTGTGATGTCACCGTGGTTGTTCAATGTATACATGGATAAATGTCTTAGACAAGCATGTAACGATACAAATGGTGTAATGGTTGGTGACGTAAATGTACGACTCCTGGTGTATGCAGATGACACAGTCTTATTAAGTGACAGTGCGGATGAGCTGCAAACCGCTCTAAGGAAGTTTGATACAGTCTGTGAGAGCATGGGCCTAAAGGTAAACGTGAACAAAACTAAGATTGTGGTGTTCAATCAGGAAGGTGAAAAGGAGACTAGAGTATTTGCTCTGCAAGATGAAATTGTGGAACAAGCGGACGAGTTGGTATATCTGGGTAGAATGTTCACTGCAGAAGCGATAAGATAAAGAATGAGTGTATAATGAAGGAGTGTGGCGAGGAAAAGACGCTGAGGTATAGGTATAAAAGTAGTACACTACGTTGGTTTGGCCACATTGAGATAATGAACAACGCAAGATTAACGAAGCAAATATATGTAGGTGAGGTTAGACGTAAGGTCGGGCCTGGAGGTCGCGTAAAACTTGGCTGAGTGCAGTAAAATGTATGGTAAAAGAAAGATGAGGAGTTTTAAAAATAACAGGGCAGTGTTTAATTATTTTGTGCGATAAGGTATAAAACAACCTATACATAGTCTAATTGGCACATCATTCGTTCGAATGATTTGCACCCTTTTCCAGCATACCGCCTTCTCTGACATGAAGCCACCAAGTCGTGTCAAATATACCTGTGCTATTTCTAGGAGAGTAGAGTATTTACTCTGCAAGATGAAATTGTGGAGCAAGTGCACGAGCTGGTATATCTCGGTAGAATGTTTACTGCAGATGGTACAATTGAGAGCGAGATTGGACGAAGGGTCAATTCTGGAAGGAAAGTGGTTAGAAGTATGTGGACGATAATGAGAAATGAAAGCATGAGCCTAGCTGCGAAACAGCAATCTATAATGGCGTATTCGTCCCGTCAGTACTGTATGGAAGTGAGACATGGGTATGTCAAAAAAAGCACGAAAGGACAATAAATGCCGTGGGTATGAGATTTCTGAGAAGCGCATGTGGTAAAATGAGAAGGGACAAGATAAAAAATGAATGCAAAATGAGGGAGTGTGGTGAGGAAAAGACGATGATGGATAGATATAAAAGTTGTACATTACGTTGGTTTGGTCACATTGAGAGAATGAACAACGCAAGATTAACGAAACAAATATATGTGGGTGAGGTTAGGGGAAAGACCGGGCCTGGTAGGCCGCGTAAAACTTGGCTGAATGTAATAGAATCTATAATAAAGGAAAGAAAGATAAGGAGTTCTAAAAACAAAAGGGCATGTCAGAGACTATGTATGAATCTTGCGGAAGCTAGGGAGGTATGCGGAGATTGGAAAGCATGGAGAAAGATTGTGAATGAAAAATAAATAAGAGGCAGGGATTGTTTTGCCTACCCCGCAAGGGAATGGCGTGAAGGTTAAGTAAGTAAGTAAGTACTTAATGTTAGAGCTAGCGACTTGTAGTTTCCGCTTTCCTGTGCTCCATTTTTGAGACCAAATCGATGACGTAAACAAATTTTTGCTAACATTTTTAGTTTTAAAGGTACAGGGCGAAATTTAAAATTGTCCAATTTGACGAGGGTGTCATATCTCGGTTATTATAAAAGATATTTACATTCTGTAAACACATTCTTGGTACACTTTTTTCAGAGGATCAACGTGACATCGCCAGATTTGAATTCCGACGTTTCGGCTCATAGATAACTATCAGGTCAAAAGAGTTAAATACGGACCTGGATTTGTTTTCTATTTTTTTAATGCTTTTATTCAACTCACTTTGTCTGTCCGGTTCAAATATTGTCATTAAATTTTCAATAACTTCCTGATCTCCGATTGAGCTGAAATTTGGCATACATGCGTATTCTTGAAAACAATACACGAATATGTGTTTTTTGCTTTGACTTTTGCGGCCAAATTTGGCCAAATATGGTCGACATTTTTGTCTATCATGCTAGGGTCTTGAAATTCAGGACTTAAGCTTTTAGCATAATACCATGTACAAAAATATACGACAAGTTGAGTTCAAGATTAGGGAGCTGCGCCCGAGGGGGCTCAAAGTATTGTATTCGGTTAAAAAAAATCAACTATTTTCCGATTTCCGGTTGAGCTGAATTTTGTCATACATGTGCATATTGGCCAAGTAAGTTCGAAATTTTTGTGTATAAAGCTAGGGTCTTGAAATGCAGGACTTAAGCTTTTAGCATGACCGTGCACAAATTTTTGTTTATAAACCTAGGGCCTTGAAAAATTGAGTTTCCTTCTTTGTTGGAACTTACACCCAAGCGACTAAAAGGTAGAAAATAAAAATAAGTAAAAAAAAACATTTTTAAAAAATGTTTTTATTTCTAAATGTACTAAAAAGCATAAAATAGTTTTTTTATCTACCCAAACTACTAACTTTAAGCGGTAACCATGTTTCACGTTTTAAAAATAATAACAAAATTAAAAACAAATCTTATTACCTTCTATGTTTGTGTTAATAACATCAAAAATTTTTGTGACTAAAAATAGAAGTGTGGGGCATACATGATATCTTATACTTATAACAAAGCCTATCAACACCTACGTTCAAACAATGAAGTGCAAGGCACTACAAAGAGCGCCCCACACTTTCATTCTTAGTCACAAACAGTTTTGATGTTACTGAGTAAATAAAAAAATTCTTTATTCTCTTTAGTACATTTGGAAATAAAATCGTTTTTTAAAAATGTTTTTTTTTTTACTTATTTTTATTTGTTTGCTTTTTAGCTATTATAAATTATATTATTATCAATATGAATATTATTATTAATATTAAAACGGCTGAGTTTAAAATATTAACTATACTGATTTAGAAATTGTCATTTTAATCCGGACTTGCTTCACTAATCCAAGGTAGAAGCTGGAGCCATCACAAACACGTCCTACCGCTTTGGCGACCACTAATATAATAATATTAATAATAAACAAAAATAATGATGATCTAACCAGTAAAAGGTTCTGTAGTTGAAATAGGCGCGAAATAACATTTAGAATTGATACAGTATTTACGAAAAATACGGCTCTATTAAACCCATGCGATTGTTAAAACTTTAACTTTAAAAAATTATAAAGCAAACGTAAACCTTTTGTCTAAGGATTGGACTCGAACAGGTAAACATTTTTGCAATAACAATGAATCATAGAGAACTAATAAAATATTTATTTAAGTTGTCACGGCTCGGTACAATAATAAAACTGATTTGATACATAAATATTAAATGACATTGAAATAACTATAACTCGAAAAGCTAAAAAAAAAATAAATAGATAAATAAATAATAATTGAATCATTTGGTCACTAATAAATACCAGCAAGTCCGGTGAGGGGCGCGGAACCAGGAATCGCGTGTAGAGCAGTATGGTTGAAACGCGTGGTGTGATTGAAGGGTAGGTAAGAAAAAAAAATGTACATGTATATATGTACATTTTGAGGTTCATACAGTAAGTATACGATCTATTATTTATATCTATCTATTATGTCGTGACAGTAGACAAATAACTGTCCGGTAGTAGGACGATACCGTTAGTAGGGAATGCTACATCGTCCGGGCCACGATTTGGCCAGTAACCGGTCTGTTCGCTATGGTATTACTCAAGAAAATTATACAATTGCCTCGGATCGACCCGCTACAAGGGGCGGTCAAGGTCGAAACAGACAGGCCCCGTTGCTGACGACTGTGCAAGGAATGAATGGCGAGTCGGTACGTGGAATGTTAGAGGTATTCATGGTAAAGAATTTGAAATTGCGAATGTAATGTACGAAAGACACCTGGATACTCTGTGTGTATCGTAGACAAAGCGCGAAGGAAAGGATGCTGTGGAGATGGAGGATGGTAGTCTGGCACTATGGTCAGGAGTTGAGACGGAAGTGCATGGCGCAAAAGGAGTTAGGATGATCATAAGTGAAAGAGCGAAAAGATGTGTTAAACAGTACGAATTGGTATCTCCCCGGGTAATATGGGTTAGAATGAAAGTGGAGTTTCGAAGAATTTTTCTTATTGCATGCTATGCACCGGTGAATGGAGAAAGAGACCAGGAGCGTGAGAACTTCTGGAATGAAGTAGAGAACGTGTTGAACGTATGTAAGCCAAACGAAAGAGTAACTATAGTGGGGGATATGAACGGATGGGTGGGTGTACAGAGATAACATAGTGAACGCGTCCTGGGAAAGTTCGGAAACCAAAGAGTCAATGAGAATGGTGAACATCTGTGTGGAGAGAAGCCTGTTTGTATCCAATAAGTGGTTTAAACCTAAAAATGTGCATATGTATACATGGCAAACAAGTGAATCTAAAAGTATGATAGACTTGATAGTGTACAATGAACGGCTTAGAAACCTGGTGAAAGACATAAAAGTAATGCGTGGATCGGAGTGTGGATCGGACCACTTTTTGGTTGTATC
Source organism: Vesta saturnalis (assembly GCA_036346205.1). Classification (NCBI taxonomy): domain Eukaryota; kingdom Metazoa; phylum Arthropoda; class Insecta; order Coleoptera; family Lampyridae; genus Vesta; species Vesta saturnalis. The sequence goes on along the minus strand of JARFJB010000209.1, from coordinate 4,086,900 downwards.
GAGAGTGTGTTTAGGGAAAAAGTGGGTCTGGAGAAGGAAAGCAAACGTAGTGCGCACGTCCAGAATTAGGGTTGACAAACTAGTGGATAGTGGTGCGAGAATAAAGTACGCAGATGCTGTAAGTAAAGAGTTGAATGTGAATGAAACAGTGTGGAACGAACAAATAAAAGACACTGACGTTGAAAGTGCATGGATAAGCTTGAAAAACTGTTGTCAATTTTGCCGTGCGAATATGTGGAAGAGGGACTGTAGGTAGACAGAAAAAATGTGCTTGGTGGAATGAGTCGGTAAAAAAAGCCAGTATATAAGAAAAAAGATGGGTACATGGCAATCATTGCTGCAAAAAATGAGACTGAGAAGAAGCGATTGTATGAGGTGTACAGTAAAGAGGAAGTGATGGCTGTGGAAGGAGAGAAAATGCAGAATGATTTTGAGGGAAACAAAAAACTCTTCTGGAAATGGGTCAAAAATATAAAACGTGGCCCAAAACAGAACGCTGCAGGAGTGATGAATACTAGAAACGAAATAGTATGGGATGATTGTGAAGTGAGGAAATGCTGGCAAGAATATTTCGGAAAGCTGTACAGTAGTGAGGAAAGTAAGACTGAAGGGTTAAATAAGCAGAATATAGAAGAAATGATGAATGAAACTGAGAAGGATATTGGAATAAATGAGTTAGAGAAAACGGTAGGAAGGTTGAAAAACGGCAACGGAGCAGGCGTAGATGAAATCACTGGTGAAATGCTCAGGTATGATGGGGCAAAGCTTATACGAAGATTGTGTGAATTATTCAATGTATGCCTTATGTGTGGAAAAGTGCCGAGGGATTGGAAGAGCGCGATCATTGTACCATTGTATAAGGGTAAGGGGAACAAGAGTGATTGTAAGAACTACAGAGGAATAAGCTTGCTCAGCGTGCCTGGTAAAGTATTTGGAAGAACACTGATTGATAAAGTACGAGAAACTATAAAAATAGTAAGACAAAAATTGCGATATTTTTACGTTTAGCCTGTCCATCAAAAATGTTTTTTTCATTTTATTTATACTACGGTCCTGGATATAATATGAATGAACCTTAGAATATAATTTTATAATTTTGCAATGCTTTTTTTTTTATTTGTGAAATACGGATGTTTCACGGATCCTCAATAAACATTTTACTGAGGTTTGGCCACGTGAATCATCCGCGTGTGACGATAAGTTTGTGTTTGCATCAACTTGTATGTTGAAATGCAACTATACATTCTAGTTTAGTTGTGTGTGCGTCATTGTAACAGAAACATGTCGTATGATAAATCGCAAGCTGAGTTGCAAAAACTTATGGACGAGTTGTTATCTGATGAACCATTTCGCTATTCATCAGAAGAATATGATATTATTATTAGTGCCACTAGTGAAAGTTCGTATACAGGTAGTGATTAAGATTGCAGGAGTAAAAACACGAAGACACATTTTGTAGAAAATGTGTTTTTCAATCAATCAATGAATACGTCGACTCAATTATCACCTACATTAAATCCAACCTTAGAGACAATTGAGCAAGTAGTAGATTTTCGTGTATTTGGTTCCATCGGCAAGATTATACAGTATTTTATCTTAATTAATTGTAATATGGCATTGCGATATATAGACGAAGAGCGATTGTTAGTAAACGATGTACTAAAATGGGAACCAGTAACCGGAAAAATATGTAAAAAATTTTCCCATTACAAATAAAAATCCAAATGTATCTGCTGCTCTATTTGATGAAATGATTGGGCGAAATCCAGTAGAATTTTGAAACTTGATGATTACTGAGACAAATGGGTGTGCTACCCAAAAATCGGGAAACACAGACCTTAAAAAGTACGCTCGCCTTTGAAGGTGGACACCACCCCAGAAGAAATGAAATTATTTCTTGGGTTACAAATATGGATGGACCTCTATCGTTAGCGATCGCTCGCATTGTAGTGGTCAAAATGTATTGTGTACGCCAATAAAGCGACAGAAGCTATGTCACTAAATCATTTCGAGGTGTTCCTTTCAAATTGGCATTTTGCTGATAATCAGTGTACTGATAACAGAGAAACTAAAAACAAATTCTCCACTTTTAAATCTTCTAACAAAAAATTTTAAGTCTATGATCATTCCAGATTAGAACATATGTACAGACGAAGTACTAGTTCCGTTTGGTGAGCGTATCAGTTTTCGTTAGTGCACTCAAAACGAAACATAAATTTGGAATGAAAGTATTCAAGTTATGTATTGAAAATAGTTATACATATGACTTGAAGGTGAATTGTGGAGCAAAAAGGGATTCAAGGCAAAGTGTTCCCACTTCGGCTGTCATGAACTTAGTATCGCCTTTGTTAGATCGTTCGCGTACGGTTTACGTAGATAATTACTGTACTAGTATTGAGTTAGCAAAAAAACTTGATTGGCACGTTAAGAAGAAATAGGAAGCATACTCCAAAGGATGTCATAGAAAGAAAATTTCAAAAATGAGAAGTTACTGCTTTAGAATCTGATCATGAAATAGTTGTAATGAAGTGGCAAGATAAGAGGGTAGTTATAACGTTGTCCACTAAGTATGTTACTAATAAAGTAATAATACAGTAATACAGACAAGGCGTGGGGAAATTGAGAAACCTGAAACGGTAACAGATTGTAATAAATGTAAACCTTTTATAGATCTGTCGGATCAGATAAAGGCTTATGCGAGTTGCCCCCGCCGTGGAATAAAATGTTATCGCAAAATTGCGGTAGAAATACTCCTAGGTTCTGCCATTATAAATGCATTCCTAATTTATAAACACGTAACAGGAGAAAAGATAAAGATTACTGAGTTTAGGAAGTCAGTGGCAAGATAAAATAAATTTAAATAATCGTAGTTACAATAATGTCGGAGAGCGTCATTTATTGTCTTTCTTCCACTTGCATCTCGGCAGGCCATGAATAAAACAAAATGTATAAAAAAATGAATAATACAAAAAAAACGGTGCAAACAAAATCACAAGAATTCCTTTCGATTACAAATTTGATTTCTATCTAATGCCAAAATTTCAAAAAAATCATGTGGACGGGTTCCAAAGTCGAGTTTTTTGGAAATATTTCGAAATGACAAAAGTTTCGAAAAAATTGCAAAAACACTTTTTTGAATATGTTAAGTAGTACCGGAGATATTTGGGAAAAACCCGTTTTTTAAAGTGACGGATTTTTTGTAATATCTTGAACACCGCTTGTTGTACAGAAAAATTATAGGGACAAAAAGTACTCACAATTATATTACTAATCACATATTAAAAGGAAAAATAACCTAAAAAAATAAAAATTTGCAAAAGGGGTACTTCCCCCCCCCCCCCCATAATTTTACCCCTTTCCCCACACTGACCCCAAAAACAATCAGTGGCTTTGGGTAGTTGACATCTATATATGTGCCAAATTTCAAGTTGATATGTTGTCCTTCGAAAGTTATGGAGTACACAACAACAGACAGACACACAGTCAAGATTATTGTTTGCTCAAATTTTGTTTTTGGACGTTTTCGAACATTTTAAAGCGATTGAGCAAATAAAATTTTTTAAAATGCAGGTATTTTTAACTGCCATAATACTCGGCATTGGGCACAAGAAAATTTGCATTTTGCTCATATTAGGGAGCAACAAGGATTTGGATTTAGCGTAGCATGGTTTGTTTTGAATAGCAACATAAGATATTATTTATCAACACACGCTTACTGGAAATAGATTTCTTGGAGCAAGTTACACCTGATTTACTAAATGATGTGCCTTTGGCTCAACTTAACGAGATCCGCTTTCGACACGATAGGGCACCTGTTCATAATTCGCAAGTTGTTACACCGTTTTTAGCCAATAATTATCCACTGCGATGGATAGGAACTCATGGATTTATCTGGGGGTTTCTTAAAGACAAAATTTATAGTTAACCACACGGAACAATAAATGATATAAGATATGCTATAAAACAAGAAATTAGGCAAGTGCAAGAAAGACCCTTGATAATTTTAAATACATTGCGAAAAATAGCCCATATATCATAAAGAAAATCAGTTTGAACATTTTTTGTAGTTGGTTTTATTTCTTTTTGTGTTCTAAATGCTATAAAATTACAGAGAATTTTTGATAAGTATTTTGCATAAAAAAACATGAGCATAAAAATAATCTCGTTTCATTTCTGATACATACATATGTACTTAGTGATAATTAGACTTGACTTTAATATAATTCATAATTATGTTCAAAATTATTCAACAAATTTAGTAATTATTCAATATTTTAGTATGTAATTGTAAGTAGATATTTTTAGTACTGTGTTAAGTAGGTTTAGGATATTAAATTAAAGTGCTAGCCAATATCATTGCAGTATTGGAAATTCGTTCATTCATATTATATCTAGGACCGTAGTAAAAATAAAATGAAAAAAACATGTTTGATAGGCTAAACGTAAAATTATCGTAATTTTTGTCTTACTATTTTAATAATAGCTAAAAATCAAACAAAATTAATAAAAAACAAATACAAAATCTGACGTCATGTTGATCCTCTGAAAAAGTGTCTAAGAATATGTTCACAGAATGTAAATATCTTTTATAATAACAGAGATATGACACCTTCACCAAATTGGACAATTTTCAATTTCGCCCTGTATCTTTAAAACTAAAAATGTTAGCAAAGATTTTGTATCAAAAATCGAGCGCATGAAATCGGAAACTACAAGCCGCCAGCTCTAGTATTAAGAGAGTTGCCCATTTAATTCCATCGAAATGTGAGCATACCTTCTATACAGAACTTTGCAATACAATTATATTATCTATTAACGTCTAACTAACATGAAGTTTTAAACGTCCACCTGACATAAATTATTAAAAAAATGGGAATGCATAACCATCCTAAAAAAATATTATTAAAATTATTTCATTTCTTTTAATTTGTAGGGGAAGGAGGGGTATTACCGCCCACCGTCTAATACCGCTCACCCTTGTGAACCAGCTGTAAACAGTGGTGCAGTTTATATTCACTTCATGTAACTTTGGTGTTCTACGAAATAAGCTGTAAGGAGGATATTTTTATGAATATATTTTAAATTTTTGTTCAGGCACTCCTTACATTTATTTCCTTACATGATAGGTTATTAGTTTTTGTATTTTTGTAAACCATAACAACAAGAACATTTTTTAATAAAAAGATGGCGACGGAGGTTAATATCGCTCAAGGTGGGCGGTATTAGCCCCCGCTTTGTGAAGTAGACGGTAATAGCTAACAAGTAAAATTTTATATTAATTCCTAGAAATCATGCTTTATTAAGACGATCAAAAATCACGTACAAAAGCACTATGGACTAACGAACGGTTTCAGGCTGCAATAGCTGCAGTTAGAGATGGAAGGGAAAAAAGAAGAAGTGCAAGAGAGTTTGGTAAAAATAGATTGGAGAAAGTAATGAAAATTTCTTACTAATGTTGTTACAGGAATTCCATATTCAACTCTAAAAGATGGACTAAAATCTCAAAACACTTCAAAAGTCCGTCTTGGTCGTCATTGTACATTTACAGACTAACAGGAAACGCAATTAGCAGACCGATGCATCTATTTGGCGAAGATGTTTTATAGCACAGCTCCTACGAGTTTAAGAAAAGTAGTGTATGATTTTGCAAAAAGGAACAATATTCCACAACAACACTAAAATGGCTGGCAAATACTGGCTCCAAGGGTTTCTAAGACACCACCCTCAGTTAAGCTTAAGGAAACCTGAATCCACTAGTTTGGGTAGGATTTTCGGGTTCAATTTGGGTGAGATCCTAGAAAAGTTTCAGTTTCAACCGGGCCGTGTTTTTAACGTCGATGAAACCGGCGTCACTACTGCTCAGACTGAATCGAAAATTATTAGTCCAAAAGGCGTACAGCAACTCGGAAAACATGTCAGCTGGGAAAGGAGTCGTAATATAACTGTTTGTTGTGCAATAAGTGCATCCGGGACATACGTTCCGCGTATGTTTATTTTTCCCAGGGCCAGAATGTCTGAACAGCTTAAACGGCACGGTCCCATTGGAGCTTTGTACGAATGCTCGGCCAAGGGGTGGATGAACGAAGAACTATTTATTTCTTGGCTTAATCACTTTAAAAAACACACGTCGCCGTCGAAAGAAAATCCCATTTTTGCTACTTTTAGATAACCATGGAAGTCACTGCTCCTTGGCTGCACATGAGTTATGTCGCAATAATTTTATAACAATGCTATCTCTTTCTTCGCACACCTCCCATCGGCTCCAACCCCTAGACCTTACGGTTTTTGGTCCTATGAAATCAAAAAATAGCCTAATATGATATAGCAGAGATTTTCAATAAAGCTTTTATTAAGATTGCTTTCATAGAAAAGGCCCAAAAAGGATTTCAGGTGAGTGAAATTGTTCGATACAATTCCAGTAATTTTAGCCAAGAGGATGTTTTGCCTGCCACCCTTTCAAAAATGCCAGTTATCGAAGAACAAGAAGCCGAACTGATTATCTAATTACTGTCCACCTCAAAAGCAAGCACAAAGATACCTACAGTACAAACTAAACCTAACAATACTTCTACAGAGTCTACAACCATTCAGCACAATGATTTATCCTGCACTTCAAAGGCAAATGCTGCAAACAAGTCCAATCCAAAAGAAGGAAATGTATCTTTTAACTTCCCTCAACGTTGTTGCAAGTAAAAATGTAAGTAAGAGAGGAAGAAAACTTACTGTCTCAAAAATATTAAATGCCACTCCAGAGAAAAGCGAACTGCAAGTAAAGGAGCAACGGAAGTTAAAGAAAAAAAAGCAGGAGCTCTAAATAAAGTTATCAAAAAGGTGTTTACTGACAGTTCCTCAAGTGCCTCTTCCAACAACGATGTTTGCAATGACCACAGCTCTGACGATGGTTTAAGTGACAGTGACGATGAAATTTGTGGGGAGTTTGGCAAAACAGAAGCGTGGTATCGATGCGTCATATGTCAAAAGTGGGCGCATAAAAATTGTACTGGTTTTAATAATCACAAAGAACTTATTTGTGACTATTGTGTTATATGAAGAGACAATTATCTGATGTTTTGGTTGTTTTTTGTTGTGAAATAAAAATATTTCAAATAAAAAAATATTATAAACGATTTTTCTAGATTGTGAGCAATATTATCCTACATGTGGGCGGTATTACTCGGATTGACTGATAATTCCGCCCAATTGTATATATATATATATATATATATATATATATATATATATATATATATATATATATATTACTGTAAAAAAATTCCAATAATTGATTTTTGATTACTTTCAAATCAGTGATTACTAGATAAAGGTATCAGCTAGATATCCTTAAATGTTTTCGTTATTACTGTGGTTATTGCGGATTTCATTCACAAGTACCCTTATTTGGGCGACATTACCCTTTCTACCCCTACTTTGTAGGTTGACAGGTCGAGTGTCGTTCAACACCAAGTATTTGTTTTTTTTTTATTATGTATATAGTATATAATTACGTATTTTAAATATTTTACAGTACTAATTTATGTTTACGTTTAATTTATGGTATTAAAAGCAGAGAACACATTTCACATAAACTTAAGGATGCAGATTGGTTAACTATGCGGGATAGGTGTTTGGTCTATGTTGTGTGCCTATTCCATAACAAAAATGGTAACAGAAACTCCACCGTACTTACACAATCGTATAAGATTTATAACAGCTGTGCACAATCTCAACATATGCCATTACCGATTATTAACAGTTCCTATGCACAAAACCACATTTTTCCGGAAATCTTGTTCGTATAATGCTGCTGATGTGCACAATTCTGTTCCAATTCATTAACAATCAAAGTTAATATCTATAAATACATTTAAAAATGTTTTGTTCGGCACATGTTCCGTAAATCATGATTGACAATTTAAATTATTTGCAACATAAGCTAATGATTTTTTTTTGATAGTATTCATTTATTTTACTATTCAAAGATATGTGGTAATCACTGTATGAGGTGTAATTATAAAATGTCAAGATTAAGTTGTAACGGGCTCAAACGGCGTTAAAACACAGTACAGGCAAATACGCAATAGGCCAACTAGCTCGTCGTTAGAGTTGTGGATTTTACTAACAATGTAGTTACGTTAATCGGAATATCTAATCGGGTAATGGTTTGGACACCACCCTGTCCCTGAGTATGCACAAAAAAGAGAGTGCTATAGCATAAGACAGGCAAAACTACGTGAATCTACCTTTTGCGGCATCTAGAGCGAACCTGAAACGCAATTCTCCAAAATACCACAGTATGCATCTTACTTTTCGGCATTAGCAGCTTTAAATAATTTTTGAACTCACTCTTAATTACTTATACAAGGACATTTCAATCTCCAAATATTGAAATCCAGGCTAAATTAATGTTTACTGCAAATGAAACTCTCACCGTTTCTACCTTAAGTGAGATAAAATACTAGAATTAAAAGGTGATAAGCAGCAAGGCTAAATTGTCAAGCAAAAACACAAAATAAAATAATAATAATAATCCTAGGGGTTGGACTACCTACTAGGCGCGTCCCCAGGTGGCGGATAGGCAAATGATCGTAAGTGATGTAAGGCCAACACCGAAATATGAGCTCGTGGCGTTAAACCGCCACTGTTAGCTCTAGAGAATAAGGTGTCGCGGACCAGTCCACGTGGGGCCTCGTATCTAACGAGGACAGGGATGGCAACCCTGCGTTCCCCCTAGCTGGAAGTTCACTTTTCTTCTACTAGCCTTGAGTGACTTCCCTTACTTTAACTCTTTCCTATCGGAACACTCTCGTTCCAATACTTATTCTCTCCAGGCCCCCAGTTAAATCTGTGGGATCTCTTCCTTCTCTTTCTACTCTTCCCAGGACATACGTCGTCAAAAGCGTATGCGGGTGTGGCAAACCCGGGATGTCCTTGCTGGGGATAGCTGAGCGCTAGCCGTCTCCTAATACCGCAACCGCGAATTGTACTTCAGAGACTCTAGTAGGGCGTGGCTAGGGAACGTCGTACAGCTAGCGGTCGGTGGTCTCGGCTTTACCGCCCGGACTACGAGAAAGGTAACCTCTATAAAAAAATCCCCCAATCCCAAGGTCGTTTGGCAGTTTTAGGTGCTGAAGGGATTGCGCGAAGGGATGCCTAAGCGTGGCCAGGGGGAAGCCTGGTCTCTAGCGTTGAAACGCCTGTGGGGAAATTGGACACTCTCCACAGTATTTTGTGCCTTACCATAACATGGGAGCACTGTCGTGGTCGACCTTTCTTTTCTTCCTATCTCGTGGGATATAATGGCATTGAAATTCAAAAATCTCCAAGAGTTGCCTCCCTCTTTAAAAAGGGACGATTTTCCTGCACTGAAGTGCAACACAAAGATGATCAGTGAGACAAGTTACCCTCGGTTCCTGGTTATTAAACGTTTACCGGAAGGTAATTTTAAGAAAGTTAGTCCGTTTTTGATTAGTAAGTGTATTTATAGTATTGCCGGCGAAACAAAAAGAGTGAATAAAGTTAAGGATGGGCTTTTAGTCGAAACCGTATCTAAAAAACAATCAGAAACTTTACAAAAGTTGAAAAAGGTAGGTGACATCGAAGTTGAGGTCAATCCTCACGGATTGTTAAATTTACGCAAAGGGATTGTTTATTGTCCCGACTTGTTAAATGCAACAATTTCCGAAATCCTAGAAGGTTTAAGGTCAGAACACGTTGTTGATGTCAAACGTTTACAAACAAAAAAAACTGGTTACTTAGTAGACACTCCGATGTTGCTATTAACATTTGAAAGACATGAGCTCCCAAAAACCATCAGGGCAGCTATGTACAATCTTAAAGTAAGACCATACATTCCAGAGCCGATGCGATGTTTCCGTTGCTAACGTTTTGGTCATACATCTCTAAATTGTAAGAACGATCCTCTATGTGTGTGTGGTAGTACAGTACATGAAGGCACCCCTTGCGGGCCAGATTTTACGTGTGTGAATTGTAAAGGAAAACATTCGTCCAGGTCGAAAGAGTGCTCGTCGTATAAATTGGAAAAAAAGTCCAAGAAATTAAAGTGTTACACAATGTAAGCTTTACAGAAGCGAAGTTACTAGCCCAAACTTCTGCAGCTACTACGTCAAACACTTTCTCTCAAGTAACACAGCCAAAATGCAATGCCAATGAAGTAATCAACGAAGTGTCTAAAGTCATTCTACCTGTACTACAGGACACTATCAAAAACCAAATTTCGAGTTTAAAATCAACATTAAAAAATTACATAGATGAAATTTCACACACGACTGTTGAAACCGAAAGTGAAATGGAGACTGAAAATACGACCGACACTAGAAAAAGATCAGCACCAATATCGCCGTTATCCATTGAGGAAATAGATGACCCTATAATTCACCCCAACTTCAGAAAGCAAAGAAAGAAGAAAGTCGGCTGGCCGAAAGGCGTACCTCGTAAGCCCAAAAATGAAGCTATGGTTTCAGCTAGCATAGCTACGTGATAATTGTTATCCAACAATATATCTGTGATAACATAAATCTGTGATACCTTATTCTGTGATATTTATACCTTATCGTTTATAGTTATCTTTTTACTACTACATTATTTATTTATTTATTTATCCTGTATCGTTACTTGTTTTGTACTAATTTTTAACTCTTTACACTTAAATTATATGTCTTCTATATATTTATTACATTATGGACAACATCCTTCAATTAAATATTAATGGATGTAAAAGTCATCTAGCCGAGCTCAACTTATTAGTATGTAAAGAGGACCCCTTTTGCATCTGCTTACAGGAAACTAGGTTTAAGCCTCACGAAAAATTTACACTCAAAGGTTTCAAAACATATGGACGTAGACCCAGGGTATCGTGCTCACTGAGGAACTGCTATAATAATTAAAGACGAAATTCCTCACGCCACAATTCCGTTAACGACATGTTTACAGACCGTAGCAGTTAGTGTTAACTTCCCAATACGGTTTTAAATTTGTAGCATTTACCTTCCAAATCCTACTTGGAATAAAGAGCAAATTGCCGATTTGATTAGTCAACTGCCACCCCCTTTTCTCTTGGTTGGCGACTTCAATGCGCATAACCCTGTATGGGGTTCAAGGTACTTGGATCCAAAAGGAAAAATTTTAGAAGATATTCTAGAAGAAAGAAACTTAATCTTGTTAAATACGGGCGATGGTACCTTTTTTAATGCACGTAGTAATTCTTTCTCGGCGATTGATTTGTCTGTTTGCTCCCCAAGCTTGGCGATCAGATTTGAGTGGAAAGTGCTTCTCCCGGATATATTTTCAGATCACGCACCCATTAAAATCACAATGCCTAACAGTCGCCCGAATAATGCTTGCACAAGGAGATGGCTAATAAAGAAAGCCAACTGCGACAAGTTCAAAGAGAATCTTGCCCCTTTTAACGCAACAACTCAAAATATCGATGATTCAACCAATGAAATCACCCTCAAGATTCTAAATGCATGCGAAGCTAGCATCCCAAAGTCTAGCGGTAAGCCTTCCAGAAGAAGTGTTCCATGGTGGAACGAGGAAGTTAAACATGCTATTCGTGATCGCAAACTAGCCTTGAATTCATTCAAAAAAGAACCGTCTGTTACCAATGCAATTAACTTCAAGAAAATGAGAGCCAAAGCCCGAAGAATTATTACGATCTCAAAACAAAGGTCATGGCAAAACTTCGTAAACAACATATCTAATTGTACTTCTAATGGAGAAATGTGGCATAAAATTAAATCAATCAACTCCACTGCACGAATAAATTCCATCAACAGCATAATGTTCAACGCTACAATTGTAAATAATCCGAAAGACATTGTGGAAAAATTTGCAAATTATTATGAAAGTAATTTTCGAAACACGTTAAATACAGATGAAGCAGAACCCGTCCAACTAATAAAGAACTCAGAGGAACTACCACCCTACAATTTGCCATTCACGAAAGCTGAATTTGATTTCGCACTAGCGAGCACTAAAAATTGAGCTCCTGGAATGGACTCAATACATTACGATTTTATTAAAAATATCCCAGGAATCGAAAAAGCTAAAATCTTGCACCTCTATAATGCGATATGGGAGTCTGAAAAATTTCCCAAAGAGTGGCAGAAAGCGATAATCGTCCCATGTCTTAAAAACAACAAAGATCCCCAAATAATAGCTAACTACAGACCTATATGTTTAACGTCCTGCCTCTAAGCTTTTCGAAAAAATGGTCAATACACGCCTTACATGGTATATTGATCACCATAATCTATTAGACAACTTTCAAATGGGTCTTAGGAAATTTAGGTCAACAACTGACTGCTTAGTCCAACTCGAAACCGCTATTCTTGATAGTATTGCCGCAAGAGAACACGTCTTTGCGGTTTTTTTCGACATAGAAAAAGCCTTTGACACAACGAATAGACGTCAACTATTGGCAGAATTACAAAACATGGGCATCAAAGGCAATATGCTGATTTTTATTAAAAACTTCTTAACCGATAGAAAGTTCCAGGTCCGCATAGATGGTTTTTTAGCCGAACCTCGTATTCAAAAAAACGGAATACCTCAAGGATCAATCCTTAGTAGTACTCTTTTTGCAATCGCTATGCACAAGCTAGTCAAATGTCTTAGTTCAGATATAGGGAAAACTATGTACGTAGACGACCTAGTCATATACTTTTCAGGTTCAATATCAACCAAAATGTCACATAAAATCCAACAAGAAATAGACCAACTTAGCGTTACAGCTAATGAAATGGGGTTTCGTTTTTCCCCAACTAAATCGCATGTGATGCAGTTTTGTCGATTACGTACAGACCATGAACACCCCCGCATTACTATAAATAATTACACTCTCGAGATAAAAAGTGAAACTAGATTCTTAGGTGTTGTGTTTGACTCTAAACTACGTTGGAAAAAGCATATAGACACTATGAGTACTGAAGTAAAGCAAACAATGAACATTATCAGGTGCGTATCCCACATTTCTTGGGGAGCCAATAAAGAGACTCTAATACAATTGTATAAATCTTTAATTTTGGCGAAAATAGCATATGGTGGAGCTGTTCTCTGCAGTGCCAGAAAATCGCACACAAAAAAACTTAACCAATTACACTGTTCAGGGTTAAGATTATGTAATGGCGCTTTCCGTACTTCTAGACTAGGAGATATTTGCTTTGAATGTAACACTACTCCCATTCAACACGTTCTAGATAACGTCGTATGTAATTATGCTAATAATTTAAATGCCCAACAACTATCTCACCCCTTGTTTGGCTTGGTTTTCAATCTAGAAAAACATCAACTATACGAGAGTAGACCTACTATCATGAGTCCTACTGGAAGGAGAGCTATCGACATAGCAAACAATGCACATCAATATGGGGCAACTGAAACCCCGCCATGGACAATACCCTCTCCCATAATTCATGTTGAACCTTCGCTGCTTAATAAACACGAGTCCTGCCCAGAACTAATACAATACAATTTCAGGACAATAGTGTCAAACCATAGTGGTCACACAACTATTTACACGGATGGGTCAAAAACCAAAACAGGAGTTGGATGCGCAATACACATTACCGACGCAATACACAGCTGGTCTCTACCAATTTACGCCAGTGTATATACAGCTGAATTATACGCCATTTTACAAGCTCTTGTATATTGTGACACAAGCAACGATGACAAGTTCGTAATCTGTTCTGATTCCCTTAGCTCCCTACAGGCAATATCTAACATATTCTCCCGTGACCCACTTGTGCAAAAAATCTTAGACAGTGTGGCGTGGCTTAATCAGAATAGGAAAAGAATATGCTTCGCTTGGTGCCCTTCACATTGCGGAATAGCAGGCAAGAATTGGTAGACAAGGCTGCACGACAAGCAGCAAACAATGATCCTGTTGACTGCAAAATAGTACGTCCCAGTGATATAAAAGCATATTTAAAGCAGTGTCTAATTAAAGATGCCTTCTACGATTGGTTAAACACTAAATCACAGTTTACCAAAATTAAAAAGGAATCGATAAAGTGGATCTTTCCTAATTCAATAAACCGAAGGCAACAAGTAGCAATTACCCGACTCCGCATCGGACATACCAATATTACCTCTTCATATCTACTCTCTGGATAACCTAAACCAATTTGCTCACAATGTGAAACACCTTTAGATACATCACACATATTAATCCACTGCGATGCATTGTCTGTCCAAAGACGAAATAACGACTTAAGTAAGTCATTAAAAACGTGCTTAAACAATGATTCTAAAAACATACATAAACTGACTAATTTCTTAAAAGACACAAACATGTTAAGCCAAATCTGAAAAAAACGTCAACGATAAAATGTAATTTACACTGTTAGTGACAGTATACAATATAAATTCTCAATTTTATTTTTAAATAGTAAAATATGTCGTACGTGCAAATGACCGTTGTAGTCGACGCACTATTAAACAAAAAACAAAAATAATAATAATAATAATAACAACAATAATACTAATATCTAAAAGACATACTACGGCAGCTTCAGTTAGGTTATCCACAGGAAACTAATGAAAAAGAAATAGAAAACCGGGTTTGCAAGGAATGGGAAAACGAACGGACTGCAGAAAACAGGATTTTAAAGCTACATATAACAAGCCCTAAAGAAAGAAGAAGTTATCCCCAAATGACAAGAAAGGAGAGTGTAGTGCCTAGCAAAATAAGAATAGGACATACGCAGTTAACACACTCACACTTATTAGATAATAAACCGCAACCAACATGTACGTATTGTAACGAATAGCTTACCATTCAACACGTCCTTGAATCCAGTAGAGAGCTAAAAAACATCAGAATAAGGCTAGGAATTAAGAGCGGAATGCAAATAGACCTTAAAAGCGACAAAGAAAAAATTGCTAACGTATTACAGTATCTGAAAGAGATAGGAATTTTCCACAAAATACAGAATAAAATAAAAATGGACGAAGCAAAAGTAACGTACCGATTGGCTAACAACCTTTCAATTACAGCCAAAACAAAAAAAAATAATAATACCCTTTCAGCATCTGTAATCTGTTTCTATACAAAAGAAATCCAACGCTTAAAAGAATCTCAACTATTTTAACAAATTTTTATTGCATTCATTTCAAAAATAGTCGAAGTACACAAGAAATTTCTACTCAACAATAAAATGTTTTTGTCGACAAAAATATGGTTTGAAACAAATTCGGCTCTTAAAATTTAAAATACACAAACTTTAATACTTCTTTCTTTTCCTTCCACAAAAGTGCTTTCAAGAGTTAAAGATAAGGCGACACATGTCCTTTCTTAATTAATAACACCTTAACAAAACAATAAAACCAGATGAGCACGCCGTCATCAGCAACCAACATAGAAAGAAAAGAAATTTAATAGCAAATGATTTACGTAAATAAATGACTAAATAAATTCGTAAATGCCGGTGATGCGTACTCTATATCAACCAACTGTTCAATAATTTCAAACAATGTTTTATAATTATTAACCATCAAAATAAATAACAATAAGAACTTGATTAGTTTTAACATAGCATAACCTTCACGCCATTCCCTTGCAGGATGGGCAAAACAATCCCGGCCTCTTATTTATTTTTCATTCACAATCTTTGTCCATCCTTTCCTATCTCTGCATACCTCCCTAGCTTCCGCAAGATTTATACATTGTCTCTGACATGTCAAGGTTATGTTATTTTAAAACTATTCAAGTTCTTATTGTTATTTTGATGGTTAATAAATATAAAACGTTGTTTGTTTAAAAATTATTCAACAGTTGGTTGATATAGAGTACGCATCACCGACATGTAGGAATTTATTTAGTCATTTATTTACATAGATCATTTTTGAAACTCCTTATCTTTGTTTCTTTTATCATACATTCAACCAAGTTATTTAGTTTTCATTCACAATCTTTCTCCATGCTTTCCTATATCTGCATACCTCCCTAGCTTTCGCGAGATTCATACATTGTCTCTGACATGTCCTTTTATTTTTAAAACTCCTTATCTTTCTTTCTTTAATCAGTTTCTAGTACTCTTATCAATCAGTATTCTTCCAAATACGTTACGAGGTACACTGAGTATTCTTATTTGCATTAAATAGTCATTATTGTTACGGTATTTTCCAATTTCACATTCCACATAATTATTTGTAGATTTTTGTAGTTTACTATTTATTGTTTCTGATGTCCTCATTGTACCTTAAATTGTATAATATGAATAAAAAAACCTTGTGCTCATACCAGATGTCTTGATTGAGATTCTTAATAAATCGGCCGATAAAATAATATCATTTTTTAATGAACGTTTATTTTAGCAGTGTGAAGCTCGTTTTCGTGCATGCGACGGCATTCGTATTGCGTCGTCGACGTGAAGCTCGTCCAACGTAGCCCGTTCTCTCTCTCGTCTGAGAATTGAATTATTTATTAATTAGAATTAACCTACATAATAAATGCGTGTACTTTAATACGGAATGTTAAAGAACAATTAAAACGAAAATATTTGCATTTAGAGCGTAGTTTGCACGTATCGATAACACGTCATTTTTTTTCAAAATTTAAATATTTTTTTAAAATTTGAAATTGCAGTTACCTTTATACTGGGTTCCCCATATTAGACTATACAATTTAAAAGTCGAATAAAAACTTTCTAATCAAAGTAAATTAACTTTTTAATGGACTAATATGTAGTTTATTCTGTGGGATTTATGACTAAAGTAAATAACAATTCAAGTTTTAAAGATCAAGGAGGCGCCTGTCTATAAACAACGACTTAAGTGTTTCTGTCAAATATGCGTTATACGCAAACGATATAATTGCTCCAGTTTAACAATTTTCATTGCATTATGAATTATTCGATTCAAGAGCGTGTGTTTTCTGTGGTTCATTTGAAGAAGTTCGGCGTGCATTTCGACGGCAGTTTGGAAACAATAATAGGGGCGATGCACCAACACGCTTTACAATTGCGGCGTGGGTTCGTCATTGGCGTGAAAATAGCTCTGTGCAAAACATTAAAAAACCTGGACGTCGAAGAACGGTGCGTACGCCTGAAAATATTGAACGAGTGAGAGCTGCCTTTACAAGAAGTCCTAAGAGATCGGCTAATCGACAATCACTTGCCCTAGGAATATCTAAGGGAAGTATCCACAGAATTCTGCATAAAGATATAAAATTTCACCCCTATAAATATCAAATGGCGCATAACCTCAGTGATCTAGACAAAGGAGCGAGGGTGACATTTTGTGAAGAATTTGTACATCAGCATCGTGGAGAAATTCATAATTTGCTAATGAGCGACGAAGCAAATTTTCATTTGGACGGTGTTGTTAACAAGCAAAACTTTAGATACTGGGGAGTAGAAAATCCTCACGAACTGTTTACCAAAAACCTCCACAGTCCAAAAGTCGTTGTTTGGTGCGGTGTAGCATCATTTGGAATTATCGGTCCTTATTTTTTTGAGGATGAAAATAACCGTTCTGTTACAGTTAATTCCGAACGCTACATAAACATGTTGCAAACGTTTCTTATCCCAGAACTAATTAGACGAGGACTAAATGGCGCCATATTATTCCAGCAAGATGGAGCAACGGCTCACACAGCCAGAAACACTATGAGAATTTTGCGAGATTTTTTTGACGGCCGTATAATTTCCCGATTTGGAAATTTGAATTGGCCCCCGAGATCTCCCGATTTAACGGCCCCCAATTTTTTTCTCTGGGGATACCTAAAGCAAAAAGTTTTTGCAAGTCGTCCCGCAACAATTCCGGAATTGCAGGAATAAATGGAGATTTGCTTCGCCGAGTGATGATAAATTTTGAACTTAGAATTCAAAAATGCATTGAAGTCGAAGGAAGGCATTTGGAAGACATGATCTTTAAAACTTGAATTGTTATTTACTTTAGTCATAAATCCCAAAGAATAAGCTACATATTAGTCCATTAAAAAGTTAATTTACTTTGATTAGAAAGTTTTTATTCGACTTTTAAATTGTATAGTCTAAAATGGGGAACCCTGTATTACTTTGATATGTCACTGGTTAAAATTTCGCACATTTTAAGATAAAAATAAGCTACGAGGACTGGAACCGACCGTGAGTAAAACGCTTCCGGCAAAACTGCATTTTTTATGATAATTTAATTGTTAATTTACAAAGTTAAGCGTCCAAAAAATGTATATTTTCTGAGTGTTATTATATGTCTATAGGAAAGATCTCTGCCAAGTTTCATATCAATTGGGCTTACAATAAAAAAGTTATAAGCTTTCAAACTGACTTATCTTACTTTTTGAAACCGATAGTAGGCGCCCTCTAGCTGATTCTGGATAACTCTAAAACTAACAACTATATTAAAATTAACCTTGTATCATTTTTATGCCAAATTTACTTTTTGATTTTGAAATTTGATTTTGATATAGGAAATACCTACATTGTTGCAATTAAAATTTTAGAGAAAAAGCGTAAAAACTTTATTTTTGTATTCTTAACACCCCCTTAAATCAATTAACAACAACTATCTCTTTAATATAAGACCAACATTTATCCAATTCGGCTAAGCAAAACCAAACTTCGTCAATTGAAGTGTTAAAAAAATCATTGCGCTATAACTTGAAAACGAGCAAAGATATCAACTTGCGAGTTTTACGTTTTTCTTGCAAATTCAATCTACTTTTCGAATACGATGTCAATAATATACCATGTAATTTAAATTTTCGAAGTAAAATAAAAAAACTGATATAACATATTGCGCCCTCTAGCACTTTTATTAGGAACTATTGCGTAGCAATGGGAACGGCAATTTAAAATACCTACATTTATCTTCCAAATAAGCTTTATTTTAATAAAATTGAACGTGGTTTAGAATTTACAGCAAGTTTAATGATTACGATTTCAATAGCCCCCCTCTTATTATGGTTAGTACGTCGATGAACCTTAAATCAAAATTATGTAGAATTATCTAGACTTTCTAACGATGTAAGCAAAGCTAGAACGTGATCAATCTCAAGTGTACTGTAGTGGTATGACAAAAATCCCTTGTTGTTAATATTGTTGTGTTTTGCAGTTGGCTGCTTTGGATTTTTAGTGTGGTTTTAGTCGTTTTAGTTTGTCAGTTTATGTCATAATATATCTTCGTTTTTCACTTTTGTATTTTCTTGAGTTATTTACAAACTGTCTGTATCAAGACGAATTATATATTCTGAATTTCAAATTGTGATATCGAATTTAATCGTCATGCCGTTTTCAAACATGTACTGTAAATTTTATTTAATTATAATGAAATTATAACATTTACATACTTAAGATTCATTATTTTGTAATGATGTAATCCAATCATTAAATAATATTTTATTTATTTTATTATATTTTATAGGGATGCAGTCTAATCAAATACAAAATAGTCATTATTTAAATTAAGATAATATTTTATAATATGTATAAGTTAATGACCTTCATACAGATTTGAAACTGATCGTAGTTTTTACTCGAACCATGCTCTAGAGTAGCTAGAGCAATACAGCTTCTTACCAACCTATTAGTGGTACCAACTTAAATATTTTGATCACGTGGTATACACTTGAGATTGATCACTCTGTATATCTTTATATAGGAGTTTTTGGAGAAATTTAGAATTTTATTTAATTTTTGTGCCCCCTATCGGTAAAATACGGAACTTCAAAATAATTTCCAGCATTTTCTCATGGCCACATTCATAATAAAAATTTGTTTCCCATCGTTGCCAGATTGACAGGTCCTGAGACACAGTTGCTTACCTCACTAATTTGTCCATCCCGTACATTGCTGATGTTAGAGTTGGGTAGGGATCAACCGACCGACCTAACTGGTATGCTTGTCCTTACCATTACTCAACTAGTTCAGGAGCGTCAACCCAAATGACTCATTAGTTCAAAGTTATTTTATATTTAGTTTCGTTATTGTACATAGGCCAACGTGCTTTTGTTTCATTTTTGCACAAATTTATTTTTATTTTCGTTTTTTAAAGTCTAGTGTTTCTTTCTTTTTAAGTTTTCATACAGATTTATTTTAATTAGTTTTTATCACTGATATTTTCTTATAAATAAAAATTTTCACCATTCTTTTCCAGTTGTAGTTTTTAACAGTTAGAATTGGAAATATGACAACTTACGTTTCAAACTGCTGCGAAATAGATTCACTCGCTATTATAATAAACAAAAATCATCCTATTATCTATCCCTAACCTAATCTGAACCAATTGAACGACTGACCTATGTGAGCGACCTAGTTCACCTTACCCAAGTGAACGGCTCAGATCATTGAACAAGTACAAGCCTAGCTGATCTGTTTAGCATAAAGGCTTTGCACTGTATTTAGACAGAATCCTCATTTTAAATTTCTTGATTTCCATAATATACAGAGTATAGTAATATGGAAGTATTACAACTAGCAGAAAAGCTTTATGAATGTGATTCCCTTATATTCTATCTTTAGAATGATGTCCATCTGTATGTATGTGACTCATTATGAGAACCAAATTACTAATAATTTAGATAGGTACTCTAGTTTTCTGCATTAACTAATCATGTGTATTGATATTAGTGTGTTAACATATTCTGAACTAAAAAATAGAAGATAAAAAACTGCAAATGTAAACTGAGTAAATTTTTACATACACAGTGACCTTCTCACTATAAACGTAATATAAATAAATCTGGAAACATTTGTGTTACACGCTACTTACAATAATAAAAACAACAAGACAACCATAAAAAATTTTATTATCAAATTAAATAGGTAGTACAACTTTTACAAAATTATAACTACAGTTTATAAAATATAGCTATTTTATAAACAATAATAAAGTAATAAGAATATTGATGGCCTAACTGCAATACTCCATATCCGCCAAAAGGGAATTTCACAGGGGGGACAGACTACATACACATTATTGATATAAACACAAAACGAATCAATACAGGGTATTCATTTCACAGTTTTTTATTTTCCACAGAAGTTTAGGTTACAGTGTTTTGATAAAACGTGTTAGGCAACCAAAAAACTTATTGCACTATTGATCTCAAAATTGTAACATTTTGCTATATGTGATATCGCAGTTAGGCTAACATATGAAGACTGACATACAAAAGGTCAACTAACCTTCAATATAAATAGTGAGACAGAAATTGAGTGTCAATTGCATTACTGTTAAGTTTGTGAGGGTATATTAATATATTCCATGGTCGGTTTTTAATATATTGTACGTACAAACAACCTTTCTTACTGTAATTGCAAATAATTCAGAATTTATGTCAAATAATTAGCTTCTGTGTATTTTGGTATTGATTTTACATATTTTATGTGCTTCAACAGCAATTGCACTAGTCTTCATCAATAAAAAAAGAAATGTTTTAATAATAAAATATATTTCTTTATACAGTGCCCATCTAAAGTCTCACCCCAACCTAGTATGTGGACCATAAAACTGAAATTAATTTTGTAAAATAATTTTAAATGGGATCATATGGCTAGTAATACCTCTTTGAAAGCTCGTTTCAAGTCCTTTTCAACGACATCAACAACACTAAAATATTACTACTGATTTATGAGTTTCAACCCAAAAACCTCAAAACATTAATTGGCATTTTTAGGTTGAAACTCATGAATCAGTAGTAATATTTGATGTTGTTGATGTCGTTGAAAAGAACTTCAAATGAGCTTTCAAATGGGGTATTACTTGCCATACCATTTGAACCCATTTAAAATTATTTTATAAAATGGCGGCTTTTTAATGATTACATCACTAAATATCATCAAAACGTTGTATATGTGCCTTAGTTCGGTTTCCCAAAATTTTATTAATTTCAGGTTTATGGTTCACATAATAGGATGTGGGGGGGCTTGAGACGGGCAGTGTATAGGGTATATCGAAAAAACGTGTGGCACAGTTTGAGCGGCTTTTTTATGGAACTTTATAACTTTTTTATCAGTTCCTATTTGCATTTTGTCTCCATGAAACTAATGCACTATCGATATTTGAATGCATATGCATTTCTCAGTTTATTCAAGTTTTTCAAAACCATTGTTATGTTGTGTCATGTGTGTTAGAAGATCCAAAGTAGGCGTAACGAAATATTAGCGTCAACCGGGGCTAAGTGGATCGGCCGGGGTAAAGAGGATCAAGTACATTTTTGTACAATAAAAAATGCGCACAAGCCAATCAAGTACGCATCAACTTACTTCAGACCATTCTCCATGCTTCAGTGTTATTGCAGACTGTGCAAGACAAGATTGTCGCAATATTCTAGGTGAGTTCGAAGAAAAAAATTCTAATAAGTGTAATACATATTTCGCTATTTCTTAAAACTTCAAATTCGTTTGCTTCCGCACCCGACTGTGTGCACTTAATTAATGTTTTGCCACCATGCGTTAATAGCCCCATATGTAACTGAGATCTGGGCGGTAGAATTAATTAAATATCTGTCACCATAGACAATCTGTAATTTTTTTTTTTACAAATAATGTGCCATTGCATGGTAAAGTAGATCAGTGCTTTTGACACGAGTTATTGCGTTATTTTAAAATTCTATTGCGACATAGAGACAAAGGGGCCTGTTAGCGAAGTAAATCTTAAGTCAACTGAATGTTACTTCTAATTAATTGAATACAATTGTTGCAGATGGTTAGAAAATATGTAAAAAAGTTGGGTTGATATGGAAACGAGAGTTATTCGCCGATATTCGTAGAGAAAGCAGTAGCTGCCGTAAGAGCTGGCAGAATGTCACAAAGACAAGCTTCGGAATCGTACAGTGTGCCATATAAGACTTTAAATAGTTACGTACATGGCAAGCACCCGGGTAAATGTGGAAGACCACACGTACTATCCGAGGATGATGAGAAGGTTCTGGTGGATCCGCTCCAGTTGTGTGGTGAATGGGGATTCCCAATGAAACCAGTGTCTGTCCGAAAAATTTTCCAGCAATTTCTCAAATCCGCATTTAGAGATAGAGACGATCCCAGAGCGGTGAAAGTGGTGATGAAGAAGGGGACAAAGCATGCCCACGAAATTGAAAGACATAGTCTATAAACTTGGCCCCAAGTCTGAGGAAAATGCAATTTTTGGCTTGAAAGCATGTCGGATTGTGCCTTTTCATCCACAAGTGGTCTTGGACAAAATGGTATTTCGAAAAGCACCGGCTGAAGATGCTGATGATTCTTGGACAAGTGTGCTTGTGGCGCCTCTCGATGAATTAAAAACTGGGGATAATTCTGCCGAAAGAAGGTGGCGGTGATCGCTAGAAAGAACATCACCTTATGCGGCCTGGAAATGAAAAAACCTCCAGTTTCGACCAACAGGTAGAGAAAAGGGCAACTTAGCGGCAGCTCTGAAGAGGATGATGTTGCTACTCTTGAAGAAGACGAGGCCGGTATCGATGTTGTCGGTGACAAATTTGCTACGAATAACGTCGAAGACGAAGATTCAGAAGCGGAAAATTCTTGTTATACATACGAAATTAGAGAACCGTCAAATCAGTGTGAAATGACGAATTCCGACATGTAAAATTCAAGACGAACAAACGGGACCGACATTTTATTACGAAAATACTCCAAGTGGAAGGATCTGATGTCAGCGTCAGCACTCTCAGAAAAAAAAGTTCTAACAAAGACACTTTGTTTGTATATCCGCAAATAGCAGACATCTCGACGATCTCCAGGGACAAAATTGTGAAAAAAGTTACACTGAAGAGTTCAAAAAGACAACGGTTCATTTTCCACATCAAGAAAGAAGACAAAAATATTTTAGAATAGAATTTTCTAGTTTTGTATTGACTTTTTTTTTACGTTTGTTACTTATTCTGTTATGCTCTTATGCAGAATTTATTTAATTTTTATGCGAAACGTATGGCTGTAACAAGAAAGTCTGAGAATAAACCTTTATTTTTAATTTCTACCGTTTATTAATAGATCAAATGTATGTTTCCAAGCAAAAAAATATTTATTAAAAATATAAATTGTGATCCACTTTGCCCCCACTAGTTTAAGAAAGATTTTAAGTGATTTAAAAATAATGATCCAGTTGACCCCATTCTGCTGGGGAAAGTGGTTACTATACATGTATAACATACTGTCACAATGGTATTTGAGGCCTAAAAAGTGAGAGAATCTATAAATGAAGTGTCAACCAAAAATTTTTTATCCACTTGGCCCCGGTTGACGATATTTAAATCCTTGGCATTTCACCACCCACCTGTTAAGTAAATGAAGACATAAAACACGCCTAAATTTTCTGTGCTATTTATCTCAGACTTAGTGCGACACCTAAAGTACAGTAAATCTAGATAGTAATCTGTAAGAAAATGTATTTAAATTTAATTATTTAAATACAATTAAATAAAAAAATTCACATTAATACAGAAATAAAAAAACAAAACATAGAAACTATATGATAAAAAATGATATATGACAAAAACGTCTTTCTAATTTTTATTTAATAACATCTTACGAAAGTCTTCATTACTTTTTGAAGAACCTTGTGTAACTTTGTCAGGTTGCTTCGTTTGCACTGAACGTGGTACAAGAGGTAGTTGTAAACGGCTTCGTGCATGACGAGTAGGACCTAAAAATTCTGGATTGTCTAATGGTAATTGTTTTTTTTGTGGAGGAGCACTTATAGCTACGGTAATAGTGTATCCTTCTACATCTAATTGATCTGTTGCTTTTAATGCTTTCTCAGCTGCTTCATTATTATTAAACTCAACATAAGCTAAACCTTTGGATTGACCACTGCGATGAAGCACAAGCCGTACTGCAGTACATCCAAATGGTTTAAAAATATTTTCAACTGAAGCTTGAGTATATTTTTTTGGAAGTCCACGTACAAATAATTTGTTATTTTCACCATGAATGGAATACTTAAAGACTGGTTTTCTCTGTGAATGGTCTAATAAACATTTTGATATAAACAAAGGTCTTCCATTTAATGGTTCACGATCTCTTTCTAAAGCTTTGTCAACTTCAGCTTCATCTTCAAATTCTACATATGCAAAACATCTAAAAGCACCTTCACGATCAGTGGGCATACATATTTTTTTAGCAAGAGGAAACATTTTTTGAACATCACTCTCTTCTACATTATCGCGCATATTACTTAAAAAGATTGATTTTTCTGAATTTATGTCAGAAATATTAATCTTTTTCTTTAATTGTGTGTTACCAGTCTCCTCAATTTTTAGTCTCTTTATTTTAGAGTTGTTTGCTTCGTAATCTCTTGTCCGTTTTTTAGAGTCAGGGGGTGGTTTCTCCTTAGTAGTCTCTTGCTGTGGTATTGTATCAGTGATATGTTTACAAGAATCTATGCATTTCAACATATCCTGTAATGACCCACACTCTCTTTCATACATTTGCCAATCTTCTGCTATATACTGAGGCCAATCTGTGCATTTCGTTATTGCTCGTTGGTATAAACTTCTTAAATGTTGACTGTTACCGTACTGTTTCTCCAATGCTATAAATTCTAACCAAACGTTCGCTAACCCTTTGTGACTAGGATAGTGTAGTATGGTAGCCCACACGAGTCGCGCATCCTCCATATTTCCCGCCCTAGCATATAATTTGGCTTGTAGCCTTTGTAGTTTAAACAATGGATCTCCACTTTCTCCTAAGTGTTCAGATCCCTGACTAATAATTTTGTGTAAATGTTCAGGTTTAACTGAAGATCTACGAACAAATTCTATATATGCAAGCCATAAATTTAAACCAGGCGCGGGAGCTATCGAAGCAAGTCCTTGTTCTAAACATTGCATTACATGTTGTTCTTCACATTTATTATGTTCCAAAATACGTATACGTAGTACCCAAAGTTCCTCACTCCAGGGACAATTTCTCACGGACTTTTTACTTACCTCATCAGCTAAGTCACCGAGACTTAATGTATACATACAATAATCCACCCAAAGTAAAGCATTCAAACTAAGCTGTGTAACAGCTCGTTCATATAAACATATTATAGTTGTAGGGTTTTTTGTTGCTTTTATATACTCCTTGTAAATATTATACAAATCTTCATCAGTCTGATTACTTAACAGTTGATCCTCAAATGGTTTATATATTTGTAACAACTTTAAAGCTTGTTGATAACCCCATTCCGTTGGTTTTAAATCAATTTTAAAATCTGATGGAAGTTTTTCTATCCAATTTTTCCATTCAGTGTAAGTACTTTCCATATGTAATAAAGGTACCGATAACTGTCGTTTAAAAGCATCTACAACTTTAAAAGCTTGTTGATTCCATTTATCTGATAAGGGTTCGTGTAGAGTTAATTGTGATAGTTCTAATTCCCGTAAAAGATCCCAAATTAAAGAACCCTGATTCGCATGCAACCCGACTGTGTTTAATCCTTTTTCTAGTATTCTATATGTGTCTTCTAATTCAAAATTTCCAAGACTATATTGAACATACTCTAACCATACATCGACAGCTGCAACAAAATTTATGTATGATTAATTAAATTATTATTCAAGACATCAAAATAACAACACTTGCACACAAGAAATTTATTGCAAGTTGTAATTCTTATTGTGATAACATGTGATTTGTCAAATAAACAGCAAATGGCTTTGAGGAAGCTAAGAGAGCTACAAAAAAGAGTATAAAGATTACCTCAAATCCGTACAATAAAAAATAATCTTAGCATACACAGTGGTTCAAAAACCAGTAGCAATACAAACATCCATACATATTTTAGAGTAAACGCCAAGTAAGAAGACGTGTTACCGCTCGTATATAAAAAAAGCCTTTCTTCACACTGCATATAAGATTTAATTTTTGCGAAAGGGCTATCGTAAACCAACTATAAATACTTATATCTGGAATAAACTATATCAAATACAATACTTGAACTGCTATCCAAATTTTTGAATGTCAAATCCTTTTTATGAAATACTCCGTATTTCAACTTAAATAATCTATGTAGTTCATATACAAAACATCAATTAAGTTATTTCATTTACCATACTCGTCAAATGATTTATATGAAGCGAAAGTGACGTAACGATGGATCAGTTTTGGGTGACCATACTCTTTGGCGAAAACGTAATTAAAATGTAAACTTTTTTTAAAGAGCTGTACACCAGGCTCATTACTATTGTTTTGTACCTCAGTAAAATAAAATAATAATCATCAAGTAACATTCAAATAAATCTAGAGGGATATGAAAATGTAAACTTTCACCATTATCACACATAATAAAAATACTTATCTTTTTTGGGTTCTTTTAATGGTGTATTTGAAATTATACAATCTAAACGTTTCGATAACGCTTACAGTTATCATCGTCAGTAGTAATATCTGTTAAAAATTGTTAAAGATGTTGTAAACAATTTTGTCCAAAGTTGAAACAGTAGAGGGAAGTTTGTCAATAGTTTTTTTTTCAACCTAACCAAATGTTTAATTATTTTAATACACGTTATGTTGACCTCAAATTAAATTTGCCAGCACTATTATACATTTAACTTTACTATTGACATCAATAAAAGATTCGTTATTTGTTAAACAAGTTAAATACGTTACATTTTTTAAAAGAATTGAAGATCATCATCGTTAAAAACATGAAAAACCTTTTATGCATATATTGAAAAACTGAAAAATGTGGCTTTACAACATTTTTATCGCTAATGCAATACCTTACCTACTCCTGCTCTAACCTAAAATCTTTATGCAAAATACGTAAGGTTTCCCAAAATAGTTAATTGAAAAATAAAACAAAGAAATCTAAACCTTTTTGATGTTCCGTCTCGTAATCAACAAGAATTATTAACTAAACAATTTCCTACTTATGCGAGACGTCTGCATTCAGATCCTTTTGTTCTAACTAACTGAGGCACTACGCATACTTCCAAAAAGGAGACGGATCACAATCATCCTTATTGGCTCTAAATATGGATTTTATTTTGCTTCAAAAGCTGTCACGAAAGGTTAACTACGTCCGTTAACCGCATTAGTTAGCTTTAATTGCCAGTCCATAATTACCAATATCTGTTCCTTCCATACTAAAGTACTATCACAACGCAGCACTTTTCCCACAAACCAAATGGTCTATTAGCGCTGTCGATCAAAACTAATCATTTTCTTATTTGTTCGTAAACTAAAGTTTATAGTTCACACTAATTGTTAAACTTTCTATAAAGAAAGAATCTCAATATAAATTCTCTTTTATTTTCTTCAACAATAAAACGAACTGTTATACATAATATACCTGCCCAAAGTTACCGTTTTATTTTCCAAGTCCGTCACCGAACTAGTAGCGTAGTGGTGACATGACCTGATTAGCAGTCGGGAGGTAATGGGTTCGATTCCCGTTACCGTCTACCTTGTATGAGTTTTTTTCAGGGGGGTTTCCTCACACACATGTAACGGCATAGTCACTGCGTATATGCACACCATGTGCGGCTACTTAGGCGAACGCTGGGGTAGTATTTTCCCCCTCATAACCCTAACTCCGTTCCTTCCGATCCTATCGTGACCACACCCATCCTTAATCCTAACACGCATATATATATATATATATATATATATATATATATACATATATACAGCGTGTTCAGCGAGGAATGGGACAGTGCAATATCTCGAGAGCGGATGAAGATTTTTAAATTATGAAAATATTTTTGTAAATATCTTCCAAGGGCGCACATTTGTTGGCACAAAGATTTGAATCAACGCCCATCACCGCCAGGTGGCGCTATCTCAATTCAATTTTTTAAATGCAATGCCCTATTTTTTATTTCATTTTTGGATTCTATGACATATTTGTGATGACTTTTATTAAGACTCCTACCAACCTATCTTTTGTAGTTTCTGAGAAAAAAAATAATTTTTGGAATTTTATTAATTGAAAGCATACAAATTAAATTAAATGTTCAAATGTTTCTCCATCATTTTCTACACACGCCTAATTAATGTAACACTAGTTGCCGCTCTTACAGTTTCTCGTGGTATGTTTGCACAAGCAATTCTAATTTTGTTTTGTAACTCCTCTACATCTCTACAAGGTGTTTCATACACTACACTCTTTAAATGTCCCCATCCTGTTGAAAGTACATCACTTGCCGCAGATTTACATTTACATCTTCAAGCAAAGAAGGCAGTTGATTTTCAAGAAAATCCAAATAGCGTTGGCCTGTTAAGGTACCGTTAAAAAAATATGGGCCAATCAATTTGTCATCTATCATTCCGCACCATACATTTATGTTCCATCTCACTTGGAAATTGGTTGCTCTTACTCAATGAGGATTTTCTGACGACCAGTAATGGGAATTGTGGCGATTAAAGATTCCATTGTTTGAAAAATTACTTTCATCAGACCACACGATACGACCTAGAAAATTAGGGTCGTGCGCATAATGTTCCATAAAAACTCCGGTGATAAAATTAAGTCTGCGATCTTGATCTCCTGCATGCAGTCCATGTACCAAATGAATTTTAAATGGTTTGTATTTATTAGATTTTAATATTTTATGGACAGAACCAACTGATACGGCACACTCTTCAGAAAGAGATCTCACAGACACATGAGGATTATAAGCTACACATGCTAATACACCGACGGTGTGTGCTTCATCTGTTGCTGTCTTTGTGCGATTCTCGCACTTACGGTGAGGAAAACGACCGGTTCCCCTCAAAATATTTGCTACACGAACAAATGTATTTTTTCCGGGATGGCGTCGATCGGGAAACCTGCAGCATACAATACTTGTGCAGCCCTTGCATTTTTTCTACATTCACCATAAATTATTACCATATCAAAATATTCTTCGTTAGAAAACGTAAACATAATTATGGAATTTGAAGATGCACAGACGATTTTCAAAACTGAAACTGTAAACTGACAGAAACTTGACAGACACTTCATTATGCGTTTGTTTTCATGGCATGATAAATGTTTCACATGATTCTTAATCAACGACTGTGATAAGTTGGTCCCCCTTACAATTTAGTGTACAGCGTATCGCATTATTTCGGCGTTATCTGCATTATTTTTGTGGAAGAACAATCTTTTATCTTTCATTTGGTATAAAATTTGGTATTTTGTCTGTATCACTCAAATGTTATGAGCACTTCCTGAAATTACGTTTTTGTGCTAAAATTCCAAGGATTATTTTTTCTCAGAAACTACAAAAGATAGGTTGGTAGGAGTCTTAATAAAAGTCATCACAAATATGTCATAGAATCCAAAAATGAAATAAAAAATAGGGCATTGCATTTAAAAAATTGAATTGAGATAGCGCCACCTGGCGGTGATGGGCGTTGATTCAAATCTTTGTGCCAACAAATGTGCGCCCTTGGAAGATATTTACAAAAATATTTTCATAATTTAAAAATTTTCATCCGCTCTCGAGATATTGCACTGTCCCATTCCTCGCTGAACACGCTGTATATATATATATATATATATATATATATATATATATATATATATATATATATATATATATATACACGTAATGTAAGTATGTATGCTAGGAATCCATGATTGTGGCTGAAGGAGCTCGGAAAACTCGAGCAGCCCGCCCCCCCTTGGTATATACTTCCTCAAAATCCTGAAATTCTAATTATTATTCGACTTTCAACCATCTGTAAAATTTCCTTATACATAGAATATAACATTTATGAACGAAAAATAATTTAATAAACTACTCCACGTTCAAATGTACATTACTTTAAATTGGGCGCTTTGGCATCTTTACTCGCAAATACGAGTCATCATAGGTGTACCTACTATTTACCCTTAAATTTCAATTTAAAAATAAATCCTCCATATATACAAATATCTTCATTCTGTTTTCTAAATACCATCGTTAATGAGATTATAAGACACGTTAAAATTGTCAGTGGCGTAACAGGCGCTACGTTTCGTGAAATATAAAAAAATATTCGTGGGCAAATACTCATTTACGTGAATAAAAAGATACGTTACATATACGTATAGACCAAAATAGTTGCTCAATATATCTTCATAAACGATGGTTTACCTCTGGATCAAGACTCGATGAGGGTGAGGACGCATAAGACGTTTTATGAAATAAAAAACCTTTTTTATGATGTATATAATTGTTTATATGTCAAATATATACCTCAACTACAACATTTTGCATGCCCATCCTATGCGATAAGTTTAGTTTGTTTTGAAACAACCCTTCAAATGTCAAATATTGGTTCTAGCTTGTATAGAAGTGATCACAGTTGCAAAAGCGATGAACTTTTTCAAACGGGACACACTGTTTTGTTACAGGCGTGACACTGACTGGCCGTATAGGTAAAGTGCGTAGTACCGTCATCGCTCGTGGGAGAGTTGCGGTTGTTACTCAAGTTAAAAGAGCACTCTTACAACTCAATGAAATCAAAATCGGTAATAAAACGTCCCTAATACGTCACGTGACTTTCAACTTGTCTACATTAATTACATAACCGTAAATGACTATACTTATTACTTAATAATGTTATTCCATGCCATAGTCTTATTATAATCCTGCACTACAAAAACAAATAAAACGTTACTTAACACAAAATGCGGGCCCGCGGAAACATTCTACACGATTACTTAAATATTTAGGATACATAAACACATCGGCTGAGCCAAAACGTAAACCTATAAGTCCACTACATCTAAATAACCAGGTCCTTCATACTACAATAATAACGGGTTGTTGGCGTCGTAATTATACAAAAATACGCTAATGCGAATTACTTTAAATAAAGCCGCTCCAGAATACTGAGTCAACACCATCTCCTGTAACCACTCATTTTATTATACGCGCTCTAACCCCCCTCCACTGACTAATAAAAACAAATTGAAAATTTACCCTCTTACTGCATACGAAAAGCAAACATTATCTCACACAGCATCATATATCTCCATCACATCTTCAGTTGGTCACTCATTCTATATCACGCACAAAACAACACTGTAAGCGATAACTAATTCGCGCTTTTCAAAATTTCGTAAGTACGAAAGTAACTTGATACTTTCTTCACTGATTACAACGCAACAAAAGTAATTAAACTGATACTCTCACAAAACCTGCTCTCTCATGAGAGTAAGAACATTTTGCGGCAACTTTGAGCTCCTCTAGCGGTTAAAGGCAAAATAGGATAAAAAAATCAGTCTATTTTTAGCTTAAGATTATCTGGTATCAAGGTGCTGATTTAATAATGCATGGCTTATTAGATATTTATAAAAAAATAAAATTATCCAAAATCGTTTCAGCGCTTTAATTTGTTTATTTCTAAAGATAGATAAAAATTGTTTAAATACACTTTGTAGAAAATTTTGTGCCGAATAACGTCACCGTACCAGTTTTTTAATTTTGCGTAGCATTTTGAAGTTATGAAAAAGTTGAATTTTTTTATATGGAAACCATAGTTGGCTATCATATATTTTAATAGTGCATTTTTTCTGATTGTAATGATGTAAGAGTTGCATCACTTATTTCAGTAAATAAAAGCACAATACACGTTTTTCTATTATTGGGTTTAACAAAAATCATATCTTGCCATGGCAAACAAAAATAAAGCAACTGAAGCGTTGCTTATCTTCATCTTTGACAGTTCGTTCGTTAGTGTAATTCTTATTGGTTTTGTCAGTGTCGAGTTGCTTTAGAAAATTATTTATAGTATACGCAATTTTCGAGAAATTTGATATGATCGAATGTTACATCATTTGTAACAAAAACAGTACGAGCAGCCGTATTTTGATCGCCCTCAACCATTTTTAGACACCATCAAGAATTTATACAATTTAAAACAGTTTGGGAGTTTTGTGAAGCCCAGAAATAGGGGTAACATTGATGAAAACGTGCAGATAAATGTTCTAGCTGTTGTTAATCAAAATCCATCTTCATCAACACGCCAAATTGCACAAGACGCTGCAATATCACAACGCACAGCAGTATGAACTTTAGCAAAACATATCATGTACCATCCTTATAAATATTTATTTGGACAAACTTTGCACCCTGGCGATGAAAGAAGATTAAATTTCATGTGCCATGAAAGTAACAAGTTTCCGATGCAAATCTTATGGACCGACGAAACAAATTTTATAAACTGTGGTATGTTCAATCGCCATAATGAACACCTGTGGGCCAAAGCAACTCCTCACCGTTCATAAGAAATGCAGACGACCTCATATTAAGTTTGGCTTCAAATTATGGTACGGTGTCATTAGTTCGCAGCTTGTTGGGCCATTTATTTTTAATGGAACTTTAACTGAAAAACGACATTTGCAATTTCTTAGGGAAGATTTTAACAATATCCTAGATGAATTAAATTTACAGACCCGTGCGAACATACGGTGCCCCACCCCAAAATCAGGCGCGCAAGTTAAAAGATATTTAGATGAAATTTTTCCAAACTCGTGGTTAGGCAGAAATGGTCCTGTTTTATGGGCTGCGCGTTCCTCTGATGTTTCACCTTTAGACTTTTTTGTATTTAGAGTAATAAAAGATCACGTATATGTGCAATCATATGCAACCTAGCAGTAGCTACAGGAAGCTGTTATTAATGCGTTTAACAGATTAGATAGGCGTAAAATTAGGAAAGCAGTTAACTTCGTGTTGAAAAGGTGTCGCATGTGTGTCGATAATAATGGTGGACATTTCGAACACTTACTCTAAATTTCTTTTGTTTTCCATGGCAAGATATGATTTTTGTTAAAATTTAGAAAAACATGTATTGTGCTTTTATTTATTAAAATAAGTGATACAACCCCGTTATATAATTCTGTTAGTCATCATATATTGTTGTTTACAAATGTTTGCTATTCTATTGTTATTCATATGTTATTACAGATTATGTCAAGTTCTGCTAAATAAAGCCTTGTATTGCAAAGGTATATTTATTACTATAATTTATTTAGCAGTTCATTTCTGACAAGAAACATGGAAAAGTATCTTAGACCAGAAAGATTTGAAGCGGATCCTAACTCTTCAGCTGGAGCCAAAGGATTCACTCATTGGTACAAATCATTTACGAATTTTTTGGAAAGTCAGACTTCAGAAATAAAACCGATTGAAGATAGTAATAAACTGAAATTATTGGTTAACTTTGTCTCACATTCTGTTTGTGAATACATAAACAAAGTAGAACATTGAACATTTGATGATGCCATCAAAATACTTAGTAATTTATACTTCCAACCTACCAATGAAATATTTGCAAGACATTTATTAGCCTCTCGGAAACAGCAAGCAAACGAAACTATTGATCAGTACGTTCAAATTTTACACATTTTAAGTAAAGATTGTAATTTTTAGGAAGTGTCAGCTGAAAACAATCGAAATCAATTTATACGTGACGCTTTCATAAATGGACTTCTTCAATCTAATATTAGACAAAGACTGTTGGAATCTTATACTTTAAACCTTCAGAAGAATCTCAAAATCAATCTGCTACCTACGCTTCTTTCCAGACGCTTAATACCATCAACACTTCCAATAGCGATACTGTTATTAACGGAGAATCTTCTGTAAAAACTGTTAGCAAAATATCACGAGAATGTTGCTTTTTTGCGGAAATATTCGACATCCAAGAAATCTGTGTCCTGCAAGAGATAAAGTATGTACATATTGCATGAAATTAGGTCATTTTTCAAAAGTATGCTTAACATTCCTGAAGTTAAAGACACCATCAACTACCGCATCAATTCATGCCATTGTATCAGCATCATCTAATTTTTCAATATGCCTAGCACAAGCGCTAGTAAATGTTTCAATAAATAATACTGCAGTCAAAGGTCTAATTGATACCGGAAGTTCAGACAGCTTTTTAGACTTAAATTTTTCTAAAAAACTGCACATTAACATATTAAAATATAATGGAAAGGTGTCAATGGCCTCTACTTCATGCTCATCTACAATTCAAGGGTATTGTACAATAAACATTCAAATGTTTGAGGAGAGTTATAACAATGTTAAAGTTTTAATTCTACCAAATCTCTGCACGGATTTGATTAATGGACGCAATATTATGAAACAACATTCAAAAATAAAAGTCACATTCGGTAGATCTAAAAATCCATTATCTATAACATATTTAGCCCAAGCAAACGTTGAGTGCTCATCATTATTCAATAATCTCCGGCGAAAAGTGAATATTTTTTGTATGTAACCATTCTATCATTTGATTTTTTGTAGAATTGGAGGTCGGTGCAGGATTTACTTGAACACAATAATACCGGGCGTTATCTATTACAACGGAGTTGTTGGGCAAATTTGGTACAAGACGTTCTTTTACCCACTTTTCGTAGTTGGTACCATTCATATCTGCCTGGTAATCTCCACTTTTGGAATAAAACCCATGTCGCCTCCTGCGTGAATCATAATTACACGTTGGCCCTTTGAAATAGGGGAAAATAACCCTTCGGTGCTATCGTTACTCTAACTACGTGATTGAGTATGCCCTCCATGAATATAACTTTCGTCTAAAAACACGATCGGTCTATTTTCGTCACGATAATGTTTAATGTTTTTAATATAATGTATTCTTTTTTCGCGAATATCGTTTTTCTCCATTAAAATCCTTCTGTCGTTTACCGTTTTTTTCCATCTAAAACCCATTTTTTTAATATCATTCTACATCACTAAATATGAACATTAATGTTATTTATTGAATTGTAATTACAGGATAATCACATATTTTAGTGATATATAATCAAATTCGAATTAAGTTATTGAAAAAAATGCACTTGTGGGAATGCATTTTATGCAGAATAACAATAAGTATATGAAGATACGATACGTCACTGACAGTATTCGGCTTTCGGAATAATGAATCGGGTTGCGCCGGTTGCTCGCCTTCTTAGCTGGCTAGGACTGTACTATTGATTTAAAATCTGCTTATCATCAAATTTCTATTAATGAAAGTGATAAACTCTATACTGTTTTTGAAGCAGATACCATTTGGTGTAACTAACAGTGTCATGCTTTCAAAGAGCAATCGATACAATTATACGTAAAGAAAATTTAGAAAATGTATTCGTTTATCTCGATGATGTCACCATTTATGGAAAAACTCAAGAAAGTCATGATAAAAATTTAAAAACATTTCTGAAAGTTATAGAAAAATATAGACTTACTCTTAATTAAAATAAATGCAAATTCAATACAAAAAGTATAAATCTCTTAGGTTAAAAAACAAAACAGTGAAACCAAATCCTGAGAGACTTTTATCATTTTATCCGTATAATTATCGGAATCTTTTCACACTATTCGAAATGGACAAAGAATCTTTCATCTAAAATACGATCTTTAATATCTTGTAAAATATTTCCTATATGCCTTTGGATGTTATGTTGGACTATGAACAATTGAAGAAAGATGTAGTTGACTCAGTTCTTTGGGCAGTTGATAAAAATGAAATATTAGTTGTGGAAACTGATGCTTCAGAATTCGCGATTGCAGCCACCTTGAGTCAGCAAGGAAGGCCAGTCGCATTTTTCTGTCGAACACTTTCTGAAACTGAACGAAAACATTCTTCTGTAGAAAAGGAAGCCTATGCCTGTGTAGAAGCACTGCGTAAATGAAGACACTTTTTAATTACAAGACATTTCTCACTTATAACGGATCAAAAATCAGTATCCTTTATGTTTAATCAAAGACAGCTAAGCAAAATTAAAAACGAGAAAGTCATGCGATGGAGATTGGAACTATCCAGCTATAGTTTTTATATCATCTATCGACCTGGAAAATCTAATATAGGGGCCGATACTTTTTCAAGAATATGTAACGCAACTTATGCCGATGGACTTTTTGATTTATATAATAATCTGTCACCCAGGAGTTTCCCGAATGTATCACTTTATACAAATTAAAAATTTACCATATTCTATGGAAGAAATAAAATCTGTGACTTCTTGTCCTATATGTGCTGAATTGAAACATAGATTCAATAAAAACACAAGATCTCATTTAATAAAATCTTATGAAAGATTAAATATTGACTTCAAAGGTCCTTTGTCAAGTAGTACAAAGGATATCTATATGTTCACACTTATAGATCAGTTTTCAAGATTCTCTTTTGCATTCCCATGTAAATATACATCATCTAAAATAGTGACTGATTGTCTAAGCAGTCTATTTGGTATGCCATCATTTATACATTCAGACCGAGGAAGTAGTTTTACATCGAAGGAATTCGTAGACTATTATATTCAAAAGGCTATCAAAACTAAGAAATTTAGAGAAAGTGATTGGAAACTTTTTTACCTTATGCTTTGCATTCTATTAGATTGCTACTTTGTACAGCAACTAATTGTACTTCACACGAACGAATGTTTATTTACAAACGAAGATTGACTAGTGGAACATCACTACCATCTTGGTAAAATGAATCTCAAATGGTTCTATTAGAGAAGAGAATACGACAAAGCAAATACGACCCTCTGGTAGAAGAAGTAGAACTCATTCAAGCTAATCCAGAATATGCAACTATTCGATATAAAAATGGTAAAGAAGATACTGTCTTTATTAAACATTTAGCACCAATGGGTGACGAGTCTATGTTGGAACCTGATACTACACTTTCGATGCTTGAATCAACATCTAATGTTGATACGAATGAATCTGTATTGGAAGAGCCTTTACAAAACGCAACTGCGGTATTTATTAATGAAATTCAAGAAATAGCAGTACGAAGATCAAATAGACTACATAACAAGCAGCAGTATCTATCTAAATATGTAAAATAAATAGCCGGGGTAGAGTGTTATGCTAAATAAAGTCTTGTATTGCAAAGGTATATTTATTACTACAAACCCTTACATCATTACAATCAGAAAAAAATGCACTATTAATATATGTCATAGCTAACTGTGGTTTCCATAAAAAACCACCTTGCTTCATAACTTCAAAATGCTAAGCAAAATTAAAAAACTAGTACGGTGACGTTATTCGGCACAAAATTATCTACAAATCTTTGGAAATAAACGAATTAAAACGCTGAAACGTTTTGGAAAATTTTACTATTTTACAAATATCTAGTAGGCCATTTTCTTAAATCAACAAAAACGCATATCTGGATTAGTCTTCTAAAGAAGGAAATCTTTCCTTATTTAAGCAAATGTGTAACTCTTATGGTTTCCGAGATCCCCTTACAAGTAATGAAAAAAAAACTAACCCTGTATATAAAAATGAATTTTTGTTTGTTCGTATTTTATGCGTTGCCGTATCGTTCATCCGATTGCGATAACACTTTGACAAATTACCACTTGCACTTGCGCAAAGATTATAAGCATAACAAATTTTTAAATATAGGACCCCTAGCGGAGGGCCTTCATATGCATACTACACCATTCATCCGATCGCTGTAACACTT
The DNA here is from genome assembly GCA_036346205.1 of Vesta saturnalis. Taxonomy (NCBI): domain Eukaryota; kingdom Metazoa; phylum Arthropoda; class Insecta; order Coleoptera; family Lampyridae; genus Vesta; species Vesta saturnalis. The sequence continues at coordinate 4,048,543 of JARFJB010000209.1, read as the reverse complement.
TAGGAAGTTGTTGAGTATTTTATGCGCTGCCTTACCGTTCATCCGATTGCGACAAAACTCTGACAAATTATTACTTGCGCTATGCGCGAAGATTAAAAGCATAACACATTTTTAAATATCGGCCACCCATTGGGCGGCCTCGTATGCATACACTCCCGCGAAGGTTTCTGGCATACAAAATTTTAAATATCACCCCCCCCCGCCTAGACGGGGGCCTGATATGCATACTACACCATTCATCCGATCGCCTTGAAAATTTGGAAAGTTGTTCAACACACTCCTGCGAAGGTTTCTGGCATTAAAAATTTTTAAATATCGCCCCAGGGAGACCCATATATGCATGCAGCAACATTCATCTGATTGCAATGAAACTTTGGGAAGTTGTTTAGTACACTACCACTAAGGTTTCTGCCATATTTTTTTTAATATAGGCCCCCTAGGGGGGGCCCCTCATATGCATACTACACCATTCGTCCGATCGCCATAAAAGGAAGAGAGACGTGTTTTATATTTGAGCACAACAAAGCACACCAGGTACTGCTAGTACTACAAAAATAAACGATTGTTGGCGTGGTAATGATCTAAAAATACGGTTACGCGAATTACTTTAAATAAGTCGCTCCAGATTACTGAGTCAACACCCTCTCCTGTAGCCACTCATATTACACTTACTATAACCTCCCTTGTGTAATAGCACACTTCTGATGGCCACCCACCCTACAACCTCCTGTTCAACTACATATCTTATACTTTCACTTCAAACTTCTTACTGCACACAAAAATATATCTTCATGTAAATCTTCAGCACATTTTCACGTCACTAATTCTATCTCACGCATAAAAACAGAGAACACTAATTGATAACTAATTCGCGTATTTCTAAAGCTCAGCACTTTATAGTTCATAAGTACGAAAGTAACCTAATACTTTCATGACTGATTACAACGCGACCAAAGCAATTAAAATGATACTCTCACAAAACCCCTCTCTTGAAAATAAGTAACAGCAAGGTACATAACAAATTTTAAATGTTAAAACGCAAAATTTAGCACATGAACAAAAAAACATCACACAACAATTCGTAACTCATAGTACTGACCTTGATCTAGACCTCTACCAAGACAGCAATATATAAACTGATCATTATTCTAATTTTAAACGAACAAGCGATTCTCAAATTTTTAATATATGAAAACAGCAATATCACTCCAAATTTAAAGTAATTCAATCTAAAATTTAATACAGACAAAATACAGGCAATCCACACATTAAAAAAATAATAATAATTCACAAGTGGAAATGAAAAATAAAAACTTAAGGATAAAACTATTTTAGTTATCGATGGTTCTCACCAATGTCGGTTCATAGTTGAATAATAATACATGTTATGTGTGTTCAAGCAACAACTATTTTTAAAAGTGGATAAATAGAGTTCGAATCATTCGAAATTTATTGGATTTTGTTGAACATCCAGTTACAAAAAAATTCACTGTATCGTATTTAGTTATAAGAATTTCTGTATAATTCTTGATATAACTCAATAACACACAAATGAATTTTTTTTTATTATTCTACTGATGTTTGTTAATAAAATTCCAACTTGTTTGACAATATTTGAAGCACTTAGATATAAGGTTTCTCTTCTACCACAAAGAAAACAGCGTTTGTGTCCCTTATTTCCGTTTCCGTTTTTTTTAATGAAACACTTTCCATAAACCTCTCCACTATTTGCTGAGAGCACGTAGGTAGTTTGCAACATAAATCCTACTAGTTAGCAATTTTTTTCTACTTCTCAAGTATAAAAATCACAGTTCTGTATCGAAAAATTGGCCACTTTTTTTGTATTTTGCTTTTTTTTATTTTGGAATGCGGACAAAACTGCAAAGTACAAGTTTCTTGAATAATTTCGTTTTATGTTTATGTCTAGATATTTTGGAATAACATAATAATTATTGGTTATTCATGTACACTATCTCGAAATGGTTGTGTAATGAAGTTGGCATTTGTACCTTCCAACCTAAATATACATAATATGTAGGTCTAGATGGTTATAACTTATATGCAATCAACATTTTTTTCACTAACAAAAAATCGACTAATGGTCAAAATTTTGAAGAGTCCATCATGTTTTTTATTATCTGATTTAATGATTGGTATAATCATTGATTTGTTCCATAGATTCGGAAAAACTCCTCTAAGTAAACATTTATTATAAAGGGTTGCTCATTAGTGCCTCAACGTCCAATATAGGTTTCATTAACTAAAAATGGGGAAATTTATTGTACAAGAAATGGTTTTGAAACGAAAAACGCACATTTTAAAAATAATTATACAGGGTGAATTCTTAGAAAAATTTTTTGTTTAAATAGAACACCCTATACATTTTTCACCTTCTACAATCTGCTTTAAATCCTCTTTTCGAGTACTAAGTTCATGCCACAGTATTACGACTAGTTTAGACAACACATGTGGTAATTATGCAGCCAAGGAATCGTTGAATGAAACCTACAAAATAATCAAATTTTAATTTTATCATACAGGGTGTTTTTCACGATGCAATTAATTTGGAGATTTTCAAAGAGCGTTTACTCAATATTTTCAAATAAAACATTCTGTATCTTATTGAATTTTTGTGCCTCAATAATTACGCTCCATTTTTGTCAATAATGTATTATACCTAAAGCCAATAACTTCAGAGATATTCTTAGTTTTTCATTACAAACCCATAAATTATTTGTTTCCAATTCGATCTAACGTACCGGTCATTTGTACGTCAAACACTCCGACAAACAGAATGAAAGACATACAAAAAGCGTGAAATTGTAATTTCTTTGTACGCAGTACTCACAATTAATTTTTAAAACTTAACCCCATTTTGATTAGAACACATTCACAGCCTTGTCAGAAAGGACCTATTCATGTCTTGTAACATTTCAGTTGAAACTGTTCCAAAAGCGTGTATTATACATTGCCTCATTTCATCTGCTATAGTTGGAGACGTCTGGTACACAATGTTTTTTATGTACCCCCATAGGAAAAAATGCAGATATTTTCCCTTAGATCTGGAGGAACGCTGAAGCTGAGGCAAGTGCAAGAAACACAAATACTGTGCACCATTTAGATGACCATGAAAGAAATGTGGTCCAATTATAAAGTTGCCCATAATAGCACCCCAAACTTTTACAATCCATTGTCCCTCACAATTCTTGGGTTTTCTGTTGCATAATGATGAATATTATGACGGTCGTGGTATTTATTATTTTTTTAAACCTTGCTAATAGTAGATTGTGGTACATTTGTTTCTTTTGATATTTTAGTCGAACTAGTAGATAGCTCCGCAATTACTGATAATAAAATATTTAATTCATTTTCGCCGTTTGTCCTCTTCCTCCTTTCACATTTTTCATAACTCACATTTGTTAATGTAATGCACCTTTCTTTAAGTCTTTCCAAACTTCTAACTGAAGGTTGTCTTCTGTCAGGATATCTTTGCGCATATATTCGCTGAGTTAACCAACAATTTTATTAAGCAGATCCAATTATGAAAATTGTGTCAACGAGCTCGTTTCTTTCAAACTGCATATTGACTCACTAAAAATCGTATTGATAATATATGATATACAACAAACGAACAAAAAAAAATACTTACCCACTAATCCAATGGGGAAAGAATACAATGGTAATATTGAAGGCAAAAATATTAGAAATCACTGATGCAACATCTATAAGTGAGAATATCTCAGAAACTATCGACTTTAGGTATAATAACATTATGGACAAAAATAGAGTGTAATTGTTGAGTCATTCCAAAAATTCAATAATATACAGGATGTTTCAATTGAAAAAAATTAGTAAACGCTCTTTGAAAACCTCCAAATTAATTGCATCGTAAAAACACCCTTATGATAAAATTAAAGTTTGATTATCTTGTAGGTTCAGTACACCCCTTGGCTGCATAATTACAAATTATGTTGTCTAAACTAGTCGTAATACTGTTACATGGGCTTAGTATGGTGAACCTCCTTGCGACCATGTTATTTTACAGTTTCTTTTGTAACTCAACAATGTGTCATCCAAAACCAAAAATTCAATGATTACCGGAAACAGAATTCAAAGCAGATTGTGAAACATGAAAAATATATAGGGTGTTCTTTTAAAATATTCTCAAAAGTTCACCCTGTATAATAAGTCAAATTATTTTTAAAATGTGCCTTTTTCGTCACAAAATCATTTTTTGTAAAATAAATTTCTCCACATGTAGTTAATGAAACCTATATGGGACTTCGACGCACTAATGAGCAACCCTGTATACTGAAGTTATATAAACTGGCAACTTAATAAACAGCCTATCCCAAATATTTATTCTACCGCCCTGTCATGTTCCCTTAACTCTCTGCATTCTTTCGTCATATGATTCATAGTCTCCATCCCTTTCCCGCATAACCTACAGTTTCTTTCTTGGTCTTTTCTCCAATATTTACCTCCACGCTTTTGGTTTCCGTGTCTAACCCTCGCTATCATTTTTTTCTTTCCTTTCTTTTCTCATTTCAAATATTCTGGTAACCCTTCTCGCTTAATGTTCTTATAGTTTGCCTTATATTTTGATTCGTTTCTTGTCCATATTTAACTCTTCCTTCTTTTATTTCTTGTAATAATTTACACTCCAACTTTCTCGCATTTCCACCTCGTACTTTATTGCTCTACTTCTCGCCTCTACCCTTGTTTTTTCTTCTTGTACTTCCTCTCTGAAGATATACCCCGGTGTTTTTCTTTCCAGTTCCAATCCCACTTCCAGTGTTTTTCTTGCAGCCCCTCCACCTCTTTAAACTTTTTGTTTTCTGGCATAAAATGCAATGAAATTAGATATAATCTTTACAGAAATGAATAGATTTATGTATTGAAACAAATGGTCATAATGTAAAGTGTATGTTATAAAAATTCGTTCTGTTCTTCTTGTTGTTAGTTGCCCTTAATGTTATTTTTTATGTTAGATACATAAATTGGATACTATCTTCGTAAAAAAAAAAATTTGTTTTATGAATCATGATTTCCACAAAATTTTATAGCAAATTAAACAACTAATTAAAACAATTAAAATCAGATACTATTTGTTGATTTATCACAGCCAACCAGGTATTGAAAACATAATTTAGTAATTAAAGGCATTTTCTGCCAGAAACACAAAAATTTATTTTTCTTGCAAAAGGTACGAGATAGTGATTTCAACTAAGAGCACGTTTTGTATGAAAAATATCGTAGTTTCTGGATTTGTGATATATGTTTTAATAAAGTGTGTCTAATGAATGTACAAAATTTGACAGTAAACGATAAACGTATCCTCATAATTTATAGAAAATTGTTATTTGAATTGAACACAAAGTAGTATATGGCACTAGTATGTTTTCACAATTTTACACACTCTATCATCTTTACAGTTCTCGACTATTGCCTTGATCTCATAGCTGAAGGTCAGTGTCAGCACACTTGTATCATAATATATTATTTTGCAGGACTTAATTATAAGAGATGTGTTATTCTTGAAAGTGAAGTTGGTAATTACATTAACTAATCAGTAGTAGTAGTAGTCCTTTTCTATTAGTCATTACATTATGATAAATTCTTATAAATGACACTATTCTAAATGAAAACTAGTTCAAGAATTATACGTTTAATATTATTAATTTCCTGTTTTAGAATTTTTGTATCATCAAAATTTGTATTACATTTATTCTTTAAGACATGTGTGGACAAACCGTATTTTTTAAATTGTTTGGCATTTGTAAAATATACATAAAAATATAATTTATTCCTAAAATATTATTATTTATTATAAATCAGGAAAGCTTCCATTTTGATATAATACAAATAATTTTAAATTTGAATTTTACGCATGTAAAAAATACTTCCTTCCACACTGGTGTTGCATTTGTAACCAAATGGTAATACGACCGTGCAGTATCTATAAATGTTAGTTATCTGTGCATACAATTACAAAATGCCTGAAGATCGAAATTGATAGCCAAAAGAAAAATAGTTGTTTTATTAATTTTTGTTGGATTTTGTAAATACCAACAAATAAAAAGGGAGCAATGTATTACAAATGCCGTAGTTATGTTTAAATCTTTCTTTTGAATAAATCTTATTTCCTTGTATGATTTTCGACTACCCACTCTGTTTTAAAAATTTGATGAACACTATTACATATGACGCCATCTGTTGTTCATTCAATTTTTGTTTCACGAAATTCGGGGCTACCTGGATACTAAACTTTTACCCTGTTTTCAAATGCACAGATCAATAAACAATATCCATCCAACTTTATGTGATTGCTTTTTTCTCATATATGTAATTAAAAAGATGACTTACATAAATAATCTTTTACAGCTTTTTCAAAAAGTGTTAATACATGTTTTTTTTCTGCAGTCGAAGTTGCTAACTTAATTTCATCCTTTATCCAAGCTAACCAAATCGATGGTGTGAGCGGAAAGTATTCTGAAAATCGATCATACGCTCCTCTCATTGATTTGATATCACCTAATTTTCGATAAATCTCCACAACTTCTAAATGAACTTCATATAAATATTTATTACTGGATAGTTCACCTTCTAATAAAGTTGCTCGTTCTTCCATTTGCTACAAAGAATGAAAATAAGTGTAAAGTATGTACAGCATTTGGTAGTTTTGCATAAAATGTACACCGATAGTTTTAATTCATAATAAAAATACATTACCTTTTCCTCACCATCAGTGGAAGAAGAATCACCATCATCATCATCTGATGTCACCATTTTTTCATTATCATCCATTATTTTAGTTTGATAACTGTAAATAATAAACATACTTAAATGAAAACAATTAATTTAATTTCACTTTAAGAGGGATGTGTTTTATATTAATCTGCAAATTTTTTTAATTTTTCTTTTGGTATACATATTTAAACTGAAGTTTTACTTATTAATAATTGTACGGGTTTTTTGGTTCAAAGGCATTTTCCCGATTCCCTAAACCACCCAGTATGAAAAAACGTTAGAATGTAACTTTTTTGTTATTGTTTTTTTTAAAGATTTCAAACTATAGTTTATAGCAAAAAGCAAACAACTTATTGACATAAAATAAAATGGTTTTATGTACCTATAATGGTTTCAAAATTTGTGATATCACATATAAAAAATGTACAGTTAACAATCAAAAAACTTACTACCAATCCTCTCAATTATACATTAAAGCTAATGAATGTATAGTCTTTATTTTTTAAACAATAATACTAATACCTAACACTTTAACAGTTGTTTATATACCACATAACCTCAAAAGTCAAAATCCATTTAGAACGATAAGCAAAGTTGCCAAACCTATTTTAATTTTAAATGGAAAAGGAGAATCCATAAAAATAAATAACGTTTAGTTAAATATATATCATCAATGCTTTTACCTTGTCATTTCCAAATCCACATAAAGGTTGTACAAATTTATTTACATTATCGTCCACTTTATTACCTTTCAACCTATGTACACATTGGTATGTAGGTATATTTTTTACTAATATGATTCCTGGACAGGCTAAGATTTGCCTAACGTGCCAAAACACTCAGGAACACTGGGGGATATTGTCAGGCTGCCGATATATGTTTATGACCGGCTACCTTAAATTTGCTTAAATCAAAGTTTAGAGGATTCCACAATTGGTCGCCGTGTGGAAAAGTTTAGATTGCCCCCGTTAAGTGTGACAAGATGAAATTTTGAGTGCGTAATTATGGTACGAATGGGCAAACCGAGTGTTCCTAGCAAAGATGGCCTGCGAAGGTATTAAGGAGTGTATTTCGAAGGCACACTTGCTATTGCAGTAGCAATAGAACAAGGAAAGAACCGAAACTGTTCCTCTATGCTCAAGAGACTGTAGGTCAGAAGTTACAGACGGGTCATTTATGTCTTATAACTCTTTTTTGGATGCGGTTTGCCATATCAAGGGCGTATTAGGGAGCACTGACCCAGAGGTGGGAATTGTATTCAAGATGAGGTCGATTTTGAGACTTATACAGCAAAAAAAGTTGTGATGTACTGTTTAGATCTGTATAGAAAGCTCAGTTTAGGGGTAGCTGTTTTGCTGGCTGACAAAAAGGTGGTCAACCGATAAAAGTTTCTATGATACAGACATCCCTAACATACAAATACGATTTGAAAACTTGAGATCTAAACCATTCATATTTACAGCAGGGAATGGTCGGTCTTTCTTAGCGGACACAAGCCAACACTGCGTTTTGTTGGCATTGAACGTGAGTAGATTATTCCTTCCCCATTCAAGGATACGTTCTAAGTCACTGTTGATTAAGGCTGCCATTTTCACTTTAACGTCCTGGCTAGACTTATTGTTGTGGGAAAACTGAGAAGAACTACAATGTATAGTGCTGTCGTCTGCAAAGCAATGGATCGGGTTAGTTGTTGAGGAAATTAGGTCATTTATGTATAGCAGAAACAGTGTGGGAGCTATCACTGAGTCTTCGGGAACGCCCGCGTTAATAGTAGTTCCCTTCGAAAAGAAGCCATCGACGATAACACGTATACGTCTTGTCTAGAAAGCTGGAGATCCAACTCGTATCGGATAAACCGATCGAGGCGAGCTTGCCAAGTAGGCACTTGTGCTAAACCTGGTCAAAAGTCTTTGAAATATATCAAGCTACTACGAGTGATCCGCCGGATCTTTCTATTGTGTTATTCCAGAGTTGGGTGACATATACAAGAAGTTCAAACATTAAATGACTGTCTGAACACATACTGGTGGTCGTTGAAGAGTATATTGGACTCAAAGAACGAAAGTAGTTGGTGGTTAATGACTTTTTCCATGATCTTCGATAGAATGGAAGTGATATAGATATTGGTCGATAGTTTGAGGGATCGCTTTTATCACTCTTTTTAGGAATAGGTTGGACATTTGACAACTTCCACGATGAGGGAAACTCTCCAGTTGACATGGAGATCGAAATGAGTTTGGACAATACAGGTACTAGTTCGGGGTAGAATTTTTTAAGGGCGATAGCTGGAATACCGTCAGAGTTTGTTTGTTTGAGTCGAGTTTGTTGATAATTGATTCTAGGAGTTGGTATCGAAAGTGGATTGGTTTCATAGCTTATGGGGTAGATTTGGGCGACGGCATAATTGTTCCAGAATCATTGAGACATTAATTGCATGATGCAAAGTAATCCACAAAGAGGTGGCTTTGTCAGCAAGGTAGGAAAGGAAGATGCACTAAAGTGTTTACTGATGACTTTTGGTAATGACCAAAATTTGTGACTACCCAAAAGACATGAAACTAATTCGTTGCATTTACGTTCTTCAAACATCTTTTCACCTTGGTAATGACGCTGTTGCTACTATTCCTTGCGGTAATATAGCCGCCGTGATTTACGACAGATTTATTTGATTTCCATTGGTATAGAGTGTATGCTTTTGCGATAATGCATCAGTGCAAGCCCTATTAAACCGTGGTTGGGAACGGGTATGACATACGCGATTATGTTCTTTGGGAATGTATTACTCCACACCCATCAAGCTAACTTCAGTTATTGAAAGAGAAATGTTTGAAGAGGAGGGCCGTTTAAACCAATACTCACGCCAGGGGAAGGTTGAAAGAAAATCTCGCAATTCGCTCCAGTTAGCTGATTTAAAACACCACAAAGTTCTATCTGTTTTTCGAGTAACAGTGGGATTGGGTACTGAGGAAGTTACTTCGATTACGCAGTGGGCTGATTGACCGAGTGGGGAAAATACTGTAGTTCCATAAGCAAGTGGGTTAGATGTAAGGAATGGGTCCAGGAGATGTGGTTAGGGTTGTCAGGGATTCTGGTGGGTTCGGAAATCATTTGTGTGAGATCATAGGATACAGCAAATGCTTCTGCACTATGACCTGCGGCATCACTGGTAGATGAAAATTGAAGGCAATTGGAGTGGTGGACATTAAAATCTCCCAAAACTAAAATATCGCAAGGTGGAAACTGTGATTAGAGGTAGTATATTTTTAGACAAGGTAATCAAGAAGCTCTTTGAGGTTATTATCGAGACCTAAGCAAACAACAGTAGAGTTTCACAAATTAAGGCTCAGAATGTTTGAACCAAAAATTTACTGTTTTCCAAAGTGGATATTCTCTTACAACCTACGTTGTCCTTGGTATACGCACATACTCCGCCGTTATGGCGAAAGGTAGAGTGGAGGTTGTATTTGGGAAATTGCAGGTCAAGCGAATCTGTGCTTCCAGGGGCAGACTTTTATTTCTGATACAAACAGAATGTCCGGTTGCACTAGTTCAAGGTGAAGGTGAACAGCATTAAGATTCGACCTGATACCACATATGTTGCAATAATCTATCCGAATGTTAGTACTTTCGATGATCGAGGTCGCTTGAGTCCTGCCCTCCCGGACATCCGAATGGGACAGGATTTTATTCCCGACAGATCTTGCTCTTCATAGTCTTGATTTTGGCGTTGACGAATTTTTGTTCTCCGCAGAATCCTTGAGACGGATCGACGAATCGATGTGAGAGTGTGGCGTCTCGTCCTACTCACCTGGGGCATAGCGTGTGTTTTAGAACTCGTCATTTTAAGGGTTTAGCAGTAAACATCATGCTTGGCTAGGTCATGTTGGCGAGTACATAAGGAATAAAGGAGATGATGACCGGTAGCCCTCACCGAACTCAGAAAATTGGAGCACCAATATTAAGGAGCCCATGGTAAAGGGGGAGGTAGTGCACCGGGTAGCATGGGGTATGCATGCCTTTCACCTATGAAGTTGTAGAATGTTAGAGCTGAAAAGGAAACATTTATTAGTTTACATTGCATCATACAAGAAAAAAACATGTTTTTGTATGATTGTAAAATATAGCAACTGCACTGAAAACAAAACAGGGTATTAGTTTGGCGGGTGTTGACAACATTAAGATTAAAATAGTTTGAAAATGTAAACTTTCACTATTAACACTCATAATAAAATACTTATCTTTTTTGGGGTTTTTTAATGGTGTACTTTAAATTATACAATCCAAACGATAACACTTACAGTTATCTTCGTCAGCAGTTTGAGAAACTGTTATATTAATAGCAGGCCGATGTTTATGTTTTAATTTTTCAACTTTGACAAAATTGTTTACAACATCTTTAACAAATTTTTAATAAACATTACTACTGACGAAGATAACTGTAAGTGTTATCGAAACGTTTAGATTGTATAATTTAAAATACACCATTAAAAAAACCCAAAAAGGATAAGTATTTTATTAAAATAGTTTGGTTATTTTGGTTTCTAATTTAGGTATCAACATGCATATTAGTCATTTTAAACTAATCAAATCTGTTTCATTATTGTCGTAAATAACTTAACTTTTCTATTGTTTGAATATAGTATAGTGTAATATAATTTATAATAGTATAGTATAGTTTGTGCAGTCGACCTTTTTTTTTCACTAACGCTAATAAAATCGGCCATGACGTCTGCGTGTGGTGAGAGTGTGTATAAATTGATTTAGATTATGGTCCATTTTATTATCTTGCAACCTACATATGCATATGTAGATATATGTTATGCCATCGACTTTTTTTTCACTAACGCTAAATCTTCATATTAGCTCATTTTACAACGTTTGGCTAAAATCGGCCAAGACGCCTGTGTATATGTGTGCGTGCATGTTGTGTGTGTATGGAGTACAGTGCATGTGAGGCTGCGTGCGCGTGTGTCATCGAGTGTGTGTATATGCGCGTACATGCATGTGTGTGTAGAGGGGGTGGCGTTCTTTTTGTCTCTTAATAAAAAGTAGTACTCCACTGATTCTTTACTAACTTTTCAGTTGTATTAAATAAAGGAAAATAAAAGTAAAACAACAAAATAAATATTAAAAAAATGCGTATTTATTGGAAACAAATTGGAAATAATTTCTATTTAAGATTTTAACAAGAACGAAACGAACGAAATAAATAAATTAAACAAATAAACTTAACCTATAACAACAAAACAAAAACGCTATCGTAATAATAAATAAATTTAAAGAAACTGTTCAAAATGTGAACCATTTTGTTGAATACATAATTCACACCGACGAATAATTGCACGTGGAATATTAACTAAAAATTGTCTTATTTCATTACACGCATCCCTAATCCTATTAATGAGTTCATCTCCTGTTGTCACAGGAGTTGCATACACCCTTTCTTTTAAATACCCCCACATAAAAAAATTTAAGGGATTTAGGTCTGGAGACCTTGGCGGCCTGGGAACTGGGTCTGCACGACCGATTCATCTTCCTGGATAATGGTTCTCCAGCCAGTTTCTAACGATTCTGCTATAATGAGCTGGACAACCATCAAGCTGGAACCAAGCCATTCTTCGTAAATTTAAGGGAATATGTTCCCACATATTCCCATGTTCATTCTCTAAGAATTCCAAGAAAGACGTGCAGTGGTAAAAAGTAGGGCTCAAAAAGGAGATTATTGTAAATACTTATCCAGACATTCACACTAAATTCTTGTTGAAAATGTCTCGGGCGAACTACATGTGGATTTTCATGTGCCCAAACGTGGTGATTGTGAAAATTTACCACACCACGGCGAGTGAAGCAGGATTCATCGGTCCATAAAACATTATTTAAAAAACCTGGATTGTTATTATTTTCAGCCAGAATCCATCGACAATACGCAACTCTACGTTCTGCATCCCCTGGTTGTAGTCCTTGAACAGGTTGTAGATGGTAAGGATATCGGTGATCCCGTCTTAATGTTCGGTGAATAGTAGTATTTGAGACTCCACCTAAAGCTACGGATATTCTTCTAATGCTAGTTGTGGGATCTCTGTCGAATTCACGCAAAATTCGTCGAGAAATATTTCTTTGATGCCTATGATTATTATTTTGACGACCATGCACATTATTTAACCCCTCACTTATAATTCGTTGGTGAACTCTTACAAATACTGAAGGATGCGGAGCTCTTCTAAAAGGAAATCTTCGCCTATATTCACGGGCTGATGCTGCTGAACTTCCATTTACAAAGCCATAAATAAAATGGATATCCGCTATTTCTTGATTAGAAAACAAAAATGGCATTTTAAAAGATCACTTTTGCAATAAAAATTAACACAATAAAATATGTAAATAAATTACATTCTTTCTTATGCACGTCGTATTTAAAATAAAACGTGAGATTTGACATAATTTGATTCTTTTTTTTTTTTATTGTTCTTTTCATGGCACTATTTTTTGCGGGAGCATCAGACGTTCTTTGCTTAGCATTTGGAAGCTGTTCATGGATTACAGCTAATTTATCTCAAAAACTAAAACCAGAAAATTTACTACCCTGTAGATATTGATGAACGTTAAACTACTCTTAATTTGAGTTTAAGGAGTGTAATATGTGTACTAAATTTGGATTAATTATTTTAAATAGTTTTGAAGATAAATTAAAAGAACTGAAAAAAAATTAAAACTTTGAAACCCTGTATCTCCAAAACTAAGCGTTTGGCAACCTATGTTTATATGAACTTTTTGTCTTAATTTTGAAAGCTCTATCGACTATTAAAGTCCTGCTACAAAAAACTGGAACACCCTGTATATGATTAAGGTCTATACAGGGTGTTTGGTACATAGATAGAAAGTTTTAAAGGGGAGGTAGGTGAGACCATTCCGAACCTATATGACCATACTTGCCCCTATACAAAGTGTTAAAAAACATGGATTTTCTTCAAAAACACAAACTTATCGATATATCAAAATCCACAACACTTTGTACCAAACACCCAGTATATTGGAATTTTGATATCTTTGAAATATACAACTGGTTCAGAAATATTTGATAAAAATAAAAAACAGTTCCTAATAAACCCCTCTCTCCGCCGCTGAATTTCTCCCAAAATATAATCAACTCCAGGAGAAATGAAATGAAGCTTAAATACAACATTTCAATTACTATGGTTCTGGAGTTATCGTGGGTACGAATTACATCCACAAACATAGGCTTTAATACAAAATTAATTTTAAGCACGTACGTGTTTTAGTTCTGGAGTTATCATGGGTAACATAAATCCACACACACCCACGCAAACGCGCGAGCACACACACCATGGCCGACCTTGGTGATATACCTACTTGGCCAAACGTTGTAAAATGAGCTAATAAATCGATTTAGCAATAGTAAAAAAAAGTCTATTGTATAACCTTCTGTACCTACATATGTAGGTTGGAAGGTAAAAACAATGTTCTGTTGTGCCACCTTTTTTCAGATTTGTAATATAAGGCACTTTCGATTTTATTATATCAGTAACAAATAGTCCGTTCGTTCTACAAGTGACATGATTTTGAATTTAATTAAATGAGTTATGTCATAACCTGACATTTTGAACACGATTCTTTTATCAATTCATTTTACTTAAAAATGTCACATATCGATGACACTCTATGACATGAAATTGGTACAATTAGTAGCAAATAAGAAACTAAATGAATGTGAAATAATCGCATTGTCATAATTCAGAATTATTGCAATGCAAAACAAAGTACTGTTATCTAATAAATTTTCACCTATTGCATAACATATTTAAGTTTATTCTTTATCTATTGTAAGATAGGAAAACCGGTTATGTACTGCTCCCAATATCTCATTTTTATTTACTTTTCACATTTCTTCATTTTCGAACATTTAAATGCGATATATTAGTCCCCATGAAAATTATAAAACTGAATTATATATTTGTCCAAAAGTTATATTTGCATAAGATTTATGTAAACAGATCCATTTTTAACATCAAATTCATCTAGCTACTTGGCAGTATACTTTGAAAATAATTTAAATGTAAATTTGAAATCTTAATAAAATCACAGGTCTCTCATTTTTATTACGTAATACATTTTAAAGTCAAATAGATAAGATACAGATAATTGTCGGATATGGTATACAAAAACAAATGCCAAAATATGTGGTTTAATTGTACATGTTGATAAAACAATGTATTTTTATAAGAAAACAATAACAAACGATGTGGATGAAGAGAAGTTGATTTTCAAAAATTTTCATTTAAAATAGGTTTATAATATCAAAATATAACAAACATAAAAATGGTATCCAAAACTTCCTTCTTGAACAAAGTGACACTATTTTCTATTATCTTGTTGGTCACAATCACGACTTATATGGCCTGGTTCACCACATACATAACAAGTCTTTCTTCCTTCTGGACAATTCCTAGACAAATGTCCTTTTTTGTTACAATTGTAACAAACTTGTGCAGCAGAAGAAGACCCACCAGATTCAGGGCAGCTACGTGCAATGTGACCTGGTTTATTACAATTGTAACACGAAGGTTCATCAGGACTTTGTGGACAATCTTTTGCAAAATGTCCTTCACCATTACAACGATAACATCTCTCAGATTCCTCTTTGCATTCACGTGCAAAATGGCCAAATCTATTGCATTTATAGCATTTTTCACGTCCCCTGCTAAAGTTATCACGAGATCCACTATCTCGATTCCCTGGTTGAGAACATTCTCGGGCATAATGTCCCGGTCGGCTGCACTTATAACAGACACTCGAACTCATAGTAACTTATCTGTAACAAAACCATTTAATTAAAACGTTGTAATTTTTTAATGACTGCATTTATTTAGCGCATGTTTGAATTCCAAACAATTCATACTCCAAACACTTCAGACAATACTTTTATCAATATATTACAATTGAATCTATCCAAAAATTAAATATTAATTCAGCTTATCAAATATAAATAACAAAACTTTGCTTATGAGTAATACTTACAAAACGTAAAATACATTGCAGAAGTAATCAAGTGTATTGGTAACAATACTATTGAATGCAAAGAGCAAGCCCACTGTGTATATCAAATAATAAATGCAAATTTTTATTCCATCATGCTTCAACTGATATGTGAGGTTATGTTAAAATATATCATACAGGTTTTGTAATTAATGACAAAAATGCTATACTTGGCATAATCACTTGCTTTACGCAGGAAAATGTATATAAATGATTTTATTTAACAATACCAATCGAATAATAATTCTATGGAAAAATATAACCACAATTACATTACTTCTGATATGAAAAAATGAGCATTATTAAAAAGCTTTAGCAAATATTCCTCAGAAATGCATAAATATTTAATTATTTTTATTAAATTTCTATAAAATACAAACAACGTGGAAATGCGTACACGTGTGAAGTCATACATGTTTGGTTGCAGGAAAAAAATAGGTAAAACATGACGTACATACCTTACATGTAATTCAAATCCTAACAAATATAAAAATCTCTCTTGGAATAATAAATTAATATATTTATAACCACAAACACCCATTCAAGTTTTCAGTACTGTTTAAGAACTTATAACACGATCACTTCGCAAAAAAACAGGGTGCAATATGAGAACCCGAAGCCGGTAGTCTTTACTTAACTCAAGCACACAACCTACAAACTAATGTGATTTGGTACACGTAGCGTTTCCCTAAATTTAAAATGCCCGCGAATTTTAAAAATTATCCCCATTATTACCATTGCTAGGCATTACAGAAATTATAATTGATTTTTCTTTTGTCGATTAAATTTTATGTTGTTTTAATTTTTATTTGTATTTTATCTGAACATAATTATATTCTACTGTACTAAATTAGAACACGCCATAACCTTAAATACAAAAACGGTAAAATATTAAGTACTAATATGACATATTTTTTACCGATAACAGGATTTATGTAATGTAAGTTACTTATTATCTTTATTTTTTAAGACTTACTTTATATTGTACTTTTTCAAAGTTTAGGTAAATCCCACAAAGTAAAGTTTGGTATATTTTATAAAACGTGGGCAGTGTCGGACTGGCCCATCGTATTAAATCAAATGATCGTTTTGAAGGTCACCGCGAATTAAAGAAAGAATTAAATACTACTCGCATATAATTTAGACTAACTGGAGCAGAACTTATAAATTTCATAAAGAATTTAAATTATTCATCATAGTTCATTCAACATGCAATTAGTACGCTGTAAAAACACGCACAGTTTTTTTGTTTTAAGGAATTGATAATGCAAACTTTTATAAATAGTATGCGTTTACTTATTTATACATATTTTATTTTACATGTAGAGCGTGGCTTTAATAAATTCGGATCGGGATAAAAAATATTACTATAATTTAGGTCTGCCTAATCACCACTTTGAAAATAATGTTTATGTTTGCGTCATTACTTAAAATGAATTTCAAGAGTGTAAATCCAAAAAGGTTTCAGGAGGAGGTCACTTCAGTTGCTCAGTAAACTAATATGAGTTCACCATAGATAAAACATATACATACACATACATACACACATTAACTAGATTAAAGATATCCTATAAATCTTTTATAACCTTTTGAATGTCGCTGTACCTGACAACGTACCACTAGAATACATAAACTTGGCCTCTATGAGAACTATGAAGCTTATAAGAATTTGGTAAAATTGACCCAGACCAAGTGTTTATTGTTTGGTGAACTTTCAAATGAATAGATTTTATGGCCCTTTTTAAATAACTTGCCCAATAATTAATTTTTGTATTTGTGAGACGATAGCTAGACGCAAATGGAAAAGTCAGGCATATCTATATGATTAACTGCTAATGGTTATTGCACTATCTGTCACTAGAATTTTTCTCTACTACAGGAATTCCACCATCAGCAAGGGACACACGGTGTTACTTCCTATCCGAGTAGTAGAGTACTTTGGTTTTTCTCCGTTTTAAAAAAACCTTGGTGCTCAAGTGAAAGGAAAGCACACTTACCATTCCACCACCTAGACAACCCCAATAGTTAATATTTCAATTTAAGTAAACAGATAAACATAATTAATAGGTTAGCGCGGTACTCTAGCAAAGTACAGGTCGTAGGTTCAAATCCTACTCGAGGTAAACTTTTTAGTTATGTATTTAATAAAATTAATAATCATTTTTAATTACATGATTAATAGCACTTGGTTTTTTACAACCTCTTGTTTTGCTGAAAAATTGATACCTAACTTTGGCCCTCTATAGTATAAATAGTTATGTGTGTATTAAGATCGCAGAGTGATACATTGCCGCTCTGACGAGAGCGGTAATGTCACTTTATGCTCGAATTACACATATGATTTTTTCTACAACCGGTGTTTTTATAAAAATGTTTGGTAAAAATTAATAATTATTGATAACCTCAAATTTGACAATTCAGATTTCAAAACGTGAGCATCACTTTGCGCTACAAATGTGTTTTTGGAAGAATATTTGTTAAAAACTGTTTTTTATTTTTACAATGTTGCTTATTTTCGTAATGAACTTATTATGTAGCATAATTATCCTTAAAATAATGTCTTTAAAATTATTACATTTTTTTTAATTTGCATTTTGTAGGTTGGAAGGTCGTGTAGTGTTCCACACTAGTATTTATTGTACAAGAACTATCTTAACATCACGCGCTGGTCACAAAATCGTCGACATTTGTCAAATATCCCTCAACGCATACTTTTGTCAAAAGTCGCAGAAACACTAGACGTTTCTTTATTAAGGTTTCCATGGTAACTAAGCGAGCATTTTAATTACATTGTCGCTCGGCGAGCGACAAAGTAAAAAAAAGCTTGCTCCTCGGAAAAGTGCAACTTTGCGCTCGGTTGTAGAAAAAAAATTATAATGCCCAAGTACTCAGAAAATTGTCCATTTTTAGCAGACTTTAAGATGGTATAAAACATGTACGATACCTTATTACAAAAAAAATATGTACAGGAGCAAGCTTACTAAAAATTACGGCCGTCTCCAACATAAAATTTGTAGTAAAATAAATTGGCAATAAAACTAAGGGTCGTACATTATTCTTTTTATTTTGCTTTCTCATATACGTACGTATAGAGAGAAAGCTATGTAATTGGTTTAAATTTTCAAACACTTTTTTTTACATTTCTCGACATTTTGTAGCCTAAACAATAATAAAAACACATTTTTAGAAAAGAAAATCTCGTGTCTGACTGTATGTGAGTATGCGCGATATCTTTTTGACTGTATGTGAGTATGCGCGATATCTTTTGAAACATTAAAGCTATTGAAGTTTTTAGAAAAAACAATTTCGTGTCTGTCTGTGTGTCTGTTTGTATGTGTGCGGGATATCTTTTGAACCATTAAAGCTATCGATATGAAATTAGGTAAAAAAAAATTTTTGCCATAAAATCTAGCTCAAGTTCGTTAATGTGTAAAATCCAACCACTGGCGGGGCATTTTTAGGGGATTAGAATATTAAAAAAAATGCATTGCTTCAAATTTTAAAAAGTCACATAATTAAAAAAACAAACTATTACTTTTTTATATAATTTCAAAATAATAAAATATATAATAACCAGTGGCGCGCCGTTTCTAGGGCATTTTTTAATTTAACAACAATTTGTTGGGAAACTTACGATTATAGAATTATGCACAGAACACTATAGGTGAATAAGTGTAATAAGAACGGATGGAATTATTACCTAAGTGTTCGCTACAACCGTTGGAGGGAGCAGTTAGTATTTTGTAATTATGCGCGTCTGTGATAATTTCATACACAACATCCTTATAGGTAATTTGTCCAAGTGTTTATATATGCATGGCTTTTATAGATTAGACTTCTTTATGTGCCCAGCACCATGGTGAAAGGATCTATAGATATAGCGCTTAGTCGTCTCAAATTCATCAAAGTTGCGCGTCGCATGGACACTTATTTTAAATTTAGCGCCGATAATGTAAAGTGTTACCAATATAAGAACGAGTAATGTAACTGAGCTAAGTGTAAATCAGAGAGGGTAGGGAGAGTGGCTACTCAATGTTAAATTTGATAGACGTAACAGATCCATCATACAATTTTGGAGGAAGTATTTCCTCCTCGCGTGCGTAATCCAGTTTTGAGAGCGTTCTACTTCAAATCATGCACCTTTATTTAAAATTGCAATCTACATTCATGAAACACATTTAACACGTGTATTGTATAAAATTTACAAGCAAGTAGTAACTTATTTCAAGCAAGTACAATTATTATAACTGCAACAATAATATTTACATTTTCACGTCTTTAAATGACAATACAGGTACACAAACAACTTAGACGGCACGACCGTACAAAAGGAGACTATATAATTATTCTAAAAAATTATTTTTTCAATTCCCACTTTGTAGGTTGGAAGGTCGTCTGTTGTTCCACATCAGATATATATTTTAATAATTTATATTTGTCTGTATACCTGTTTTTACTTAACATCTTAACATCAGTATTAAAAAGATTTTTGTTTTATTAGTAACTAAAAAAATTTTCAGACAGTTATTTAAATTGTAATTTAATTTTATTTATTTAATTATTTTTGGAAAATCTCTCGCACAGGTCGATTTTTATTTTTTGTTGAGCACATTTTAACATAAAAAAATTTTACCAAACACTTAAGATGGCGGCCAAGCGCCATTTTGTAAAAAAAATTGGAAAGCTCTTAACAATGGGAATTTAAATCCCAATTTTAAAACAATCGATTAAAGGATAATAAAATGGCGATTTTTTTCAAAGCGTCACTTTTGCCCTTCCTGGAGTATCCCCGGTTATTATTAGCTGATTTGTCATACGTCTGATTACTTTGTTACAGAAACAAAATTTGCTTTTTTGAAATTCGAAAGTGTTTTTTTTTAATTCGTTATGCGTTCCAGAAAGGAAAAAAGTGACTCATTGAAAAGGTCGGCATTTTGTTATACCTTAATGGATTTTTCTAAAATTTGGGATTTGTATTCCCATTGTTAAGAGCTTTCCACATATTCCCCTTTCCATTTAAATTTTTTTACAAAATGGCGCGTGGCCGCAATCTTGAGTTTTTGGTAAAATTTTTTTATCCTAAAATGTGTCCAACAAAAAATAAAAATCGACCTGTGCGAGAGATTTTTCCAAAAATAGTTATTTTGTAAATGATGAATTTTGTTCCAGACTCTTGGACCAGCCTGTATATACTCAGTGACAAGGAAATTGCAACACCAAGAAGGGGTAGGAATTTTTCACCAAACTTGACAGAAACGTTTAACTACTAAAAGGTAGATTAAAATTTCATTCATATGGATCAAGTGGTAATGGCTTATCTGACAGTTCGCTCAGTTTTTTCGAACAATTTGTGTATATTATGCGAGATTGTGTTCAGTTCTTTATTGTTTTCGCTTGTGATTGTTTGCTTTGAGGGTATGATCACGCCTAGATTGCGCCAACGTAAAAATTGCCGCCAATTAAGCGAATTCGACAGGGGTAGTATTGTTGGTTTGCGCGAAGGTGGTTTTTCGTTTAGAGAAATCGCAAATCGCCTTAACCGGAACCAAACCACCATCATGCGCTACTATCGTCATGGACTAGGGAGAGTCAGGAACGCCGCAGAAGAGGAACCGGGAGGCGAAGAAGAACAACTGAGGTACAGGATCGCCATCTTCAACTTACGGCAACAAGAGACCGATTCTCAAGTACCAGATCAATTTTCGATCAATGGTTAGCTAACGAATGTCGTCCTGTAACCCTTCGAACAGTTTACCGCAGAATCAGAGCTTTCGGCTTACAATCCTATCGGCCACATCTTGTGTTGTCACTAACGACTCAACATCGACGGCAACGTTTGAAGTGGTATAGGTTGCGACTGCATTGGAACCAAGAGTGGCATAGGGTAGTGTTCACTGATGAATCCCGATTCTGTTTGGGGATGCATGATGTCCGTATGAGGGTCAAACGGAGACGTGCGGAACGTCGAAATGTTGAATTTTTTGGGGCCAGGCGTGTGCACCAAACTGTAGGGATTATGACATGGGGTGTTATAACTTGTGGGAGTATGTCTCGTTTGGTATTCATCCGAGGCAATATGAACACCCAACGATGTGTGGATGACGTGGTAGAACCCCATATTCTTCCATTTCTTCAGCAGTTGGAAGACCCACTTTTACAGCAGGATAATGCCCGTATCCATCTTGCAAGACGTTCTTTGGACCGATTTGCAGAGGGTAATGTTAATCTCTTGCCATTTCCACCCAGATCTCCTGACCTTTCACCCATCGAGCATGTTTGGGATATTATGGGGAGAAGGCTGAGAAGCTTGCAGCATCCTCCGTAGACGCTCTAATCTCTACAGCACGAATTACAGATTACTTGGAACACAATACCTCAAGAGAATATCGACATCTGGTAGAATCGATGCACGACGAGTGGAGGAATGTGTAACCAATAGGGGGACCAACCCATTATTGATAAAAATTATGTTTATATTTTGTTCTTTTTCTTTGAAATTTTAATTAATTGCTACCTGTTAGTAGTTAAACGTTTCTGCCAAGTTTGGTCAAGAAATTATTACCCCTTCTTGGTGTTGCAATTTCCATATCACTGAGTACATGTAAGCTATTAATAAATTATTACTTTATTCGTGAGTTTAGACAACATTTTTCTTATCAAATATATACCTTCCAACCTAGTCTTTCGATCTGCCAAGTTTGGTAGACCTTTGGGAGCTGGTTTCGGAATTAGTACCGTTTACGCGATAGGTGACATTTGTTGGTTATATTTTCACGAGTAAATTTGTTGTCGTATTTTCAAGGTTTTCAAACCGGTTCTGAATTGGCAAACTGTTAAAGATTCATTTAACACTGCAATAAAAATATTAGAATTTAAATGCAAAACGTGTTCTTGGGGTTAGTGCGGACATGTTACATGGAGCTAGTATGGGCAGTGTCCACACTAACCCCACCGTATTTTTAAACTGGTTGTTAAATCTGAACACAGAAGGTTTTGTAATAATTAACTCCATTTAATTATTTTAGATGGTGCGTACCTATATTCGCAAAACTAATCGAGCGTTGATAGACGAATGCACAGTGGCAGTAGCTGTTGTGAGAGTAATTAAAGCGGCCAGCGTGAGGAAGACGACGGGAAAATATGGACTCAAAAAGTCTATGCTTCACAAACGTGTTAAAATGGCAAAAAAGAATATGACCGGTTCTCCAAAAATTTCCAATCAGACGACTCTGGTCAATCCGGAGATGAAGAAACCTACATAACAACTGCCAATCCTGGAGCAAACAAATGCCAAGTAAGACAAGTATTTAGTGGTGCAGAAGAAAATTAACTTGTTAAGTATTTTATAAAAGCATCAAATTTACATTATGGATTGACATACAAACAAAGGCGTGAGCAGGTCTTTCAATATGCCACACCTCTACAAAAAAACAAGCTATTCAAATGTTTGGAATGTGAATAAAATGGAAGGCGAGGACTGGATCCTTGGATTCATGAAACGACATCCAGAATTATCACGTAGACGGCGGGAAAATACAAGTTTGACTCGTGATGCCGCATTTAACGTTTCAAATGTTGCTCATTTTTTTTACAATTATGTGCAAATCTTGGATAAATATAAATTTACGCCAGGTAGAATCATAAACCTTGATGAGACTGGTATTCTCACAGTCATGCAACATCCAAAAATAATAGCTCCCAAGGGCAAAAATCAAGTTGGCACTGTCGCTTTCCAAAAAAGAGGTGAAAATGTGTCGCTCTGCGCCATTATATCTGCTTAAGTAGTAGTAGTCCCACCTGTTGTTCATTTTCCATCGTGTGCACATGAAAGACAAGTTTACAGGTGGAGCATCTATTGGCAGACTCGGACTAGCTCATAAACCAGGTTATATGACCATAGGCCTATTTTTAAAGGTTCTGCAACACATTAAATAAATTGATCGCCGCTTATTGGTAGACAACCATTCGAGTCAAACTGCAAAAAATCTTTTGTCTGGATTTTCCATACCTGAATTATGCCATCGGATCGTCTAGCACTGGGCCAAGACATGTTCTAGTCATCAGAAGTAACAGATCAGCCTCCTCCCCCTGCGTTGGAAACAGTCAATGCACCATCTTCCTCTACAATACCACAGCCGCCAATTGTTCTTGAAGAACAGCAAGAAGTTTCCTTCTCCAGTCAACATTCTGTAAAAGATCATATGGATCAAACATCAGCTGCACTGCCAGACCCTACTTTGTTTCCCAAACAGCAGCGACAATTTAGTTAAACCTCTTTTACCACATCTGACGAAAGAAGAGTAGCTGAAGCCATCAAAAGTACAATTGCACCAGAAGATTGTCCACCATTACAAAAAGTGCCGAGAACTAGACATTCGCGGAAACAAAGGAAATCTACAATCTAGGCAAGCACTCCTGTTAAGGAAGAACTAGAAGTTCAAGATAAAGCCAAAGCTGAGAGTGCCGCCAAATTCCAAGCTGCCAAATTTGCAAACAAAGTACTTTTCTGTAAACAAAGAAAAAGGGCCAACATTGAAGTTTCAGACAGTGAGTCGGATACTCCCCATTGGACAATTCACCGCCGATGAGGAGGTTTCCGTTGGATCATTTATATTAGTACGTTTTGATACAAAGAAAACCTTTAAGTACTACATTGGCCGTGTGGAAGAGGCATTTCAGAGAAATGAGTTTACTGTAAATTTCCTAAGAAAAAAAGGTGACAAATTTCAGTTTCCTGATATGCCAAACATATATGAAGTAGAACAAAAGGGTATTGTGTCAATATTAGCGTCACCAATAGTTTCAGTCACCAAGAGACACGGCAGAATTTTTCATTTTGATATAGATTTTGGATAGATATAACATGTGTTACGCAATCAAATATTGATTCAGTCGACATGATCTTTGTGTCCACTTTAGCCCCAATGCCATTGTCTCATTGGCCACTCTGAGCCCAGCCTGGGGTTAGAGTGGACAAAGATCATCATTGGTAAAATATTTATTAATTTTAAAATTGTTGAAAATTAATTCACTGTAAACAACAAAAAAGTTGTGTAATATACAAGTTATCATCATGTATAAGTTTGGTTCTTTTCAATGCACGACTAAGTTATATTTCATATGTTTAAAAAAAACTGTCCGTACTAACCACGGTCTCCCCTACATAGGTAGGTATAGAAGGTTATGCAATCGACATTTTTCACTAACGCAAAATCGTCTTATTACCTCGTTTAACAGCGTTTGACAAAGTTTCGCCAAGATCGGCATGATGCCTGTATGTGCGCGTACGTGCGTGCGTGTACGTGTGTGCATGTGCTTACATGGGTGTATGCGTGGATGTATGTTATTACCCACGATAACTCCAGAACCAAAACACGTAGAGTACAGAGTTGAGGTAACATGCTGAACAGCGTTACCCCCAGAGAGGAAGCAGACTTTTTTGTGACATTTAATGTATTTAGTGTGTTACGGTAATCGTTTTTGCCTCGTGTGTCGTAAGAGTGAAAGTCTGAATTTTTTTTTAATTTATTTTTGTTGCACTATACATAACACAACAGCTCTATTATGAACATACTAAGCAAAGGTAAGATATGAAATTTTATAAAGTAAGGTTTGCAAGATTCATTATACTTAGTATCGGCTATACATCGTATTATTCTTTTTCGAGCAAGAAATACTTCATGTGCCAATGTTGACGATCCCCAGAAACAGATTCCATACAACAATTTTGAATAGATTTGTCCATAATAGAAGAAAATTAAGACATTTAGTGGTAAAAAATACTTCAAATTTTTAATTTGATAAAAGACTGTATTTATTTTTTTAATTAAAGACATGCAATGTGATTTCCAGGTAAGGAATACATTGAGTTGTAAGCCCAAGGATTAATTTTGTAAGGAAATGCGTAGATATGTAAGTTAAGTATAAGAATTAATCAAATAAGATTTAAATACAAATAAAACTGTGTTAGGTATTAATAGTTTTATAGAAGCGAGCGGTTTTGTAATTTTTTTTAAGTTACCATCCTGATTTCTGTTAACCTCTATTGGACATGAAGTTTTAAACGTCTAGGTCTGTTTGACATAGATTATTGTTTTTGCGATGTTGCCTATTTTCGTAATGAACTTATTATAAAAAAAGTTGCATAATTATCCTAAAAAAATATTATTAATAGTTATTTATGTATTAAGGTCATAATTAGGAGATTACCGTACGAGGAAATGTTTAAAGCCCAACGAAGAATGGTCTTTAATTTTACGAGAACCATAATCGACTGTTATGCCTGTAGTACATACAACGTTTTATTCTATTCTAGTTTCTCAAACTGTCAAACAAAATATTTAGTATTTCCGGCTAGTTTGTGAGAGCTGTGCCGATGCAAATTTTAGTGTTGAGTAGATAGTTAGTTACATTCATGTTAAGGATACTGTGTACTTTTAATTTCTATAATTAGTTTCCTTAACGTTGGCAAATGTTCGATATCGAAGCTTGTTTGTACAATTAGTGCAATAGTTGCTTAGCAATTTTTGATTACACTGTAATGCACTGTACCATAAAAGCCAATTTATGCCCGTATTTGAGCGCTTATAAACAAGATTATAATTCTAAAATAGAATAAAATTATTCTATTTCTTTTAATTTCTATTTTGTAGGTTGGAAGGTCGTGTATTGTTCCATGCCAGATAATTTAATTTAAAATGTTTAAGGTTTCAGCAGACGTCGCTTTTTGTAGCAAAGAGTACATTTTTATAAAACAGTATTGTCTAAACCGACAGAGTAAACTTACATAAGTGGTAATAAAAAATGTTAAACTTTTGGAAATGTCAAAGTTATTGTATTACTAACCGTACCCGTCGCGCGTTGCTGCGATCTCAAAATGGGGGGGGGGGGGGATATTAAAATTTTGTGATACACGTGTCTCATAATTTTAATTGAAGAGTATGTTTACCAATTTTCAAGTCAATCGACCCATAGAATAAAAAGTCTCACAAAAAATTCAACCCCCCATTTCACACTCTTTATCAATAAATCCTGACCGATGCAGCTGTTAAATGACATTTTCGGCGCGCGAACTGTCAAACGCGCGAAGTTTAAATAGTCGTTAAGTTTTCTTAAATTTTCCAATTTGCTACGTAATTTTCCTAATGTTTCTACAAAGTATTATAAAACTTAAAAAAAACAGTAAAGTTGTTTTCAAGTTATGGCGTGACTAAGGAAAATGGGCATTAATTTATACACACACACACACACACACACACACACACACACACACACACACATATATATATATATATATATATATATATATATATATATATATATATATATATATATATATATATATAGATATTGCTAAGAAACACAATTTTACCTTTTCAAACAATACATAATAACAAAATCATAAACCTACTCTTTACTTAAACAAAGAACTAAAATTATATAGAAATTACAAACCCTTAAATTCTACAACAAAACCCAAAGTGAATAAATGTACCTTACTTACTTTGACATTGACATCGTCACGTAGTTTCAGAGTTCTCACAATAACTATTGATTAATAACTATTAATTTCACAGATAATATTCAAATTAGTAGTAAAATAATCCAAAACTGAAACTATAATAACTACTCAATTAGAGAAAGGTTATCTTGACAATTGGCGCAATTCATTAGTTGCTTTTTACACCAGATCGCGATGCTGCGTACCAATATGACACAAACTCATTGTTAGTAATTAGAACAAATTGGGGTCAGGTAGGACTTGAACATCAATAAAGACCCTGTATATAGAATAAACTAAAACTTGTTGACACCTTAAATATATTAGGTATAGTATAAAGATTGTATCTTAAATGTAAAGTGTAAAGCACACCAAACTATCTTTGCTATGAAGTTATACCTTAAAACTATAAACGACATTTTAAATACAAAACGTGCTTTAGTTGAGGGAGACTCTCAAAGGTAACACTGCTCCTCATTTTTACATACAGTTTACACACTGTTGCTTAAAATCATAATTTTAATGCCTTGAATGGTTAAATTACTATAAAGTGTGGAAATCTACGGAGATTTTGGCAATTCGTCAGTGAGAATAAAAAAGTCTCCAAACTAAGCGGTATGGTTCGACTACGTCTAGTAGAAGAGTGTCAAATACGCTTATTGTCATTTTGAAGAATATAAATACCACTACAATTTCATTATTGTTGAATGCATTTTTGGGTGTGGGTTTATTTCCCCTGGCTGTTGCTTAGTCATTGCCTTTCTTACGAATATTGTAAGCGAATGTCCCATTTTAAATGAACAGCGTATTTCTGGTGAATAATAGTGAGAATAAATAATAACGAGCTCATTTTACAAACTTTTACTTTGTGTATGTGAGGCGCTATAATATGCTCGCAATTTTTCAAGTCGTGGATCTTAGAGTATGTAATAATCATATACGTTATTGTCGCGGTCGAAATTTTATTTCAGTCACTAGAGATTGAAATGCTGGCTCTACGTATTACAGTAGAGTTCAACCTAGCAGTTTGCTTAGGTATATTCACCATATCTTTAAGACGTAACCAAGAGACGTTCCGGCATCGGTAAGCTTACCTATATTTAATCTGGAAAAGCTTAAGTGTAAACCAGCGCCTGTACGTACCTAACTACATACAGTTTAGGTCTACATACTGAGCTAAACAACGTTTAAATACCTGATGGTTACGTTTTATAAAGTTATGGGCGCTTAATCCCTTATTAGCAGACAGGACCGGTTAGTTGAATTGTATTATATTATAGTTTTGTAATACACGCAGAGTTTTAACAAAATCTGTTAAATATTAGTACAAATTATAAGATGTCTAACAGAATGCATTCATGAATTTCAGAAGACATTTTTAAATGTTATTGGTGTTAACTGCAGAAATTATACACTGACTATCAATTCTGCTCGTCTAATTTCTTTATGATGTTATAGTCTTTAAGTATTCTGGCTATTCCTATACCTTGCATACTTGTACTCTTGCTGTTTCAAAACATAGGTACTCTTTTAGCGCGCCATATTATAGGAGGTATGCTATGAATCGTGTAATATTGTCACCATTTCCTCTCTAATTAACTCATTTTTCCAGTGACAAATTTTCGTTTATTGAAAAGAAAAGATACAAACGACGGTGTTTTCTTGGTTGCAATACAACACTATTAACGCCTTTTGTATACATTCAACACTTCCTCTTAGTAGGATGGAATCAAAATAATGGTCGAGCACACAATAATGTATGGTGGGGGTTGTAACTACGCTTACGTGACAAAAACAGAGAGAAATATGGATCTGAACTCTTTTAGTATGAAAATATGTGCTTCAAAGTGAGATAGTCGTATCTCGTGCAAAGTAAGTCCCACACTTTAGTTATTGTATCTTATTCAGACGAGTGTCTCACAACAGTAAAATTTTTTATTGTCATCGAGATAAAAAAAACTTTCTACTTTAACCTAGGATCTAAGCTACGGTACTCTACAAACCATTGAGAGGAACCTAGGTTACCGTAGATTTTAGTTTTCCTTTTTAATTTTCCACTTTTTAGACAGATTGAGGTTGCGTTATCACGATACAGCCAAAAATTTTACTGCCATAGTTTCATGTCAACAAAACTGGATTTTCCAACCTGCAAGGTAGTTCGAAGTTAATAACTTAATTTAATTTAATAATCTCTCACGAGATGTTAATTTCACTTTATCGTCGTGTATAATATTTTTCCGCCAGTTGTTTATTGATAGATTTTATTGTACGATTTTGTTTGAAACTGTGAACGTTAATAGTATTATTAAATACATAAATAAAAAGTTTACCTCGAGTAGGATTTGAACCTGTACTTTGCTAGAGTACCGCGCTAACCAACTGCGCCATCAAGGTTCAAGCCCCAATCGATGTAAATTTTGTCTTTATGTATGTAGAACTGATGTAAATTCTAAATATAATAAGATTACAATCAAATTACTTATATTAATGGAATGTGAGCCTGCAATATCGCAAGGATTCACACATACCAAGGCAATTTGACTAATATTAAATTATTATAAGTTAATAGACCAAGTTTCGTAATGATTTTAGTATAGGCAACCAACATTACAGATGTCAAATAAAACTAAATAAACCACACACATTAAACATTATTACTTATATAAGACTAAGAAATGAGTTTTGCCATATTTTAATAAATTTTATGCACGATTACAATATAATATGATAATTACAACCAAAGTTCTGTGATGTAACCGCCTTTTTATAGTCCGCGGACGTCATTATGACCCGGCCGACTACAATGAAACGTCAAAAATTGAAAACAATAGGCACAAAACTATGAGTTAATTTAAAAATATTTACAATGCAATTAGTGCAATTAGTCATGTTTATACTAGGTGGTAGGTACATATCCTCAATTTAATGCATTCTATTTATGAAAATATCAGTAGTACCCCGGCACATCGCTTTTTACTTTTGTGACGTCATTTGACCTTGGGATTCCCCACGGTCGCCCACGTGTGAGACCGTATTTTCCACCCCTATGGTTTCTTTTCGGAGGCCTTTTTCAATCCCTTTTCATCCCTAATTATTTTGGTTTTTTTACTCGTGTAGGACGTGTTTTTTCACCCCTATTTTATGACCGCCCACGTGTGAGCTCGTATTTTCTACCCCTATGGTTTCTTTTCGGTGGTCTTTTTAACCCTTGATGGAATGTTCACCCTAATTACGGCCTCTTTGGCGGTTCAGCCCCTGGAAGGTAGGCAAATGCGTGAGCGTACAATGTTCTAATAAGAGGCCCTAATGCTACCTCATAAGACAGATATAAGAAGTTGTGTTAGGTCTGCGCCCCGGCCCCCTTGGCTGAAAATAGTATTATAATAAGGGGATCCTAATGCTAACGTGTAAGACAAGTGTAAGAAGTACCATGTAGGCCTTCGATCTTGTGTTAGGGCCTGCGCCCCTGTCGTGGAATTTGAAATAAGGGGGGGTTAATGCCAACTTGTAAGACACGTGTAGGGTTTCGCAACCTGTTCTTGGGCTTTCGCCCCCTGGCTGGATGGGGACCCTAACCTTATAAGACAAGTGTAGAGCTTGGCCCCTATCGTGGCCTCTTGTGCAGTTGTATGTGGGTTCTAGCCTAATCTTATAAGACAAGTGTAGGCCTTCGCCCTCCTGTCGTTACCCCTGGTTGGAAATGGTATTTGTTTTTGTAGGTTATGACTGGTAATTTGAAGTTGTATTCTAATAAGGAGGTTCTTATAAGACACGTGTATGAACTTGTGTTAGGGATTGATCTTGCGTGGGGGAATTTGAATGACAGTAAAATTTAATTATAGAACACTTATGTTTATTGTAAATATCATAATTGAAAAAGCCTCAGTGAGTTATAAAAAAAAAATACTGACATTCAGATTATTCTCTAATGAAACAAACATTTTTTATTAAGTTAATTAATTGCATAACATAATTATTACAATATTGTTTTCTAAATGAATTTTAAAAGTGACTGCTTTACCTGCATTGATTGCATTGAAATACGTTCAGTATACATCCGTTCGTTAAATTGTTGTATATTGTACACTTTAAAATTTTTAAAGAAACTTGTTGTTACGTATAGATTAGATGCGTTTTATAGCTGTAATTAAAAAGCTGTACAAGTAAATAAAAGGTTAAAAAGCACACTTACCAGCTCTGTACAAAAAGAATGTTTTGGAGAATTGGTTTATGAGTGATAGTCACGGCTGTGTGTTACTCGTCTAATCAAACTAAATCACTTTCCACGTTTTTACTTATGCATAGTTGATATACAATTGGTTCTCTGCCAGTAAAAATAATTTTTTTCAAAGCGATTTGAAAAATATTAATATTGTACATACGGACACACAAATTGTTTATTGAAACGCATTCATTAACAGTTATAAAAACCTCATTAAAAGTTTGGAATGTAATAATTACGTGTGCAACATACAGTTAAAAATGAACGTGCATTTTCCCATATTATTCTTATTAGAGTTTTTAAATTTTTATTACCATGATTGTTATTAAAATTATCACATTTCTATTAATGATCATGTTGATATAAAAAAGGATGCCCAAAATTTACCATTGCATTTTCAATTTTGGTAAAACATAATTTCGTTTTGAGGAAACAACCTTCAAAACAATCAATCAAGCCAGATACATAAGAATGTTTTAATTATATCCATTTAAATAGCGAAATAAATAAATTCAAGATGTATCTGAAAATGACTTTTATCAAAAAAAGGTTCTGTCTTTTTAAAAAACCTTAGATTTTTTTAAAACAAGACCGAACATGCTAGTCGTTATTGAAAATGCTCAACTACCTATGTACAGTATACAGTGTAATAACAAATATAATTCAACTCATTACTTTAAAAATAAAATGTGTAATTAAAAGCTGGTTGTATACATCAAAATGTTATTTGTTAACATGCAATTTAAACACGAGTTGAATAAGCGGTCTTGCTTGCTTATATGTTTTATTTACACAGACCTTTTGAGAATTTTATGCCAAGGGTCCGCGACAAGGGGCGAAGACCCGAGCGCAAGTTCCTAGGAACTGTACGTAGTTTTGAAATATACAGCTACGTGGAGCCATGAACAATCTCTATGACAGAAAAACGTTTGCTAGCTCATACACCACTAGATGGCGCCACAAATAAGCTCAAACTTCCAGCCAAGCGGACACAACAGACGTGAGAGACAAAAGGGACAAGAGAAACGCGGAGATGGGAGATACGAAAGTCACGTTTAATTTCCAACGCTTTTGTTTTTTGTATTAAATCCAATGAGATTGATAGAAACTGGCTTCTTAAATATACAAATTATAATCAAACCCGAAAGTCCATTCCGAAAGCAAGATTATTAATAAAAAATAGAAAGAAAACTTAGCGTTTAAAAAATATATTTAAAACTATACATCATTTATTTATTTAATTACATTGTTATCAGTCTTCTTTTTTCGACTGTAATTCGTCACTATCATCATGGTCTTGAGATTCGTCCTTTCCCTCTAACTCATCGGTCTTCTTCTGTGAATCATCATGAGTGTGAAATACATTCATCTCATCTACTTCATCGTTTTCATCATCAGCTTGAACAGTTATACTGTAGTAGTTTACTAACAAATCCCTAAAATCTCTAATGTCCTCTGATGTTGGTTCATAAACAGGAGAATACATTGTAATAATAATGCTTATTCGCTGGAAACTATATACACAGGTAAAATTTCGCGATGCGATGTTTTCATATAGGTACGAATCGCATTAATCGTGCTATAGTTAGTGCGAGCCCGCTCCTCGACTCCTGAAGATAACCGATCCTATCCGAACATTGTTGAGTACCTACACCCTTTACTCCAATATAATTTAAATAAAATCAAATAAACAAGTTTTACAACACTTTTATTTTTTTACCCAAAAAATAGGTAACATTTTTACACACAAATTACAATTCTCTCTTTATGCCTAATAGGCGTATGCTTTAGTACATCCAATTTAATTTAATTTTTATAATTTAAATCTATACTTTGTTCTTCCAATTCTCTTTCTAACCAATAATTAGATATACATAACGTATCCAGATCGTCGAAATGTAATATGTAATGTAATTTATTTCTTGTGGTTATCGGTTTAATACCTATTATAACTAATTCTATCCCCTCGGATACCCGCTCCAATTTCCTACAGTCTCTAGACTTTATAATACGTTTAATTTTTTACATAGAACCTTCGTGAATTTTATGCATGTTTTGTTGCGAGAAATTTACATTTTCCGTATTTTCTAAAGTTTTTACATGCCCCACAACATCTATCTTAGCAAAAGAATTCCATTAAGATGTGGTAATTCCATTAGTTTAAACGTCCCCCGTCTTTTCTCTCTTGTGTTCTTCTTGTTTCTCTCGCCTCTCTCTCTCTCGCGCCTTTCTCGTGTCTCTTGCTTCTCCCATGTCTCCCTCTCTCTCGTTTCTTTCTCTTCTCTCTCGTTTCTGTCGCACTCTCCCCTCTCTCGTTGCGTCTCTTTCTCTCTCTCTCTCTCGCCTTTCTCGTTTCTATCGCCTCTCGTCTCGCTTCTCTCGTTCCGCAGCTTCTCTCGCTCGCTCGCTTTTCTCGTTTCTCTTACTTCTCCTGCCACTCTCGTTTTCTCTCCTATCGCTTCTCTCTCGTTTTCCTCTCGATTCTTTCGTTCCGTCGCTTCTTTCTCTCTCTCTCTCTCTCGCTTTTCCCGTTTCTCTCACTTCTCCCCTCTCTCTCGTTTTCTCTCCTCTCGTTCGCGAACATTCACCTAGCCGGTCGGTCAGAGAAGTGAGAGAGACGAGAGATAGAGAGGCGACAGAAATGAGAGAAAAACGAGAGAGGGAGAGGAGAGAAAACGAGAGAGACAGAAGAAGTGAGAGAAACGGGAAAAGCGAGAGAGAGAAGCGATGGAACGACAGAACTTTTATCTCACTCATTTAAATGTCAAACTTTAATAGAAACCGTCTATTAGATTTAGTAGGTGCTTTACACCAGGATAATGAGAATAACATAAATTTTGACTATTTTTCACTGTGAATTTAAGTAGAAAATGAAGTAGCTGAAACAGTTACTAGAGTAGGTATTTGTTACTTCTTAGTCATAATTTTTACTAAAGACCAAAAATTTTGGTTATTAAGCACTAAGAATTCACAGCATGTTATATTAGGTAGAACACTTACATTAACAGGAAATTATTTTTATATTCGAACATCAAAATTTAGAAGATACTTGGATACCTTACTTTTGTTTCTCATTTAATTAACACTGTACAAATGGTAAGTAAGTACACTCATGAGTTAGTTTTTCAAAAAATGTTTTACCTCACACTGTTATTTAATCGAGAACCAGTGTATAACAGTGTATAATTGTTCCTGTTAATTAAAATTTGGAGTGCAAATTACTAGAAATAATTTAGAAAAATAGCGAAATCTCTAGAAAAAAATAGGCTAGATAAAAGAATAATAGCTATAAGTTTAATTGTAAAGTATTGAACATGTAACAAAAGTAGGTTATATATTAGTAGAGTGAGAGTAATGATGTTCAACGATAAATAATTGTTGTAATATACCAACCTCGTTGATTAATAATATTGCTCTTCCTTCGCACCACCTAAGTATAAGGGAATAATAATAATTTATTTGTGTTAATGTCAATGTTTTGATTTAGACATGTCAAAAGTATTTAAAGATTTTATAATGAATTATGTACACTTCTGGTATAAATGAATATTACAAACAATAAAAAAATATGCACATGAACAAACTAGAATACCTATGATGAAAATATTTTTCTGTCGAGTTGA
Organism: Vesta saturnalis; assembly: GCA_036346205.1. Classification (NCBI taxonomy): domain Eukaryota; kingdom Metazoa; phylum Arthropoda; class Insecta; order Coleoptera; family Lampyridae; genus Vesta; species Vesta saturnalis. The sequence goes on along the minus strand of JARFJB010000209.1, from coordinate 4,013,394 downwards.
GCTTTAATTAAAAAAGTCTCAAGTTTTGTTTTAAATCGATTAAGTGAGAAATCACGAACATGCAACGGAAAAACATTATAATATGATACAGCAAGATTTTCGTAATTATGAGCACTCTTGCTTAATCACAAAATCTTGAATTATTTTTTATTAACCCCTGGTAGGGCGATGTATAAGTTATACATAATATATTTTACATTGTTTTTTTTTAATACAAAAGAGATTCCGATATAAACATACTGGGAAAGGTAAGTATTTTTAATTTAATGAATACTGCTTTACACTCAATGCTATATTTTAATCCAGCGATGATGTGCACTGCTTTTCGTTGAAGGCCAAAAAACGATGGCTAGATGATAAATTTCCCCATGCAAGTATACCTATACCATATCCTAAGTAAGTATGGAAGTTCGTGAAATACACCGTCCTTAAGATTTCAGGGGACACACTTTCACTTAACATTTTAACAATGTAGATACCGGAGCAAAGTTTTATTCATATTGCCTCACATTGTGAATCCCATTTAAACTTCTGGTGTAGTAGCACTCCAAGCAGATTTGCAGTGATCTTGTAGCATTGGCAATGATTTGAGAGAGCATGTGAAGAACATAGTTTTAGCCATATTTAACAAAATGTTGTTCTTTTAGCACCAAGAGTTGACTTCATTTAACGTGTTTGGGCTTAGATGCAATACATTTTGATGCTCGTGAACAAAAGTTAGATCGTCTGCATACATGATGGATCCAGACTCATCAACTGCCCTTTCAATACCATTGACATACGTTATGAATAGTGGAGGCCCCCTATTGACCCCTGAGGCACATTGTGTCTAACACTTGGCATCTCTGAACAAATATACTTACTACTGACAAACTGATGTCTGATTGCTAGATACGATTCAATCATGGATTTACTAGAGTCCATAACATTGAAGTATTCAAAATAGTTCTGAGAACATTGTGAGATACAATCAAAAGCTTTCGTCACATCACATAATGTCAACGTAATATACTTATCGTTTTTAAAAGCATTTGAACATCAGAAACCAAACTATACACTGCATCTGATGTGCATCGTCCTGGTCGAAAACCACCTGATTATTGTTTAAAAGATTATTTGCTTCTAAATGTGACGTTATTTGATGCTTGAGTACCATCTCAATGACAGAAAAAATTGGTAAGATTGACATAGATCTATAGTTGGTGCCTTTAAGTTTTGCCTTTTTTATAGATAGGAATATCCTTGGTTATCTTCAAGTATTCTGGAAAAATGGATTCTCATATACACATACTTATTAATTCGGTTAATGGACCCACAATCACATTGACAATCAATTGTACAGTGAGATGATAAGCATCGTTGCATTCAGAATTTTTTAGAGATGTTATAATATCTCTCATTTGAAGCTGAAACACAGTACTGAAGTAGAAAACTGGAATATTGTCGGATAGAGAGATGTCAGTGTCACAGCTAGCTTTGAAATTTTGTGCTATTTGTTGAAGTGATTATTAGATTCATTAGCCGTAATAGAAGTTGCATTTTTGTTAGGTATAGTACCTTTTTGTGATTTAATTATCTGCCATGGGGCTTTACTCACACTCGAGGATTTCTTGATGTCCATGGAATGAATTTTTGCAATCTTTAATGCCAATTTATATTTCCTTTAAAAAGAAGTGAAAGGGTTTTTGGTTCTTTTTGGATGGAATTTGTGTACACAGTCCTTGAAGAAAATTTAAATGTTGACACATCTCCATTAAATCTCGAAATTTCAATTACCTGGTGATCTCTAAACATATAAAAGGCTTAAACTGCTTTTAGAAAAATTGTACTAAGTTCGTAATGAAAAGGAACCGAAAGGTCCGCTATATTTTTAAAGGTTTACACTCAATGTTGCTTACCCTTACAACACCACAAGTGGCCTGCAAAAAAAAGAGGCTACTTGAAAATCTAGATCTAAATATATCCATTTGTTCATAACATTTACAGTTGTGATTTCACATATTTTAACAAACACAATTTTCTAACTAAAGAAGTCTGTATCTGTTGTAGAACGTTTCCTAGTTACATTTAAAAGCCTTTCTGTAATTATATTTATAAGCGTGATTGACCTTAAAAAGATATGGATAATCAGAAAATTTTTCTTTTCATATTCCTCTTTGTATGCCAAGGCTTTGTTCCTTTGCATTCATGGATATTCTTATAGAATTTTTTATAAACTATTTTATCTCTTTACATTAGTATACTCATTAATGTTATAGTCTTATTACTGGTGTATCAAATATAATTTCCATGTTTTTGAACTAAAAATTGGTACCACTGTTTAGTTTAATAAATATTTTTATTTATTTTTGCCTCAAAATAGTATATCGTTTAAAGAATTTGCAATATGGTTATTATTCTTAGGATGATGTTTGTGAAACAACTTTAAGGATAGTACCGTAATTCATTTGAGAGTAATAGCCAATATAAATGAATAGAATATTACACATTTTCTAGCATGTTTACATATGATTGAATTATGCCTTATTTTAACTAGGTACCGATTAAATAAGTTATGAAATAGCTAGTCTGTTATGGAACATAATTCTTTAATTTACCACGTTTTCTGTGCAATCTGCGGCAAATGTAAGGAACAGAAAGCTAATAACAAACACCGTAGATATACTATGTAGAAGAAGTTATACATATAAATCGCAATTCATGATCATTACATCACTAAATCTAAAAATGTTTGTAATGTACAAGAATAGCTTAATTTTTGTTATTAGGGGACCTAAATTTATTCAGCATAAAATCTAAATTTATTCAGCATAAAATCCATTTAATTAAGTAGGTCTAATTAAATAAAGAAAATATTATTACTTTAATAGTTTTTTACATTAAAGAAATAAAATAGAGTGATAACAGCATAACAGATATGAACTAAATTGGGTTACTACATCAACTACAATTTTTAAATAATAACAATTTTAGAATATAGAACACTTTGAGCAATATTTTATTTTCCTATGTACAAGATTATTAAGTTGATATGCTCATATTCTACTTGAAGTAAAAATGTACAAACGTTTTTGCTTTATCAGCTGTAAAAATTGTAAAGACTTTGTAACTACCAACCATTTTATCATCTTGATTCTAGAATAAGTAAAAGACAATTTTATTAATATAATAAACTAAGGTAAAATACGGGATGATAATTTTAAAATATAGATTACAAATCAAATATTAAAAATTACGATAAATGTAAAATAAAATACTTGGAATATGATCTATGTATATATTATAATATTTATGCAAGTAATTCCCAATGCCATATGTATAATAAAACTATAATAAAACCGTATTTATGTAATAAAATATAAATTACATATGATTATCTTAAAATAGAGAACAAATAATCAAATCTGCGTAATAAAATCAACCAAGGTTAATCAGACTTAGCCAATCTTAACACATGTAAAATAACTTCATCAACAGTTTGATTGTTTAAAAGGGATTTAACAGCTTCATCATCAATAACAACAGTAAATAACAGTTTTGCATTTTCTCGCATTCTGCCAATATAATCGAAATCATCCTCAGAAGCAGGTTTATGTCCACAACGTTTTATTACAGAATCAAGTAATTTATCAACAGGTGCATCAGGCCATCCAAAAGATGCCAATGTATCTTCGTCCACAAGTAAAGTAAGTAGTTCTTTAATTGAATCAGGAAGAATAAGCTCATTCCATATCATAGTATTATTAGCACTTTTGTTCCCAAGTTTAGCAGCATCTGATGCAGCACTTAGAAGGTGTTGTTGAAGTCTTCTCTTTTCTGCACCTGCCATTATGTCTTCTAAAACATCTCTATGTTTGGCACGCATATGACGTAATAAACAATCTTGGCGAATAAAAGCTCTTCCACATTGGTCACAACTACATGGTTGCTCTTTTCGATGAGTTAACATATGTAGTTTTAAAGATGATTTTATTGAGAAGCATTTATGACATATTTCACATTGGTACGCTACAACATCAGAAGAGAAATCAGCACTTTTAAGAACACATTTTAAAAAACAAGCAATTTTAAACTATTTATACATACGTTTAACACCTGAGTGCAGGAGTTTATGCCGTGATAAATCTTCTTTACGGAAGAAAGTTTTGTTGCATTCATTACATTCCATAGGTTTAGCTCCCTCATGTACAAACTTAACATGTGTGGTAAGACGTGTTCGTCGGTTAAATGCTCGATTGCAATAAGTGCAAGTATAAGCATTTTGTCCTGTGTGATGAAATATGTGTGCACGTAATTGTGTTGCTTGTATAAAGGATTTTCCACAAAAATGACATGAGTGTGGTTTATTACCAGTGTGAGTACGAACATGTCTATTTAACGTTTCTTTAGCAGCAAATCTATTGAAGCACTAAAATACGCCAATACTGAAAATGTGTTCCTAAAATTTTAATAAAAATACCTGTGGACATTCATATGGTTTTTCTCCGGTATGCATTCTTCTATGTTTTTTTAACGCTCCACCAGATGGAAAGCGTTTTGGACACAAATCACATGCATAAGGTTTTTCTCCTAGAAATAACGAAAAAATTACCCTTTGTAATTAAACTTGAACATCAAGCTGTAAAGAACATTCTTAATTTTAAGCATTTTTATTATTTACTAGATGCATTTTAGATTATTGTCTAAAAGACTAAAAAGAAGAATAAGTGATCTGTGATCATGTGGAAGTATATGGGCAGTAATAGCAGAGCATAATGGAAATGGAGAGACACAAATCAAACTAACAATCTCAAGATGATATCTTCCACTCAGATTCTCGGTCCAAATCCGAAAATTTGGTTTTAAAAAAAAAACAGATTATGACAAGTTCGAAAATCAGAAGAAAACCTATATGATTGTGTAAATGAATAAACACATGATAGAGTAAATATGCACAAGGTCAGGTTGGTAGAAAATCTAGTCGATAACGGGCTGTTGAGTATGTAAAAATCAATAAATGAATGATCACTCCATTAGTAATTTAGTAATCCAAGTGTACAATTTGTAGAAACGTTTCGAGATACGTGAAAGGTTAGTGGTAGGTATAAAACAGTCTTTTATGGGTGGTTAAAGGCGTTTTTACTACAGTAGGGGAAACTGATTTGTCGTCTCTACTAACAAATTAAAATATCCGCTTACAGCTCTACCACGTTTTACCTGTGTATATTTATATCCCTACCTATTTATTCTTTTTACCTTCCAACCTACATATACATACAGTGTGTACCAAATGTATGGAACTGGTCTTGTTATTTCAAAACTATTCAAGCTAAATCGATAAAATTTAATATGCAAGCCATTTAGAAACCCTTCTATTAATTTAACAGTTTTGTTATTTTTTTAACTGACAAGGTCGGGAGCTGCACAGTCAACTCGATTTTTTTTAAATAGCAAGGGGGTCAAATCGCATACCCTCTGAGAGGTATTTTCAAATAGAATTCAGTGACATGTCGCTTGTCATACTTATCTCTTCGCTATTGTAGGTATTGAGTGGATAACTGAAGATTTAGTGAGCTTTGAAAACAATGGTTAGTCCGTGCTTATTTGAACAACGTTTTTCCGGAAAGGTGGATTGGATGACAAGGACGTATTGAATGGCCACAGCGATCACCTGACTTAACCCCATCAGATTTTTTCTTATGGGGTTACCTGAAGAGTTGTATTTCCCTCGATAAACCAAATAACTTGAATGAACTAGTGCAACGAATTCGAGAAGAAACAGCAAATATTCCTTGCTACTTCATTTTGAATTCAGTTGAAGGATTTTCTAATCAAATTTATTACTGCCAAGAGGTGAATGGGGAACAGTTTGAGCATCGCTTATAAATGATTCTTGTACTAGATGAACTTCATAAACTTAAAACAGGTTTCAAGAATCTGATGTTACATTAATCACCATGCTAACTGGACCTGCAAAGTTATCTTTAGAGTTAACTATGGCAAGCGGCATGTCGCTGAACTCTACTTGAAAATGCCTTTCAAACCGTATGCGATTGACAGTAATAAATTTGATTAGAAAATCCTTCAACTTCAATATTTGCTGTTTTTTCTCAAATTCGTTGTACTAGTTCATTCAAGTTATTTGGTTTATCAAAGTAAATACGACTCTTCAGGTAACCCCACAAGAACAAATCTAGTGGGAATAAGTCAGGTGATCGCGGTGGTCATTCAATACGTCCTCAACGCCCAATCCACCTTTCCGGAAACACGTTTTTCAAATAGGCACGAACTAACCATTGTTTTCAGCGATCACTAAATCTTTACTTATCCAGTTAATACCTATCTCCAATCTTTAATTTACAATAGCGAAGTTATCTTTAGAGATAACTATGGCAAGCGGCATGTCGATGAATTCTACTTTCCTATTTAAAATAAATTAAGTTGGCTCTGCGGCTCCCGACCTTGTCAGTTAAAAAAATAACAAAACTGTGGAAATAATAGAAGGTTTTGCAAACAGCACGCATATTCAATTTTATCCATTTAGCTTGAATAGTTTTGAAGTAACAAGGCTGGTTCCATACATTTGGTACGCACTGTATGTAGGTATCAATGAAGATTAGGTTAATCGTCATTAGGTTATGCAATTGACGCTTTTTTCACTAACGCTAAATCGACTTATTAGCACATTTTACAACGTTTGGCAAAGTTTCCCCAGGATCAGCCATACTTCAAATCTCGTATTTAAGCTTGTTTTCATTTGTCCTGGAGCTGATCAGGTTTGGGGAGAAATTCAGCGGTGGAGAGGGAGAGTTTTTGCTTTTTATCAAATATTTCTGAAAATACCAACGTATAGACCTTAAACATATCTATTATTTTCTATGCAATTGTTTGATATGACGCGTAATTTAGCGGCAAAAAAATTCCTTAGGCAGAATTTAATTGTTAGGTGAAAATTTTTTCAATATGTGAAAATACGATTAATTTTATAAGAAAATGTGAGGACATATTTTTTAAAGAAAATTTAATTTTACATCTTTTCTTCATAAAATTTCTTAATATAAAGCAAATATGTCTGACAATTAATTAATAGGATTAAAAATGCTTAAATTGTATTATCGGTATTTTATAGAAATGGGTCGCTTTGGAATTTTTTTGAAGTTAGCATCTATATGTGTATTAACGTCTATCTGAGAGATGAAGGCTTAAATGTCTGTTTGACAGATTGTTTTGGTTCTACAATGTTGCCTATTTTCTCTATGAACCAATGACGATTACTGGGTTAATCGTCATTGTTATGAACATATGAAAAGATAGGTTGCATAATTACCTTACAAAAATTATTAAAATGATTTGATTTCTTTTAATTTCCACTTTGTAGGTTGAAAGGTTGTGTGTTTGCTATTCCACGCCAGATGTTTTGGTTTTGTACTTATATCAGAGCACATTTAATGGATCGGGTGGGATGCAACAAAAGATTCTGCTTGAACTTTAACTTGATAAGGAATGTAAAGATCTACTTTACATCAAAATTAACAAATTTATACAAATTATTTTGGGGATGAAGTATTTAAACATTTACAAATGAAAGGAGTTATTGTGAATTGACAGGAAGATACTAGTGAGTTTTTCTTTCAAAATTTAAGAAGTGTTGAATCAGATTTAAAGTAAACAGCAAACATCGAGTTAGAAGTGTCATGTATTGAAGCGCGCGTGATCTAAAAAGAAACCTAAAGTAATCCTTCAAGTAACAAAATAAAGGTGTGTTTGCTAAGTTAAACTGTAGTGGACATTAATGTCATTAATTTTAGTACATGCGTGATTGTCAACAGTACTAAATTGATTGTATAAAAACATTTAAGAATTTTGATGTTCAAGTGAAGTAAATATTTCCTGTGAAAAACATTTATTTTGAAGGGCATATAGCAAATCCAACATTAAAGTTAGTGAAGTGGTGCGACGATTGAATTAAGTGATTAAACATGACTAGTGTGGATACATAAAGGATTAAATCTCAACGAATCAATTCATTGGATACCACCTTACGCCGGACCAAAAACTGCGGTGTTTAACTGTAAGAATAATTTTAAATGTTTGAATGATAGTAGTTACGTTATCTTCAGAGGTGTTTTTGTTCAATTGGATAATGTCATTCAAGTATTAAGGATAATCAATCTCTATAGCTGGTTTTATACGTTTAGATTATAAGATTTAGGAATTTTACTTTAGTGCTTCTCGAAGCACAATGTCTAATTTTTTTTTGAAGATTGGTAATACAGATCCGTTATTTAACTAATTTCTTTTATTATTTGTTTAAATTGTGATAAATTTCGTTGCTACTTTGCGTGAATTACATAAATGGTTATACCATTTGAAAATAATCAATCTTTGGATGAACCATCAGGAATTGCTTATTTTGAATCAAATCGATTACAAAATTTAATTATTTGGAATTCTTTTACAGTCAATAAATACAGAACACTGAGAACAAGATATTTATTAAGCAAAAATTTCAGATATAAATCATTACAAGTCCTTCAGATTGATGAATGTTTAAAGAGAAAGTATTCAAGTAAAATTTGATCAAATATGAATTATGAAAAAACACTGATTGTACAAGTTTTTAAAGTTTTCAGAATCGAACTATTGTTGTGGTTAAAAATTAATACGCAGATTTATTATTTATTTTTTCTAAATTGGGTAATATTTGTTTCAGAGTTTTTATGACAGGTATAAATATTAACCTATATACAAGGGTTACTTAGAAAGTATCCAGATAACGTTTTATTGTATTGATTTTCCGAATATACAGGGTGTGATCGATAAGTTTACGACGATTCGTATACTTCAAAATGTTATTAAGCTTTGGAATAAATCTATTTTTAAGGGCAATTGAACCTGAGTTGTGTATGATTTTACTAAGTAGGTTCCCACAGTCAGGTAGGATTAACTGAACACCTAGCCTGAGACTATTTATTTTAGAAAAGTTTAAGATTGTGGTGGCGCCTAGAGACCTGGACTAAGTGCTGTTATTTGTTGATGATTTGCGGTAAGTGTAAGGTATTTGAAACTACCTTTCAATCATTTTACTTCTTATATCGACCCCACCCATTTCCACTGGCCTGGACGACTCCTAGTGCGGTTTGATCGTATAGCAGTATGACTAACGTTTCAAAAAGATTGTGCATGTTTCTTCAGTTTAAAAAGTTGTATATATGAAACATGGTATATTATGGTATCAAAACTTACTTTTGGCTTAAAAGTAATCTTTTTGACGATTTCAAAAAGTTTCAAGCATTAAAAATTAGTACAAAAGTTTAGGCTGCGTCACTTAATCCGAGAAATTATGCAAATGTTGTTTCTAATCAGTAATCTTATAGTATTGAAATTATATCTAAAAGGAGTAAAATATATGGAGATTAATTTGATGTTGCGTTTGGATTTCATTTAGTTTTAATATGGGAAAGTGTAAAATTATGCATTTTTTTATATTATTTATGTTTGAAGAGGTTGATGATGATTTCTTTTTGAGGCCATATTTTAGTTTGAATTTCGTTCGCTGTAGTGACCAGTGGAGTGACGTAGATAAATTGTATCGGAAATTCGCATATTTGATAATTCGGTGGTTTATATCAAGGAATTTAGTGCCTGATGTTTACGGCAGTGGAGATTCTATAAGTGAATAAGGCGCTGGAATACAAAAATTCTTACCCTGATTAACGAAACTGACATATTTTGTCAATTATTGTTTATTTTGGAAATCATGCAGTAGATCAGTTAATTGCACAATCAAATGCTAATCGTGAGCGTGGATAATTAATGAAATTGAAGAACTGAAAATTTTTAGGATGTGTGAAAATATAGCGATTTTATCAAGTTAGCTGATTAGTTAAGACTACATTGTTAAATTATGAATTTTAAAATTAAAGAACGTAGGTATCAGATCAAAGATAACGCATTGTTGGCTATTAAATTTTGTATATAAAATACGTGAGTAAAGTAAATGTTTAGTAATTAGTGACAAGTTACGGCGAATTCGTCTCGATGATGACTAGATCGTAAATCATTATCAAAATTTTACTAATTCTACTGCATTTATATTTGATCAAATTTCGGACGTCTTTTATATTATTCTAACCAAATGTAAATGGTACTTCTAATGTTGACGGCAATACCGCATGATAATGACGTCAATAATTTCATGACGTCAGTACACATTGGTTTTGTACAAAGTTTATAGAAACATATCATTTTTAAACAGACCATATATAATACCAACCTGTATGCGTCCTTAAGTGAACAGTAAGCATAGCAGCTCCTCTAAATTGCTTTTCACAATATTGACAAGTAAATAACCTTTTCTTTTTAATTTCGCCCGCATGGGCACGTAAATGATCTCTTAAATTATCCTTACGAGAAAAGACTTTTTGGCAAACCTAAAAGCAGGATTTCACACATCATATAAACCAGTTAAAATAAAAGTAAACGCAAATTAACAACAATATTTAAAACTTGACTCTACCTGACATTCAAATTTATTTCTTGGAACTCCATTGCAACCTGTTTGGGCAACATGACGATCTAAATGATATTTACGTGTAAATTCACGATTACACTGTCGACAAGAAAATTTATTCAAGGGATGGGATTGTATATGTTCTATCAATAAGGATCGTTGCGAAAATATATTATCACATTCAGGGCACGGCCATACATCTCCTGAAGAGTGATCGAAACTTTTATGACGGTCTAAACTGCATTGTAAAATAAACAGTTTATCGCATATATCACATTTCAAATCACCCGACTAAAAAAAAAAACAAAAATATGTTATTATAAACTATTATTAAATATTTTTTACTGTATGGGCAGAATCTAAGGGTTCACCGCAACATAAGCATAACTGAAAAGCTAACGGATCATCTTGCTCTTCCTCGATAGCATGGGAAACTATAATGTGACGTTTTAAACTCTGCAATCATTTAAATTAAAAATATATCTTGTTGTAAGAATTCATTACCGCAGCTGTTTTAAACACTCGTTCACAAAGAGTACAAATATTAATTTGATCTAATTTCTTATCAATCTGTGCTTCATCAACTCGTTCACAAGTAGAATCCATACCAATGACACTATTGTTATCTGTGGGTGCCTCTTCATCACAATCCCCGTCCTCCTCTTCTTCTTCCACCTCCTCTTCTGCATCTTCTACATCTGTTAAACCTTCCCCCTTCGGTAAATCGTTAGAAATAATCGTGGAGTCGTCTATTAATGCATCCTCGTCCATGTACTCATCCCCTTGCTCAATATAGTGTGTGTCATTGTTAATAATCTTATTTTGTCCGGATGTTATATCTTCAGTAACACTAATTATTTTTTAAATTAATTGTAGAATGTATATATTAATGTAAATTTACTTACCCAATTTGTTCTCCCTCCTCTAAACATTCAATTGTATTTATTTCTAAATTTCCATCAGAATTACCGATTAGTTCAAAATGATCAGTCAATATATTTACGGGTTCTATTACAGTCATATTTTTTAAAATAGTTGTTTTTACGTCATCCATATCTGTTTCTTCTTCACCTCTAGCAGTGTTCATGGTTACTTATTGTGAGAATTAAAATTTGATTCCTGAAACAATAGTAATATCAAATGCAATGAAATTTTTACAGATTCTTAAAATGGGCCAAACAGTAGAGCTCATTAATAGGATCTGTGTAGGTATCACTTAGTACAATTTGAAACAGTCAATAATTAAAAACTGTTTGCACTATTTCTTGTACGGTGCTGAACAAGGAATTATAATAAAACCTGTTAATGGTAAAAATCTAAAAAACTAAAATCTGGAACCTATCAATTATTTCGGTTACTACCAGATATAGAAATGACCTATAAAATCCATACTTTGTACTCATCAAGTCAATATGTATTTCCGTTACTGGTCTTCCATAAGTAAAGGACAATTTTTAATTATTATTTAATTAATGTAGGTGAGTACATAATTTAGTATAACTTTGATTTTAACTATTAAATTTTATCTAATGTCTAATTAGGTACTTATCAATTAGATGTTCATAATAGTGTTTATTGCGATGGGTAAGGTTCACACATTATATATATATATATATATATATATATATATATATATATATATATATGTTATATTTTTAAAATCATTAGGAATTTTCTAACTTCTGGTCCAAAATTTAGCTGTAATGTTACTTGTATGGATATTCATATCGGAAGGTTGTTAGCTGATGTGGCATCTGTTATGGAAAATATTAACATTAATGACAGAAATTCGTATAGAGCAGGAATAACTAACATTTTAACAAATGTAATATTTTCTATGAATGCAAAAAATTCTTAAAAAATAATAAAGACATTTATGTTTTACAAGCAAAATTAAGCATGAAATTTTTAAGTTTAATAGTAAGATAGCATTAAAAGTATTGAACCTAGAAATTAAAATTACTATTTTTGATATTAATAATTTAAAAAAAGTAATCTTAGAACTCAAAGAGAAATTAAATGATTCTTTACCAAACAGTATTATTTTTGAATTTGATAAACGTCAAGAAAAATATTTTGAAAGAACCTTTAATTTTATTAAATCAACTATATATATATATATATATATATATATATATATATATATATATATATATATATATATATATATATATATATATATATATACTGACCTCCATAAAAATTGCCTAGAATTTATTGAACGATTTTATTGCAAATTTCGTCATTGATGTCTTTCATTAGAACAAAAAACGATTAAAATTTTAAAACAAAAGGACAAAAACTAAAAATGTTTTTTTCAATAATGAGTTGCTCCGCCACGATTTGTAATGCACTCATTTAAACCGCGTGACATGCTATCAATCAAGTGATCTATAGCTGCCTCTGGTATATCAACCCAAGCTTCTTGAATCCGTAGCCGGAGATCGTGTAAGTTATCTGTAGGGTGTGGTAAATTACCCAGTCGCCTACCGACTACATCCCATACATGTTCAATGGGCGACAAATCAGGCGACCGAGCAGGTCATGGGAGGACGGCAATGTTAGCTTCTTCCAAAAAACGTGCTGTAGTCCTTGCCGTATGAGGGCGCGCATTATCCTGTTGGAAAATGGGATTTACCAGCCCCTGAAGATATGGAAGAGCAACGAGTTCTACCACATTGGCAATATAACCAGCGGCGTTTAAGTTGCCATCAATGAAGGGTGATCTGCTACCGTAACGTATTGCACCCCACATCATCACTCTCTGTGTGAGGGCTGTGTTGCGTTCCACAAAAAAATGTTGGATTTTTACGTTCTCCACGCATCCGTCTGACCCTCCTACGGCCATCGTGGGCCCACAAGCAAAATCGGGACTTGTCACTAAACACAATTCGATGCCATTCTTGCGCCCAATTTGCTCTTTCGTTGCTCCATTCTAGCCTGCGTAGACGGTGAAGTGGTGTAAGAGGAAGACATTAAAATTGACGATATGAACGCAGCCCATAAGACCTTATCCGGCGATAAACATATGACATTGACATTTTGGGTCCTACACCTCTCAGCCAATCATTTGCAATCGATCGAGTTGTTGTAACATTTCGGTTCACACGATGAGCAATTTCTCTTAGCGAAAGTACGGCCTTTCTCATGCCAATAATACGGCCTCGTTCAAAATCAGTCAATTGGGAAAAATGTTGATGTTGACGTACCCTTGGCATTGTTCCCAAGTTCAGAACGAAATTGTGAATAAACAATTTGTAAAATTGACAGTTAATTACACACTGATTGGTTTATTTCTTCAAATTTATTGTTACTAAGTGCAAAGAAAAAAACAAAAAAAAACTACTCGCTAGATTTTATTCAAATTTTAATCGTTTGTTAATGAAAGCCATCGTTGACGAAAATTTCAATAAAATCATTCAACAAATTCTAGGTGTTGCAATTTTATGGAAGTCAGTATATTATATATATATATATATATATATATATATATATATATATATATATATATACACACATACATATACATACTTAAACAAGAATATACCGAAACCTTTTAGGTTAGAAAAATTCTTCAACTTATCCTTTGTTAAATACGAGTTGCTTAAATAAGCCAAGAAGTTGGATGTATTCTTTTCAAATCTATTACAATGTGACAATGGTTTCTTTATATGAAGTTCCGTAACAATAATTTATTTACGGTAACCAGATGTCATTTCGCTGCAGCTTGTTAAAATCGGTGTACTTTGCTTTGAACCATCTGTTTGGGGCGCTAGCATGTTGCACATTCAGAGCCACCATGATGAAGCAGCAACCGTTTGCCCCAAGGCCCCACGATTAGAAAATCTTAAAAAATTAAATATCTGGTGTGAAACAACACACGACTTTCCACCCTACAAAGTAGAAATGAAATAATATATTTTTTGTATAATTATTGGCTAGCAGATAATCACACTATTTTATAAACCATAGATATATTTCTGCCGTTTCGAAAGTAATATTCTAGGTGTGAAAAACATAAATTAAGGTAATATTTACTACTTTCCTTCGGATACAACTCGCCCCTTTCACAATTTAAAATTGTTAATAAATTACAAGATTTTAAACGATTGACAAGTATTTTTATAGGATATCTGAAACACAAAATCCATCGTAAGCCAAATGACGTAAAATTCTAGACGGTGCAAACTGCCAAAATACACGTGTGTAACAGCAAAGAAAACGTTGAAATAATTGACAAATTTCTGCGAATTTCAACTATTTTATGCAATTAGATATCAGAGAAGTAGTCGGCAGATAATTCACGCATGCCCGACAAGTTTGTAATAATTATTTATAACTTTAGTACATTTTCGATACATTATAAATATTTTTTCATATCTTGTCGCGCATATTATCTACTCATAATTTTACTAATAACTAATTACATAAAATATTTGAAATTCTCTTTGGCAAAAAATTTGTCAATTATTTAAACATCTCGTTTTTTGTGCAATTTCATACATGTATTTTAAATATTATTCTATTTTACTTATTTCTTACCCAAAATGTTACTTTTGAAAGGGCAGACATATGCCTATGTTTTATAAAATATTGCCACCATCTTCCAGTCTATTATCACAGTATACCATACTATTATATAATGTCCGCTTTCGTAATACGTTCATAATGACAATTGGCAACATTATAAAAACAATAATAATTTATGTCAGGCCGAAATTTAACCCTTCATGTCAGATAGAGCTTAATAGATATCTAGATAAATTAAAAAAATCCAAAACCACTCGCTTCTACAAAAAATATCGATAATACAGTATAAACATTTTAAATCTTATTTTTTTAATTTTTACGCTTATTTGGCTTTATAATAAAAATTTATGTAAAATTGAATTTTCATTAAAAATACGTTTACACATTTTCTTATAAAGTTGATAGTTATTCAGATAATGAAAGAATTTTAAGGAACACTTAAATTCTACTATAGAAATATTTTGTGGCCAAATTACGCGTCGAATCAAAACATTGTATAGAATATAATTAATTTATAGCTTTAAATTCTACATACTGGTATTTTTATATAGTTGAAATATGCAGCTGTTTCAGAAATATTTGATAAAAATCAAAAACTGCTTCTAATAAACCACCACCAGTGGGTTTTTGTTAAAATCTAATTAGCTCCAAGAGAAATGAAGGTAAGCTTAAATACCAAATTTTAGTGCGTGTTGTCGTTTTGTAGTTATTGTGGATACTAACACACTGACACGGTCCATCTCAGTTCGCCCTATACATCCACGTGCACGCCAGCACACGCACGCACACCCACCCACCCTTCTAAACCTGTTCTTGAAAATCTGCTATTCAGACTCTTGGTCCACAATACAAAACTGAAAATGTGAATAACGATTTAATCTTTTGATCAAGGTAGGTTGTTGCCATAGTGTTTTAAGTTAATTATAAAGATTTGCACTACATAAGCAATTTTAAATTTTTTATTCCAAAATGAGTGAAATAGAATGGAACGGTCTAGATAATGACTTTTTTAACTTTTAGATTTATCATTTATATCAAACAAAAGAGTAATGTATTTGGATTGAAGGGGGATAGTGCATGGTGTTTTTCCACTATTGCGAAAAATTACTGGAATTACTGGTATTTGGTGAAAAAGCATTACATACAGCAGATGCTAGCCAGTCCTGTTATATTTTAACCAATAAAATCCTATTATAAACCTGCCATTTAACACTTAAAGAGATTCACAAGATTAACGAGAAGCGTGCGATTAATGTTTGATCCTGCCAGTAAAAGAATATCAAAGAACCTGTGCTGTACATATTACGATATACAATATTCAAATTAGGCTTGCCTCATTACTTGGTATTTGGTAAGGAAAGCCTTCAAACAATTTACATTACAAATATAAACCCTTTCTCTTAATAAAAAACAGATTGATCAGATTCCGTAACTAATGACAGAAAATATGTCGTTTTGCATAAAACCACAAGCTTTCCAACGATAAAGCCTGTCCGGTAGAACTGAACGGGTATCGGATTAACAAGGAGGATTGTCAATATATGGTTCTATTGTGCTTGAAACCGCCTTAATGCTTTGCTGTCTCGTACTTATTGTACGTGACAAAGAAAGATGGATATATTATGAATAATGCCTCTATTTCTGCCGAACAAAAGCGTTTGCAACTTTCACACATAATGACAAGGCAATAAGAATCAGATGCAGGTAGAATAGAAATTCAATAGGTATAATAAAATGCCAGTGGTTCTCAACACTGCTTTAACATTATATAATTTGTGAAGAAATGCAACTTTTGTATAATAAAAATAATAATCGATTACTAATTACCTA
This sequence comes from Vesta saturnalis, assembly GCA_036346205.1. Lineage (NCBI taxonomy): Eukaryota > Metazoa > Arthropoda > Insecta > Coleoptera > Lampyridae > Vesta > Vesta saturnalis. Next base: position 3,996,542 of record JARFJB010000209.1, on the reverse strand, counting down.
TAAGTAATTTCAATTGACACCTTTCACTTATACTTATAACAACAATAAAAATACATTTTTTGGAATTTAAAGCCCATATTTTTAACACTAGAGCCAAACTGGTTTTCCTATTTCATACGCGGTTCTCAATTTTAAGAAGTTTAATAATGAATTTAACGTTACGTGTTCCTTCTTCGCGTACATCTCGTATATTAATGCACGAATTGTTTGTTTTCCATTTTCTGGAAAATCTGTAGTGCAAAGTTTGACACGCTGTTTTTCACTGGAGGTTCCAACTCGCCGCCATTTTTTTTAAAGCACAGATTTTCCCACCGTCGAAACCGAAAGTTTTAACGCGTTTGCTGTTCTTTGTTGAACAGAAAATGTAGATAATAGTGGACCACCATTTTCTTTTCTTCTTTAAAATAATCGACTGTATTTAAAACTAATTCGCAATTTCTTTACTCAACTTTTCGGCATTATATTAATGGTTAGTTTATATAAACGCTTACTCAAAGAATAATGATAATATAGATATTGCAGTTGTTTTATTTATACCTATATGTACCTACTAAATGGTATAATAATCTATTATTAATTACTTATTGTTACAGTATTGCATATTTATTTGGATTCTTTTGTAATTGAGTACACTAAAACGTCATTACCATACTTAGGTATACAATGAACTTTCTAAATGTAAATTGAAATACCTATACTTAATCGAATATTCATTATTATGAATGGCTTTTATAAATGTTTATTATAAAAACTTGCATTCTTCCATAAATTTTAAATGTAATGTTAAAGCAGTGTTGAGAACCACTGGCATTTTATTATACCTATTGAATTTCTATTCTACCTGCATCTGATTCTTATTGCCTTGTCATTATGTGTGAAAGTTGCAAACGCTTTTGTTCGGCAGAAATAGAGGCATTATTCATAATATATCCATCTTTCTTTGTCACGTACAATAAGTACGAGACAGCAAAGCATTAAGGCGGTTTCAAGCACAATAGAACCATATATTGACAATCCTCCTTGTTAATCCGATACCCGTTCAGTTCTACGGGACAGGCTTTATTACTAAAAGCGCAAATTACCAAATACTAAATTTTATTTGTAATAGTCTTATATTCTAATTGTTCTTGTTATTTTCTATTAAATGTAAATAACTGAATAAATACTTTTGTTTATCTGACACTCAACACCAATGATTTTGATTTTTGATAACCTTCAGCTCCAATAATCACAGCCGGTTTTACACAAATAGGATGACCTTGACGTCTCTTTCTAATACTTGTACCCTTTTTTTTTAAATACAACTGTACTAATTACATGTAATAATTATTAATTGTCGATGGAAAATGTGATATCCGTGTAATACAATTGTATTCATTCAAATTTTACAAGTACACAAAGAAAACAAATTGATACTATTCATACTGTAATCTTCTACGTAAATACTTTCTAAATGACATTACGAAATACTAAATAAATTTTTTCTCAACCACGTAAATAAGACGCTATATTGTGACAGTATTTCGTACCAAAAGTGGCTGATTACGGGATTCTTCGGTGTCTCCATGGCAACTGTACAAAAAGTAATTTGACCTTCACTAAATATCAACTTCGTGTGAATTACGTTCATGGGGTGTCATTATTTCAATAAATACAATTTTAAAATTTTCGCATGTTCAACACAGACGACGTTTTCAGTCATAAACAAGTATTGATATTTAATATAATTTTGATTTTTACTTTCGTTTTAAGCAAGTGTAAGTTTATTTACATGTTTTGAGCGAATATCTTCTATGAACGGATATCGACATTTGCTGTCGCCGGTAGCACCATCTATCTTCACATTATTTCGCCAACATCACGGTAAATTTGATTTCACTATAAAGTAGAATAATACTCATTTTGTGTAAAATGAGTATTATTAATGTCTGATACTGATAGCCATATAAATAAGGGAATCCCAAAAACATAGTGAACTGTAAATAAATGACTGAATATAACGATAAAAATGCTGGAGAAAAAATTTAATGTTTTATTCGTTCTCGTCCCGAAAATTAACATTTTTTTGTACTAATGAAACAAATAGTTATTTTTTGCCTTTGTTCTGTAATAGGGCATATGCAAACCGCAAATGCGACCGGAAATTATGCGTTTTCCGGCCTAGGTCGGCAAAAATAATACTAAATTACAGTTGGTATTCGTTGTAGTGACAAAACCGATAAAAAATTCGACATAATCGACATTTAACATAACACAAAGCCTAATCGCATTACCGTGTACGCGTACGCATCCATTATTATGTCCGTATTAGATCCTTATAAACTACAAATTACATCTATAAATTATTATAGTCAACAAATTGGTAAAATTCGAGTAATGAATAATTTCGCAATTGTATTTTTTAGGTTATATTGGTTACTGTCAGTTATCTGTATTGCCAACTTAATTTCAACAGGTACGAAATTTTAAAAAGTACAATTTTGTTTATTGGTTTTAATAACCATTGTTGACGTCGGCATAAAAAAATCTTGTGTATCACTCTGCCATTAAATGGTTTGCGCAAACACCCATTAGTAGTACCCGGGCACCTTGGGCGCCATTCTGTTTTTTGTAACGTCACAAGCCCCACCTACTTTTGACCTTGGGAATTTCCCAAGGACTGTCAGGTGGCTGATCTCGGTTTGACCTTGGGAATTTCCGATAACGTAATTCGGCCTTTCATTTTTGACCCTGAGAAACTGGTTTACCTTGAGAACGTGGTTGACCTTGAGGTATTTGTTGACCTTGGGTATGGATTTGCGCGGAAACTTTGAAATTGTTTCAATAAGGAGATTCTCGTAAGACAAGAGTAAGAGCTATCTCTTGAATCTGTTTTGGTTTGTCTGAGGTGGCATCTAGTGTTGTATGGACTAATGAATGTTGTTTACCTTGAGAAAGTTGTCTGCCTTGAGAAACAGGTTGGCCTTGGGTAGCCTAACCTACTAGGCGGGAAATTTGAAATTTGACTAAGGGGCCATACTGCTATCTCATAAGACAGGTCTTCGGGGACTTGTGTTAGGTCTGTGCCCCTCTTGACATGGCCCCTTGACTGGAAATAGTATTCTAATAAGGGGGCCCTAATGCTAACTTGTAAGACAGCTATAAGAACTTGTGTCAGGGTCTGCGTCTTCTTGTCGTAGCCCCTTGGCTGGAAATTTTTGAATTTGTGGCACCATCCAGTAGTGTATGGACTAATGAATATTTTCTGTAATAAAGGTGGCGCCACCTAGCGGTATATTTCTGAGGACTAATTAGGGTTTTGTTTGCGGCTCTATTTGGTGGTGTATGGACTAATAAATGTTTTCTGCAATCTCATTATGTCTTCCACTATAGTCGTGTATTTCAGGGTTAATGCGGCTTTGTTTGTGATGCCAGCTGGTAGTATATGGACTAATAAATGTTTTCTGTAAATATGTAAGACCGTATCCTCTAGAACATTGATATAAGTGGTTTTAAGATGGGACTTAAAATTATTTTCGCTATTTATTACCTAATTACATTTGTTACTTGAAGAGTGTTTTTAAGATGTAACTTAAAATTATTTTCCGTCACCTTAGCTTGTAGCACACAATCAGAATTAAATTACGGTTTAATTGCTGGATATTCATAATGCAAAAAAACACTCGCATATAATATATAAAATCAGATTACGTGAAACATTTGGCGTAAAACAGTGATAAAACAAGCGTCTATGTCCACAAGCCCAATATAAATAAATAGGTGCTAACTTAAACTGTTCGTGAAGATAATAATACAAGTCTTAACCTAAAAAATAAAATAATACTAGTCTGTAATTAAACACAAAGTCCTTAAACATGCAAATTAGTACAAAAAGTGAGTTTTAAAAATGACTTCACTGTGAAACTAGTCAACCTTCAATGAATGTACAAAATTACTTTTAAATGATTTAAGCCTTGAGGTTGTAAAATTTACATATACGATAGGCTATTTTTATGGAATGCAATTATTATTAAACAGTGATACAACTTCACTAATATGATTTGGAAAGTGGTAATCACTCATTAAAATCATGTTAAAATAACGTACTTAACAAAAAGTTTTAAAATTTTGCTGCTGCAAAATACATTAAGGTTTAAATGAAATATTAGTCGAGTTAACAATAATTTCTACCCTGGTGTTTTTTTATATAGGCAGATTCTCTTTCTAAGCAACCAGCACCTATACATTCCAAAATTGTGGATAATTTATCTGCATGTTCAATTACGTTCATGTACTTTACGTTATATGGACTTTTATTAGTTGAGATTAATAGCCATGCTAATTAAACGCTTTAAATTTCTAATCTGAAATAAGAGTGACGTAATTTAGCTTATTTGAAATTTCATAAAGAGAGCATCGCTATTATCAAGATTTAAGATACATTTTACCTCATTCATCTCATCGTTTTTCATCCTGAACGATTATATTGTAATAGTTTATTAACAAGCCGCAAAACATCTAATATCCCTGATGCTGATTCATAATAATAATGCTCATTCGGCGGTAATTGTACTTTAAATACATGCAAAGCATAATATACAGCCTTTATTTGCTACTATTATTATTACATAGATGTGAGACTATTCTTAAATTAACTGTTTTCAGCACGACCCTGGAATACTACACACGCTTTCAAACCTTCCTCCTCGTTCTCAAAAGCTGTACCGTATTCATCTTCTTGAATTTATCTTTATCCGATTTCAAGCCAGTAGTACGTTTTCTATTTTACCTTAAGATATTTTGTATTGTTACTAATTTAGCGAACTACTAATATTAGCACATATATAAATTACAACGTATTTAAAATGACACTGTATTATTGATATTTTATAGAAACGGTCGACCCTGGAATTTTTAAATGTTAATTAAATAAGACAGATACATGAACTTGCTCTCGGGCCTTCGCCCTTGCCGTTGCCCCCATGACTGGCTGGAAATAGTATTCTAATAAGGGGGTCCTAATTCTATCTCATAAGGCAAGTATAGGAATTAGTGTTAGGGTCTGCACCCATGGTCGCGGCCCCTTAACAATACATATTATTGTAATAATGGGGCCCTAATGCTAACTTGTAAGACAAGTATAGAAACTTGTGTTAGGGTCTGCGCCCTCCTGTCGTGACCCCCTTGTTGCGAGATTTGAATTTGTGCCGCCATATGGTTGTGTATGGACTAACGAATATTTTATGTTATAAAGGTGTTGCCACCTTTATAACATAAAATTGATTTAACTTAATCATACAAAATCTGTTCAAAAAATAGCAATCTGATTAACTTGTAGTGTGCAAAAGAAAACTAGTCTCACACTTATTGTAATTACCCATCTAACCGTCCTTTCGCATTACCTGCAGCATTGATAGTGCAGGTACGAACGCCGTTAGGGAAACAAGTTTATTAATAAAAATTGAAGGAAAGCTTAGCATTTGAAAATATATTATTATTATAAACAACAATAAATCATTTATTTAATCATATTTTTTATCGGTCTTCTTCTTCCTCGACCGTGACTCGTCGCTACCATCATCATCATGGTTTTGAGACTCGTCCTTCTCCTCTATCTCACCGCTCTTCTTCCTCTTCTGTGAATCATCACCAACATCTTGGATTTGAGATACATGCATCTCATCCACGTCATCGTTTCCATCATCATCTTGAACGGTTATGTTGTAATAGTTTATTAACAAGCCAGTAGAATCTCTAATATCCGCTGATGTTGGTTTATAAACAGGAGGATACATTATAATAATGTATGGACGTGAGGAGCATATAATTCGCGGACAAATGTGACACGATAAACCTCAGTTAATTATTATAAACGATGCCGAGGTTTACAGACACGGATCCAGATGACATTAAAACCACCTCGAATTCCATTGTTACTGTTAAACTAACCCGTTCTTATTGTTTTTAAATGCAGAAAGATGTATAGATGAAAGTGTAAGCTGATGAAGGGATGCTGTAGTTCGTAACGTAGTCACTCAAACTTTCGGGTCATTAATTACTTGCGGGTAGGTTATCGGTTACTTTGTTATGATTTATTTGCACCTTACCCTTGCAAGGCTTTGTGTTAATGATTTTTTTTTGTGTTTGAGTCAACCAGCATATTTAGAAATGTTTGCCTACGAACTGATTTCTACATACATGTAATTTATTGTAATTGTACGTATGTATTTTTGTGCTTTTATTTACTATACAATTGCGTATGTCTAAATTCCTTGCCTATTTTTTGTCCTTGTCTAAGTAAAGTTAAACTGCATTGCCGTTGCCTTATGATTAACTGTTTAATTTTACTATTTGTCGTATTTTAAGTGTACCTTAATCTGCATTATTATTTTCCTTTTTACTTTAGTGTTAACTTAAAAACCGGTATGTTTGGTTGTATAAGGGCCACATGTTTGGTATTACAATTTTTATTCTGATTTATTTATGACACAATTGTGGGTGTGATTTCACTGTGTGTTGTTTTATTCCGTTTATGTGTAGTTAAATTGCTTTTTATGTTTTTTCCGTTACTTAACATTATAATTTGTACGCACTTTAACCTGATTTAATGGTGTTTTGTTCATACTGTTTCTTTGTTTTTTTTTTGTTCTTTGATTCATTAATGTACTTGTACAACTACTTATTTATTAATAAATTGGGTTTTCTTGGTGGTTCTTTCCCAATTTAGCAAATTAACGGATTGAACCATCATTGCGCAAAAAGCTCGTTAATTCTAATTTCAATAGTTTCATTGTATACCTGTCCCACATGATGCAACACTTAACATCATCCAAACCTAACACGGCGTAGCTTACCACTAGCCGGCCAATTCTCCATCATATTTGAGTTTTGCGAGTAATTAAATATCAGACTTGTCAATAAATTCTAATGTTCTAATTATAGCCGGGAACGTCAATGTAAGGCAAGCAATTAATTTGAGTAAGAGTAGCATTATTGTCAGTAAAGTCAGGATACTTGCCTTATCGATTTTTTTCTTGAATTTGCATTATTGTTAATAAATTCAACATTACGCTCTTAAAGATTTTATAGTCTTTTAATTGTTGCGAGTAATTTCAAAGCACACTTTTAAGGACTTTGGGACTTAACACCAAAATAAGTACTAAAAATTTACTTTTATATGTATATGTACGTACATATATTCAAATCAATTCAAGAACATAAAAATACACAATTAAATTTAAAATTGGGCACAATTTAACCAGTAACCGGTCTGCTCGCTATGGTATTACTGAAGAGAACAATACAATTATCTCGGATCGACCTGACTACAAGGGTCGGTCAAGGTCAAAACAGACGACTGTGTAAGGAATGAATGGCGAGTCGGTAAGTGGAATGTTAGAGGTATGCATGGTAAAGAATTTTAAATTGCGAATATAATGTACGAAAGACACCTTGATATTCTGTGTGTATCGGAGACAAAGCGCAAAGGAAAGGATGCTGTGGAGATGGAGGATGGTCAGGAGTTGAGACTGAGGTGCATGGCACTAAAGGAGTTGGGGTAATCGTAAGTGAAAGAACGAAAAGATGTGCTAAGCAGTACGAATTGGTATCTCCCCGGGTTAGAATGAAAGTGGAGTTTCGAAGAATTTTTCTTATTGCATGCTATGCACCGGTGAATGGAGAAAAAGACGAGACCAGGAAAGTGAGAACTTCTGGAATGAAGTAGAGAATGTGTTAACACGTATGTAAGCCAAACGAAAGAGTGATGATAGTGGGGGATATGAACGGATGGGTGCGTGTACAGAGAGAACATAATGAACGCGTTCTAGAAACCAAAGAGTCGCCTGGTGAACATCTGTGTGAAGAGAAGCCTGTTTGTTTCCAATACGTGGTTTAAACATAAAAATGTGCATATGTATATATGGCAAAGAGGTGAATCTAAAAGTATGATAGACTTGATAGTGCATGATAAACGGCTTAGAAACCTGGCGAACGACACAAAAGTAATGCGCGGATCGGAGTGTGGATCGGACCACTTTTTGGTTGTGTTGAGAGCGTGTTTAGGGCAAAAGTGGTTCTGGAGAAGGAAAGCAAACGTAGTGCGAACGTCCAGAATTAGGGTAGACAAACTAGTGGATAATAGTGCGAGAATTAAACACGCTGTGAGTAAAGAGTTGAATGTGAAGGAAACAGTATGGAACGAACAAATAAAAAACACCGACGTTGGGATAAGCTCGAAAAACTGTGTTGTCAATTGTGCCGTGCAGATATGTGGAAGAGCGACTGTAGGTAGACAGAAAAAACATGCGTACATGGCCATGATTGTTGCAAAAAATGAGACTGAGAATCAGCGATTTTATGAGGTGTATCGATTAAAAAAAAAAGAAGCGAAGGAGGCAATGTGAATAAGTAAAGAGGAACTAATGGCTGTGGAAGGAGAAAAAATGCAAATTTTTCTGGAAATGGGTCAAAAATACAAAACGTGGCCCAAAACAGAACGCTGCCGGAGTGATGAATATGAGCAACGAAATAGTATGGGACGATTGTGAAGTGAGGAAATGCTGGCAAGAATACTTCGGAAAGCTGTACAGTAGTGAGGAAAGTAAGACTAAAGGGTTAAATAAGGAGAATGTAGAAGGAATGGCGAATAAAACTGAGAAGGATATTGGGATAAATGAGGTAGTGAAAACGGTAGGAAGGTTGAAAAACGGCAAGAGAGCAGGGAGTGCAAAGCTTATATGAAGATTGTGTGAATTATTCAACGTATGCCTTAAGTGTGGAAAAGTGCCGAGGATTGGAAGAGCGCGATCATTGTACCACTGTATAAGAGTAAGGGAAACAAGAGTAATTGCAAGAACTACAGAGGAATAAGTTGGCTCAGCGCGTCTGGTAAAGTATTTAGAAGAATACTAATTGAGTAAGAGAAACTACACAAACTAGGATTTGGGATGTGCAGGAAATTTTAAATAAATATGGCGTAAATAAAGGTCTAATAAATGGAACAAGGGCAGTATACAACGATAGTCGGGCATGTGTTAGAGTGAGAGGAGGCGCGAATGAATACTTTAATATTGAGCAAGGAGTACGGCAAGGCTGTGTGATGTCACCGTGGTTGTGCAATGTATACATGGATAAATGTGTTAGACAAGCATGTAGCGATACAAATGGTGTAATGGTTGGAGACGTAAATGTACGACTTCTGGGGTATGCAGATGACACAGTCTTATTAAGTGGCAGTGCGCATGAGCTACAGACAGCTCTGAGGAAGTTCGACACAGTCTGTGAGAGGATGGACCTAAAACTAAAGGTGAACAAAACTAAGTTTGTGGTGTTCAATCGAGAAGGTGGAAAGGAGAGTATAGTATTTACTCTACAAGATGAAATTGTGGAGCAAGTGGACGAGCTGGTATATCTCGGTAAAATGTTTACTGCAGATGATACAATGGAGGGCGAGATTGGACGAAGGATCAATGCTGGAAGGAAAGTGATTGGAAGTATGTGGACGATAATGAGAAACGAAAGCATGATCCTAGCTGCGAAACGAGCAATCTATAATAGCGTGTTTGTCTCATCAGTACTGTATAGAAGTGAGACATGGATATGTCAAAAAAAGCACGACAGAAAAATAAATGCCGTGGATATGAGATTGCTGAGGAGCGCATGTGGTAAAATGAGAAGGGACAAGATGTCGTGTATTTGGAAATTTCTGCTTATAAATTCGATGAGCTAAAAGACAATTTTTACCGACTAATTTTACTCTTCTTCAGTGTTATCAACGAAAAAAATTGAACAAACTTAAATATCTCCGAAACTATTAGAGATAGGTATAGAACATATTTAATAGAAATGAAAGTCGATTAATTGACGAAGACAAGGCATTAAAAAAATATAGGGTGTGCCATTAAAAAAAAATGAAGATAGCATTTTCAAATTTATGTTATTGAATTAATTTTTGTGATCACGCCAATCCAATCCAATTTTGACAATAGATTAAAGTAAGCTCATGTATGAATATATTCTATACCAAAGATTATTTTTTTACCTTTAAAAATAACTGAGATACGCCTACTTGAATTACTACATAAAAATGTCAGTTTTTAGTTAACTTTACAAATATCTCAAAAACTGTAAGATTTAGCTTATAAGTAATTCTTATAAAAAAGATGTAAAATTATAAGGAGAATCGAAAAATAAAATAATATATAAGGTGTTCTATTTAAAAATGAAAAGTTCTATACTGTACCGCTTTTATGTTACACCGTGTAGAAACCAAACTATTTTTAGATTATGCAGCTTATAAAAATAGACAACTTTCGTATTGAAACTTATTTTCTAAGTTTAATGGCTAAGGAGCTATCGACCGAACATGCACTATTGGGACACCCTGTATATATATATATACACTTACATTTTTATTTTGTACCCTATCTCAAGTATGCCCTTGACCATTTCTGTTTTTTTTCAGCATCATGGAAAGATAATAACATGTATATTCAGAAGAGGGTCTGAAATTAGCAATGAAGAAGGTCGAAGAAGGAAAACCGATTAAGTCCACATCAAAAAAATATAATATTAAACGCATCACATTACAGGGAAGATTAAAAAATAATAGTAGTGTGGCAACACGTATGGGTCCGTCAACCATTTTTTCGGTGGAACAAGAGTTAATTTTGGTGCGCTGGATAAAAGAAATGACCAGCAAAGGTTTTCCAGTATCAAAAGAAACCCTATTGTTCAGCGTTTCTAAGACAGCAGTGATGGCACTACTGATCTGGACGGAAATGGTACGAGGGTTTCATGAAGCGTCACCCTGATATCTAAATATCTATATATTTAGTGTCTGTCTCTTAGCAATAACTGTTATATATAACCTTATGACAATACCCCTGCGGTACTATACATCCCTGTGTGGACAATCATGAATTGGTGAAATTATTATTATTATTATTATTATTATTAGAAAATTTATTGGATTGATATATTTTACCCACTGTAATAAATTTTGTTAAAAAAGAGGACAACAATATATTTGTATGATTCGATATAATGTTTTCTTGCTTTATTTGCAAAAATTAATCTTTACTGTTTGAAAACTTTAAGACCATTAAATTTCAATTCCAAGTAATTTCTTATAATCGTGTAGTGATATAAAATTCTCATCTAGAAATACTACATGGCCTTTAAAGTTATCTATAAATAATCATTTCATGTTAAGAAAAATGAAGCATACAATTTTGAACCAACCGGATTATATATATGCTCCTGTAACAGGGCCACTTTGAAATAAAACATTAAATTTACTGAAAATCCTAGCACTATTATTAACAAAAAGCAGTTCTGAGTTGTTTTATTTGTTTGGAATTTTTGCAAATATAAAAAAAAATATTCCTCAATTGCACGTCTAGTATTATTTCTTCTACCTTTTCCAAAGATAGAAATCCAGAGAGCACATACTTTATGACCTGTTTTTTTTTTAATATTTTTTTTGACAATATTCAAAATCACCTACCCGAGGAGGTTTCTCTCAAAAAAATATTTTAACGCTACCGAGAGATCAGATTTTTTTTTTATTCATTCAAACCTTTTAAAAAGGCATTATTAATTATATATAAATTACAGGTGCCCATATTTATTAGAAAAAGTCTCGGGGCCCGCAAATTGCGTACCTGCAATCTATTTACTATGCGTCCGCAATTGTGATTTGTATGGGCAATTGGCGGATCAGCATTTTTACTGTTGGCGGCCCGCAAATGGCGCTCTTAACCATAACCACACTTTTAGTAACTTATCAGTTATATACTTGGTTAATAGTCATTGGTTATATCTTTGACAAGAGTTAAAGGGTTATATCATATGCCGCTTGTTTGTGTTTGGTGTAATTAAGTTTAGTTTGTGAATTAGTGATATGATATTATTTCTGATTGTGAAAGTATACAATGGAGAAATTAGATCTGAAGCTGAACACAGAGTTTTCTTCATTTGAAGAGACTGAAGTGGAAATACGACAATTTCAAAAAGATAATTACGTTGAATTATACAAACGTGATTCAAAGTTATTAACCTTTGTAATCAATAAATGTTCCCTGAAATTAGCAAATGTAAATGAACGACTGAAATATTATACAAATTGTACATGCATGTGTAAAAGGAGGCAAAAAGTTTGTATCAAGTAGATTCGGTAAACGAACAGTAAGGTAGGTAAGTACAAAATTTTTCCTTATAATTTGCCACCTCTAAACAATTTATTTGAAGAGCAAGTAAAAAAAGTTAAGACTAAAGTTTTAGGATTTGAACCGAACATTTTTATATACTGATTAAAACAAAACAAAAGACTGGCAAATTTGTTGAACTTATTTTTTTTTATAGAAGTGAGAAAGATTTTAGGGTGTGATTGCTGGCGTTATCCTAAGGAATTCTAAGAACTTCACGCAAGTATCAACTCTGAAACTATTGTATTTCTCATTCATAAGATCAAAGGTAGAATACTATGCTCTAGTAAGGTATCCGATTTACAGTTATCAAAAGAATGCTATAGATGCCGTACAGGGTGGCCAACTAAGAATGCGAGGTACTGTATCTGGGAAACTATCCATCGTAGAGGCTTGCGCAAAAAAAAGTATTACTAAAAAGGCCAATACAAAAACCTGGAAAATATTTTCAAGTTTCTGAAATGGCCGCTAGGGGGCGTAACTGCAATCTTGAATCTAAAAAAGTGATGTTTTTGTGAATTCTGCTATATTAACCTAATAAAAAAATAATTTAATCCCTTAAATTTTTATTTTTTTTAACTATATTTTTCTGGAATTGTTTCTATTATGTGAGTTGTGGCCCTAAAAAGGACCGATTTAAAGGAGGAAGGTTTTTATTGCCCCCGTAAATGCTCGAAATGTCGAACATCACTCTGTGCATTGCTGAAGCCTCTTATGGGTAGACAAAACTGCAGCTTCAATTTCGGCTGTGAATAGGTTACCTAGACATTGCGATTTGAAATGTTTGTAAACCAGAATAAAATCACCCTTTTTGAAATTAGGCAAGTAAACAATGCTAAAAGTTATACGAAAGGCCTATTTTTTGTTTGTTTAAATGCATATTCACTATGAATATACGAAAAATACAATTAATAGAAGCAGGCAATGAAAACAGATACCTAAACAAAACATACATAATCCTCAAATTGTCAATAGTTGCCAATACTTTCGCGTTACTTTGAGCAATTTTTGTGCTTTCAAAATGCGTTTTACGAATAATGAAGCTGTTGATATGCTTGCGGTTTATTTTGAATGTCTTCAGAATGCCGCAGTAGCTAAAAGAGTTTACGCGGCACGATATCCAATTCGGCGTACTTGCGATGTAAGAGTTTTTCCCCGATTAGTGGCGAGCTTACGAGCTAATTGTAGTTTTCGGCCTACGTTTCAAAGGCAAAGAATTGGAAGAACACAAGAAAATATTAGCCGTGTACTGGGCTATATTGAAGGAAATCCTCATGTTAGCACAAGAGCATTATCCACTGAGTTGGGCATATCACGGGCAACGGTTCAAAATATTTTGAAGGACCACAGGTAAGTTCTAATGGCCATCAAAATATATAGGTATTCGTTTAAACTGTTTTTAATTACTTTAAGAATGCATCCATATCATGTCGTTTTGCATCAGGCCTTGAAAGAGGAACATTTTGATCGAAGGTTAGACTGTTGCCATTGGATGTTAGGCATGATCTTTGGACCGATGAGGCCACCTTCAGTAGTGACGGAGAGTCAATCTGCACAATATGCATTATTGGTCTGCAGAAAATCTCCATTGGTTGCGTGAAGTTCAGCGCCAAGGACGTTGGAGTTTAAATGTATGGTGTGGCATACTGGGGGGCAGAATTATTGGGCCATATTTTTTCGAGCAACCCCTAAATGGTAATGTATTTCTTGACTTTTTGGCCAATCAATTACCGTTGTTGTTGGAAGATGTGCCTCTGGAAACAAGGCAAAAATTGTTTTTGCAGTTGGATGGTTGGCCAGCACATTTTGCTATTAATGTGCGAGAGCATATTAATGCAGTATTTCAACAGCGGTGGATTGGAAGAGGAAGTCTGTTTCCATGGCCTCCGCGATCGCCAGACTTAACTTGCGTCGATTCTTATTTATGGGAGCGCTTAAAGGACATCGTGTTTCGGACTTAACCTACTACTAGAGAAGATATGAAAAACCGGATTCGTAACGCAATACGTAACATACCGAGAGCCGAAATTGAAGCTGCAGTTTTGTCTAGTCATGAGAGGCTTCAACAATGCATAGAGCGTGATGGTCAGCATTTCGAGCATTTACGGGGGCATTAAAAACCTTCCTCCTTTAAATCGGTCCTTTTTAGGGCCACAACTTACATAATAGACACAATTCCAGAAAAATATAGTTAAAAAAAAAACATTTAAGGGATTTTCGTGTAAAGTTTTCTTTGGCCGATATTTTAGGTTAGGAAGAAGATATCGATATGCGGTATTCGCGAGCTTGTTTAGGCATCATTTAGCTACTAGTTCATGAAAAAAAGTCATACCAATGCATTTAATTTTTTTGCGAAAATTAACCGTTTCTGTCGGAATGTCGAACAAAGTCCTATAGCGACGACATGTGAAACTAACAAAACTTCAATTATTTTAACATTTGTAGCCCAAGAAAAGCTCTTTTCAACGCGCCCAAGTTTGTTAAAATCGGATTAGCCGTTTCGAAGATACAGGGGGTTATTTAAGGAAACCTTTGAATACCCCCCACCACTTTATTTTTATAGATACGTCAAAAAGTGCCAAACCAAAAAAGTTCAGATTATCCTCGACTTCAAAGATCAGTTATTTTTTTATTAGGTTAATATAGCAGAATTCACAGAAACATCACTTTTTTAGATTCAAGATTGCAGTTACGCCCCCTAGCGGCCATTTCAGAAACTTGAAAATATTTTCCAGGTTTTTGTATTGGCCGTTTTAGTATAAGTTTTTTTTGCGCAAGCCTCTACGATGTATAGTTTCCCAGATACAGTACCTCGCATTCTTAGTTGGCCACCCTGTACATGCGCTACTACCTCGACACATCTTACCGCGTCTAGTTTTTTGCCAATGGATTCTCAATGTAACCGCTCAAAATCGTAATTTTTAGATGGCGTTTTGTTTACTCACGAGGCAAGTTTTTCCACAGATTCTATACGAAATTTTCATAACAATCACTTATGGGCTGACGAAAATCCACATGGAATCTTTCAAGCTCATTTTCAACATCAATTTTCAATAAACGCGTGGCTTGGAGTACTTGATGATCATTTAATTGGTCCATATTTCCTCGCATTACGATTAAATGGCGAATCTTATCATCACTTCTTACAGGAAGAAACTCTTCACCTCGGACAAAATTTGTGGTCGTCACTTAGATACAGTATACCCAAATCGTTGGATAGGTAAGGGAGGAATATTTCAGCGAATACGACAGTCAATGAGGCGAAGAGTTAACTCGTACCACGTGTAAGGGAGGTCATTTTGGATATATGTTGCATGTTTGCGCCTATTTAAAATTATTTTTATTACTATTGTTTTGGTTTAATGTTACTGTATTCGATAATAAAACTTGTTAGAATTATTGGCAGCAACCTACCCAAAGCATTTTGCAAATTTCGAGTCAACATCTTTAAAACTCTTTGAAATAATTAATAAAAAAAATAATAAAAAATAAAAATTAAATTAAATTAAAAATTTAAATAATACGATTGTAATACAGATAATCGAAGGAATGTTGGGGCGGATGACGCTAAATTGGAAGAACGTGTTTTGGGTATGATAAATATCCACCCAACATATAACATAACATGCGTCAAAGTCGGCGGTATATCAGCTACTACAAAAGCACCGATATCATCCATACAAAACCAAATGTCATCAGGAGGTATTTCAATCACATGAGGAAAGTAGAGTTATATTTTGCGAAAAGATTCAAGAGCATGCGAATTAGGATCGTCGCTTTATATTGTCAATTTGTTTTACGGACGATTGCACTTTTTTAAAAAAATAATATTTGGAATTTTTAATAATAAAATATCGGCCCATTTAACATTAATGGAAATTTCAATGTTGAAACTTATTTAAAACTTTTAGTAAATAGTCCTGCTTTGGAGGAAGTTGCAATCGAAAATCAGGATATCTGATTTCAACACGACGGATGCCCCTCGCATTACGGTATAGATGTCAGAAATCATTTAAATGATAAATTTCCAAATCGTTGGATTGGCAGAGGTGGTACTATACACTGGCCTGCCAGATCTCCTGATTTACCACCTTCCGACTTTTTTTCTGTAGGGCCTCCTTAAAAGTAAGATTTATAAAAAACGCCACCCAAATATTAATTCTTTGAGGGAAGCAATCGTTGCAGAGTGTGGGTTAAGAAACGAAAGGCAGTTGTTTAAAGTTCGAAATTCGTTTTATAACAGGCTTATATATTGTCTATGACAGAATGGAGGGTTATTTGAATACATGTTATAAGTTTTGATTTTAGCTCACCCCAGTTATGTTTATTAGCAATTCCTTTCTAGTGTGTGTAATAAAATTAGAATTTTTCAATAAAATCGATGAAAATAATTTAATTTTTGATGTCATTCGATGCGTATAATAATTCTCTCATTTCATTGATACGAAAATATTTTCTGTAGGTACGCAGGAATTCATAAAAATGTTAAAATGAATGTTAAATCCATATGGCCAGATTTGAAAACGGACACGTATTTTATATATATATATATATATATATATATATATATATATATATATATATATATATATATATATATATATATATATATATATATATATATATATATATATATATATATATATTTTCAATAAATTTGCTGTTTTGCGGTAGTCATTTGTTATTAAGGAGTACCTAACTATTTGGTGTTATTTCAGCACTTGCCGAGAAGGACGCCCTTTCCAAATGTGTTTAAATTGACAGATGATTCACAGATGTCAGTGCTGTGAAAAATTGTTCGAGAACATAATCATGAAATTCAAAAGGAAGTATCCAATGTCTTCGAAAACAACGTAAACTTAATTCCAAAAGAAAAAGTGAACATCAAAAATCTAGTGGACTTGAAATGTAATCGAATGCTTTGAAAGGATTACATTCACAAAAAAAAACTGAAAAGTCTTACTACAAGTCTTACTAACTTACTAAATAGAGTAAACTGGAATGAAGACGTTCAGTTGCAATCTGTGGTTGATAAACTTAAAAAGGATACAGGAGCGGTAGTTATTGATGATAATGACACTTCGTTAGGCATTTATTTTCAAAGCAGTGTAATGTTGGCGTCTTTTCCGAATTATCCTGATTTGCTTTTGTTGGATGCCACATATAAATTGAATAATCGAAGAGTGCCTTTTTATATAATGATGCTAATCAATGGAAATGGAGAACGGGAGGTAGCAGCTACATTTCTTTAACTAATGAAACGTCCAATAACGTTTTGCATTGTGGGGAAAAACGTCAGTTATTTTTACAGATAAGGATTTCACAGAAAGAAAAGTTATGAAGGATGTTGAAATCATTCCGAACAAACAAATATGGAAGCTATGGGTATCAATTCGCATCAAAGAGACACAGTCTTAAATATTTTTCAAGTGCTGGCTTTTTCAAAGTCACGCTAAGTACAAGTCTCTACAGTTTTCTCAAGTCACTAAATATTACAATGAAAACTGGCATGATATAAGGAATGAATGGATCGAATACTTTAGAAGAGGTACAGTTGGGGCAAAAAAAAACGGGACACTACGGTTTTACAAGTTCAATGGGCATATCTACTTTAATTAGTAACTGACTACTTAATTTTATTATTGATTAATCCCAACACCTTAGATTATTAGTAATAATGACAGTATGACAGATAAGGGTTTTGAATCATTACTTATTTCTGATTTCTAAATATTCTTGTGTTCCGTTTAGTTTAGTTTAATAGTATTTCTAGGATTCCTTCTAAAATGCTTGTTCATACTACCATTGATTTAAAAGCTAGTATCGTTGCTGAGTTAGAGAGTGGTAATAGTGTTCGCGAAATTTCGCGATTATTAAATGTGTCGCGATCTACTGTTGGACGAATAAAATGGAGTGTCCAACATACGATAGCGCGAGCAGTCGGTAGTGGCAGACGAAGAATATCTACAGCAGCTGAAGGCGAAGAATTAGTTGCTTATGTAAGAGATCATCCTTTTACGAGCTATAGGGTTGCTAAAAAGGAAACAGTATTTCCTGGATGTCGTGCAACGGTTCGGGATAGATTAAAAGAAGTTGGAATAAAACAATACGAAGCGACCACTAAAGAACTATTAACAAATGATAACAAAGGATGTCGTTTAGAATTTGCCAGGCGATATATCAACGAGCCCTTGGAGTTTTGGAGTCGAGTTATTTTCAGCGACTTTCAGTAGCTCTAACAATCGACCTCTAAAAGTATTTCGACCGGCTAGAACCCGATGCGAAACAAAATATGTTAATTTTAAAAAACGTAGTGGTCGTTTTTCTGTAAATGTTTGGGGTTGGGTAAGCCATCGCGGGCCAGGAGTTTGCTGGATAATTGACGGGCGCATGAATTCCGAACCATATTTAGACATACTGGAAACTATCATGACTCCTTCTGTTCAAGTTTTATATGGTGAACTAGACTACATTTTCCAACAAGTAAGTTAAGATATGAATATTATCTTATTTAACTTTTGAATTTTTACTGTGGTTATAATGAATTTATTGTTACAAGGATAATGCACCTATACACACGTCACGGAGAGTCCGAAATTGGCTTCAGGAAAACAACGTTCGGTTGTTACCGTGGCCAGCAAAAAGCCCAGATCTCAATATCATTGAAAACGTTTGGGCTTTGGTCACAAAGACAATTCAAGACCAACAAGGACTACATTTCATTGCCCAAAACCGTGACCAGTTAATTGTGGCGATTGAAAATGCATGGGAGGCTGTTGGATTATCTGCAGCATTTAGTAGCGTCAATGCCTAGACGATTGCAGGAGTGCATTGACAACGAGGGCGGTTATACACATTATTAATTTCATGTTACTGCATTAATCACTAAATTACTCTAAAAGTATTTCTTTATTAATTTTTGTTTTAACAATTTCTGACCTAATCACCAAAGTATTATAATTAGATTTTTTAAATGTAGTTTTTCAAATTTTGTTTTTTCTTTTTAGATTTTAGTTACTTTGAAATATCAGACCAAAGTTTTTTTTGTTGTATATTCTAAAGCATAATATAATAAGATCAAAATTGATCAGAGCATTCTACTTATGCCATCGATGCATTGCATTAAAGTTTGACTGAACTGCAATTGTTATGTACGAAGGTCAAGTACTACTTAAAGTAGATATACCCATTGAACTTGTAAAACCATAGTGTCCCATTTTTTGTTGCCCCAATTGTACAAGTACATTTAACAACTACAAACCCCTTGGAATCCTTTGATCAAAAGATTAAACCAAGTTTGCTCAAAATTTAATGATTTAAATTTGTTTTACCATGAATTTTTAATGCCTTTAGATTCGGTTCATTCAGAACGGAAAAGCAAGGCATCTAGGATGTTTTATAAAAATACAATTTCTAAATACAAAAATGGAACCCAAGAAGATTTATATTCAAAATTGGTCACGCCGTATGCTTTTAAATTTATTAAAAAGCAACTAAAGTTATCTGTAAAAGTAAAAATAACCTCTAAAGAATTAGATTTTTGCATGGTGCATGCTTTTTTATCATATGACATATTAGTTTCTGTGGAAAGTTGTTGATGTTCATTTCAAGTAAACATGCAGTTACCCTGTTCACATATATTTGCAGTTCGTAAAATTAAAAATGAAAACCTTTATTCCACAACCTTAATCAATGAAAGGTTTAAAAAAGCATTTTACATCAGGAACATTTTGTTTGTACTTCCCACTGACGAATGTAATAATAATGAGAATAATAGTTTTTTAAATATGTCGTCTGAAAGAAGCATGGCATCTTCAAGTCATCAGCAAAAATACAAAAAATCTATGTTGAAATGCCAACAACTGGCTGCAATTATGTCTGAATTTGGTAAAGTTTAAAAAATGCTTTTCGCAACTTGAAATTTTAATAGAAAATTGGAACAACAGAAAGCAGATAATCATTTTGACTGAAGACTATACCATGTTATGAATCTGACGAAAAGAAGAGAGGAATTGATTACCAATGACTCAGATATAAATTATGGTGCAAATGTGAATCGCCAACACACAGCCAACATATTTCGAACATTTAGGTGCCTCAATAGTAGATCATATCATAGTTTCCGAACCCATAGCTCACTATTTCGATCGTGAGTGCTTTCTACGCACCACGATCACATCAGATCATATACCCCTACTGGTCAAAACCTCATTTTGTCCAGCTCCCCCTACACCTCAATACAGTCATTAAAGATTTTTCAAAAGCAGACTGGAATGTGTTCTCCCAACACACCTCAAACATCCTTCCTACACCCAATCTTCAAACGACCCAAGATCTCGAGAGAGCCATTAGACACCTAACTTCCGTAATTACGGGAGCGGACCGAATACAATATCAGCTTAACGTCTTAATCAGGCGAGAAGTCAACAAACACGCCGAAGACTCCTGGACCAAAGCCACCTCCCAGCTAGATTATAGAAATGGTAAACTCTTCTGGCAACAGTTCGATAGACTGACCAGAAGGAAAGTCAACCCTAAATCCCACCTAACCGACCTACAGGGCAACCTAATCTCCTCCAACCAAGGAAAGGCCGATTTCTTTGGTCATCACCTCCAATCCAATTTCCAATCCCCCGAGGATCCCCAATTCGATAACCGGCTCAAGGCACTCCTCGAGGGTCGCCTTGAGAATTCCGCAACCTTAACCTTCCTGAAATCCAACTCGATAACGAGAATGTTTTTTATGCTCCCATCACGCTCGACCAGGTCCACACATATTTCAAAAAAGGGAAAAATTCTGCCCCAGGTCATGACGGCCTAAATCGCAAAATCCTCCGTCATTTACCCGACCCAGCCCTCCGATTACTCTACAACATCTACAACCAATGTTTAATCTTATCCCACTTCCCGACGGACTGGAAATCGGCCTCCACCGTCATGATACCCAAACCCCACGCCGACCTAACCTCACCCGCCTCCTATAGATCAATCTCCCTTCTGAGTTGCCTCGGAAAATGCTTTGAGCAGATTCTAACCAGGCGACTCAGGGACCACCTCGAATTTAACGACTTCCTTCCCAACAGCCAATTCGGCTTCCGTCCCAACCGAACGTGTCACGATCCCTTGTTGAAGCTGCTTACAGAGACCACCAGAGCATTCAATTACAAGCAATGCAATCTGGCTGTGTTTTTGTACATTAAGCAAGCATTCGACAGGGTCTGGCACGCCGGTCTCCTGCACAAGATCCGTAACCTCAACATTCCCGACCCCTTCTATAAAAAAACTCCTACTCTCGTACCTGACCAATCAGCCAGTTCGGGTCTAGGTAGGGAAAACCTTCTCAGATCCTTTCTAACCTACAGCAGCCGTACCGCAAGGTTCTGCCTTAGCCCCGGTCCTCTATATTATCTTCGCATCCGACATTCCCGAAGTTACACAACCCGGAGTAGTCGTTGCGCAGTTTGCGGATAAAACGGCCTCTCGCCTCAAAACCCTTCGGAACTTCTCCAACTGGGCGAGCCTGTGGAGAGTCTCCGTCAATCCCACCAAAACCCAAACAATCCTCTTCCGACATCCTAATTACACCGAAGATAAGTTCCCCAACCTTGCTTCCAGAAACATTTCCCTCACCCTAAACCAAGAAAGACTCCCACTCCAACAAGAAGTCACCTACCTAGGAATCCTCTTTACTAGAACTTTAAATTGGCTCCCCGCTGTACAAAGAAAACTTAACAGGATAAGAAACCGCGCAAACCTACTGGGCGCCCTCCGGGGTACAACCAGAGGTTGCCACCTCAAAACACTACAACACACTTACACTTACATATATTGGCCCTGTTATGGATTTCCGAGCACCCATCTACACGAACATAAACCCCAATCACCTTTCCAATATTGCTTCCTGTGAACGCCGAATACTCAGACGCATACACAGGTTACCTCTCAGGTACCCTAGTGACCTCACAACACGCAAACATACCAACCATCACACACAGAATCCAAACACTACAGAAAAACTTTGCACAAAAAAGAATCTTCGGCGACACTATCCCTACCTAAGAGATCCTTACCACACCCTACAACTACCGTTTTCCCCAATTCCCACGAAGAAAACCTAAATTAAAATTCAAGCATCCCCTAGTGATCCTTAAACAACTCCTTGATGACCTCCCCGAGGAGATAGACATCCCATATGCCCTCCGCATCCCTCCCTCTATTCGATGACGACCTAGGATGAAACCGGACAACGAATCTAATAATCACACTAAGCACGTTACACCTCACAAAACAACATACACACTTAAGCTAATTAACGCATTATTAAATATTAAATAAACAAATCTTTTTTCTTTTTTTTTACACCAAAAATAACCACATCTCACGATTGTAAACTATACAATAACACAAAACATCGCAACACCAACAAACATGGATTGACCAGGACTGAAGAGGAGAAGGACTCTGAACAGTCTACGAATAAGATATATATATATATATATATATATATATATATATATATATATATATATAAATAAGTAAATACTAACCATAAGCATGAGCATACTAACAAAAAAAAAAAATTCATGTCCATTTCAGAGGAAAGAGTTAAACATTAATGATATTGACATTGGGCCCTTGCCTATTACTACGAGTATTACCACAGATAATGTGATACCAACCGTGGAAATAAATGCTACTAAAGCAAATATATCCTTAGAAACTTGTATGCCAAATTCAATAGATGTTTCTGAAGAATGTATAATACACATCAATGAATTTAATACTACAATTGGTGAAACAACAAAATTCTGAAGGGGTGTGCTGACATGTTAGGTTTGCACAGTAAAAATGCAGCAATATTATTGAATGATAATAATCTTGCCGTTAAGATAGAAAAGTATGATTGTTTTAGACACCAGGCCTATTTCGAAAAAATTGGATTTATCAACAATTGCCATTGAAGTTTAAGATTAGGGACAAACATAAGAGTATAGTAAAAACAAATGTTAGTTTAAAGAAAAGGAAAAATAAAATAACAGTGCATTCTTAAACAAGACATTAGAATCAAGGCAAACGGAAATATTACTTGCTATTTATAATAATAAAGAAGTGATCAGTAATATTTTATTCCAGAATTAAATAGTTCAGTGTAGTGACTTACCTAAAATTTGCGAACTTATATGTGAAGAGAAAGTTGATATAAAAACAATAGAGATACTTTTGAGGGGTCTGCATTTCTATTGTTAAGGAAGCTAATAAAAAACCAGAAAAAAATAAGAAGTACTTTTGTATGAATTACACATACATACATACACACATACATACATGATGATCGGAACCAAGCAAGCCTGAGGTGTGATTCATGTTTGATGTGGGTCCATAAAAGTTATGGGTGGGGTATCTAAGTTCTCGTGCAAATGCAAAATGGTATTGCATTTCTTGTAGTTCGTAGTAGGTAGTTGGTTGTTAATTGATATTCTAGGTCATGTTACTGAATAGGTATTTCATGTTTGAAGATATTTACATATCGTATGGCATGTAAAAAAGCATTTTGTTTCATGATATTTACAATAAAATTTTATTTCTTCTTTCTATTTATTTACTGTTGACAACGGCATACATTTTATATTAGTTTATACACGATTATTTAATAATAGACTGAGAAATGGTAAAAATCCGATTATACCAATTCATAAAATGTGCAGTGTACAATAAAATGTGTAAGTAGGTACCAGAACTCACCAAAATAAACTTGTGGAATCCTACCTTTATAAGATACAGGTGCGCAAATTGAGGATCTCTATCCTACATTATGTGGTCTGCAATTTGCGGACCTGTACATTGTATAATAAAGATCCACAATTTGCGGACCCCGAGATTCTTGCATTTATTGATCCTACTTCGTGAATTTTCTTACTTTCTGTATTAACTACAGGTGTCCAGAATCTCTCCTGACAAACGGAAACTACATATACTAGACATGATTTTATGTCGATTTAACCTGAATTACCTTAATCCAAAAATGCCTCCTATGGGAACTAGAGCCCTTTGAAGATGGCACCGTCAAGTCAATTTTTGTTAAATATCTCAAAACACCGCTACGTAACAAGTTCAAGCTTGGTACAACGAATAAGTCGATAATGACAACCCGGCCACCGAGAACACAATTTTCTTATTGCCATCAGAAGCGGGGGCAAACAGACGGTTGCCCAGCTCATTTTAGTGCAGAAGTTCGTTAATTTCTTAACAATAGTTATGGCAACCAATGGATTGGATGAGGTGATCCAGTCAATTGGCCTGCAGGATCACCAGACTTAAACCCCTGTGATTTCTATATTTGGGGATACTTAAAATCAATAGTTTATGCTGTTCCAATAGACACGCGTGATCAGTTATTTATTATTTTATTAGACAATCTTTGCAGAAAAGAATAGATTTATGTATTGAGACAAATGGTCATCATATAGAGCATATGCTATAAAAATTCGTTCTGTTCTTGTTAGTTGCCCTTAATGTTATTTTTATGTTAGATACATAAATTATACTATCTTTAGAAAATAAAACATTTGTTTTATAAATCGTGATTTCCACAAAATTTAACAGCAAATTAAATAAAACAAGTAAAATCAAGCGCTCTTTGTTGATTTATCACAGGCAACCAAGCAACGGCCTTTTCTGCCAGAAGCACAAAAAGTTTAAATTTATTTTTCTGGCAAACGGTACAAGAAGCGATTTCAACTAAAAGCACATTTTGTATGGAAAATATCGTAGATTTTAAATGTAAAATGTAAAATCCGTTAAAAAATTGAAAATAAAAAAATTTTGTTGAAAAAAATGATGTT
Source organism: Vesta saturnalis (assembly GCA_036346205.1). Classification (NCBI taxonomy): domain Eukaryota; kingdom Metazoa; phylum Arthropoda; class Insecta; order Coleoptera; family Lampyridae; genus Vesta; species Vesta saturnalis. The sequence goes on along the minus strand of JARFJB010000209.1, from coordinate 3,971,512 downwards.
GCCCCCCCCAGTGGACCGCTTCTGGTGGCAATAAGAAGATCGTGTTCTCAGTAGCTGGTTTGTCATTATCGACGTATTATTGTAACAAGTTTGAATTTGTTACGTAGCGGAGTTTTTGAGAAATTTAACAAAAAGTGACTTGACGGTGCCATCTTCAAAAGGCTCCCTTAGGAGGCATTTTTGGATTAAGGTAATTTATGTTAAATCGAAATAAAATCGTGTCTAGTATGTGTAGTTTCCGTTTGTCAGGAGAGTTTCAAGACGCTCTGTATATTAAATAAATCACTTAATTAATTTGTCACCTTGTAGATTAAATTAGTCCACGACTTCAAGTAAACAATTCACCAGGTGCTTTCACATGCTACATAAAGAAGGTCTGAAAATGACGGAAGTAATTTCAATTTTTTCTTTTGACCAGTACAATATTCTAATCTGTCGTTCCTTTTAGTGGTTTCATAGTAAAGTAGTGAATAACACTATTATATACTTTTTAAACTACCAGAACCTTTTATATCATTACAGATTTATTTATAAAATAAGGGTGTCAAAGCGTAGGTCATATACTAAGACACTTTCCTTGACGACAATGAAACATCAATCTACCTATAATCTGGAGCGGTTAATTTTATTATTTCTTTTAAACCAGAAATAGATTTGGAACTGTGGTTCTGCATGTGTACATTCTTCATGGATTAAACAAAATTGGTTTTATATTTTGTATTGCTGAATGTGGGTGGCACGCTATACATGTTTATTAATTGTTTTCCCGTCCCACATATACTTTCTTGTAGGTGGGTCATCTTGCCTTCTACCCACATGTTATTATATGTCCATTGGCATCCATGTCTTGCAACCACTTTATCTTAAATTTTCACCTTCCCATTTTTTGATTTTAAAGTAGGTATTAAAAGTTAAAATGAACAGCGCTGCACTTACTAAACAAACATTAACATTTTCAAGTTTTCGTCTGCACGTGCTTGGCGACTGTAATATTCCTACGCTTTAATAAATGGTTGGGTTTGTTCACGGTGTATATATCGTTTGTTTCCGTCATATAGCTAACAAACTGCAAACATACAGAGATTAACGGCGTATCTACAATACCAATTACAAGTTTATCGCGCCTATGCAGTTTGTTCATCACTGTCACATACGCTCACTTCGCGATCTTCTTTCTTTTTCTCGCTTCAAGATAAACGCATTACTCAAAAACTAAGGCAATCGCGTAGACGTACTACATAATTTTCAAAAGAGAAAAATGTGTACTTATATTCTTTTTTATGATTGTGGACCTGAACAGGCCAAATAAGGCCTATCGTGCTAAAGCACTCAGGAACACTTAGGAGGATGGATAGAGGGATAATGAATTGCTAATAGATGCCCGTTTGGTACGACAAGTGGAGATTTGTACTGCATACTGATGATGTGAATGAGCGAACCGAGTGTTTCTAGCAAAGATAGCCGGAGATGGTATCAAAGAATGTAATTCACCAGCACAATAGCCGTTGTAATAACGATAATACAAAGAAAGAACTGAAACCATCCTTCTATGCTCAAGGGACTGTATGTGAGAAGTTAAGGACGGGTCATTTATAAGCCTAATCGCTCTCTTTTGAATACGATCAACGATATCGAGAGCGTATTGAGGAGCACTAACCCAAAGGTGAGGATTATATTCCAGATGAGGCCGAATTTGGGCCTTATACAGCAGAAGGAGTTGTCGAGAGGTAAAGTACTGCTTAGATCTGTACAAAAAGCCTATTTTACGAGCAGCTGTTTTGGTAGCTGACAGAAGATGGTCAACCCATGAGAGATTTGAAGATACAGTCATACCCAACAGAGTAATAGTCTGAAAAGTTAAGAACTGAGCCATTCATACTTACAACAGGAAATGATCGATCTTTTTTGGCGGACATAAGACATCACTGAGTTTTGTTACGCTTTGGATGAAATATGTACAAATATGTAACCGTTTCAAATTTATTCATATACACATTGAGATATATGTGATTTTGATATATTTGACTGATAAGACAATAGGTCAGTATTGGTGCATTTTGTTATTCTAGTAGTGTTGTCTCCACATTAATATTGACTCAATATTTGTGTTTGATCAAATCCTTATGCCAGTATTTGAGGACATTATGGAAATGCCTGCATTCTCAACTGGTTTACAGCTTAAAACTAAGATACTTAGGATGTGCAAAATCTTATACAATTTATAACAAGCATTATAATGCTGTACATTTTTTAATACAACTCCTAACTGTACTTACACTCAAATTTTACGTTTATAAACTATTAAAACTATGCCAATGAATCTCATATATATATATATATATATATATATATATATATATATATATTATACTTCACGTCATGTCATAATCTACTCGTTTAATTAATCAGGCATAATTTCAAAATTAATTCATGTGTCTTAAGTTATTTATTGATTCAAGAACATTTATTTAAATTACCCGCCTCTGTTGAGAATTGGTCTTTCTCTGAATGAAGTAAAATGACAGCGCCCAGTAGATCACCGGTCGGTGATTTCACTTTCTCAGTATGTTTATCATATACCTATAAAAAAAATATACTGAAAGCTTCGTATCTGTTCAATGCTTTCTACATGTAACAATCAGTTTTTTATCTCTTACCACGTTACCCAAGTTAGTGCGCATATTGAGAAAATACGTTTATTTATTTACTTTTATTCGCAATCATATTGTAATCTGTCAATTTCATGCTACTGAAACTAGCCGTGAATAATGAAAGTAGCTGGGAATAACTATTACAAGCCCCAAAAATTATTACATACCTGTGGTGAGAGTGACATAACTCTCATGAACCTCATAAACATGTTACAATTAATTAGATTATGTGCTGTTATTTGATATTCTTTATTAATCAACGGACGTACAACATATTTAAAAACTATCTAACTAAAAAAAGCATTATGAATCTTTCCTAACTCGTATGGAGTTAGGAGTAACAGGTCGCGACATTATTACCTTTTTGAGTTTTTTTTTCGACAAAACCGACTTTTTGCAATTTGACAGTTATAATTTTATGTATTTATTTTCACTCCCAGCTTACTTTACTTTATATTTGTTACCTTAGGATATTTATTATTCAGAATATTTAGAAAAATTGTTATTTTTAACATTGGATGATTGCGAATAGAATAGTATACAAACCTTGCAAGAAGGCTTCATTATTTACGTATATGGTATGCCATGGCATAAATTGTAGAAAATGCCTTTGGGCTTCTAAAAGGAAGGTTTAGGCTACTTCAACGATTTCATAGCTCAAATATAAATTTTATTGTTAAATGTATTACTGTTTCATGTATGATACATAACATATGTATAAGTTATAATGATAATGCAACCGAAATAGATGATTAATTATGTACATCGCTAATTAATTTTAATATCAGTTATTGCTTTTTTAAATATTCTACATATTATTCGAATGCAGCAAATTTTCTCCCTTCTAACTCACGCTTCTGTTGTCTATCTTTCCTTCTTGCAGCCATTTCTTCTTCCTAAATATTAAATTTTTCCTCTTGCAAGGTATTTTTTAAATACTCTGCATAAGGGGATGACCTACATTTTTTTCTTTGGTTTTCCGGTTTCATCGCCACGACTTGTAGTTGGTGTTGATGATATTTCTTCAGTGGTCGTCGCTGAGGTATCTTCAATATTTTGGGAAACATCCGTTTCTGCACCTTCAGAGATCGCGTGTGCACAAGAAGTTGAAGGTTTGTTACCAATAATGCCGTTCATAACTTCGTAATGAAGGAAACGAGTGGCACCTCTTCTCGATTTATTGTCTTTCACTGCTTTATATGTTCGCACTAAATTTCTTCATTTAATCTTGCACGATTTTGGACTACGATGAATGCCTTGGCTTAATAATTCGTTGCTAATATCCTGCCAAAAATGTCTACGTTTTTTGCATGATCTAAATTTTCGTTTAGACCTCCATACGCATGCAACAATGCCAAAACCTCATAATTGACCCAAAATGTACGATTATCTGCCACTTGGGTTTCATTTTCACTATAATTAGAAATATTGTTAAAATGTATGAAATTTACCATTAATAGCACTTACTGTGTTGTGACTTGTGCTTGTGACTCATCCTGTATTGGAGACTTCATCTATTTGCGACTCATCGAGCATTTCGACATAGATATTGGATATCTTCGATTTCCTGTACATAAGTAATTGTACATTATCAATACTAGTAATTAGCTATTTTCATAAACACGGCTAATTAAAGTTATGGCGTCCGTAATAGGAATATTAGCTGGATAGCAATCTCATTATTATCTGGAATTAAAAAAGTTATTAATCATTAAAATATCTACCTACCACTAAATTTACTTGCTTGTTACACCAAAACATAGCTGCTCCAAAGCTGCCGGTATACACGAAGTAATTGGAACATCATTCACTTTAAAAGTGGTTGTCACATCCATGTTTATAGGTTATGTTAAATGATAATATACAAACGGTCGTACTGAAGCCAATCTTACTACGTTCTCTTTGGTAGTGATTGAATAAGATATATCAGTGGTGGGGGTGTTCTGATAATACAGAAACGAAAGGCGTAGGATCACTTTTACTTAGTTACATCGATACAATCAGGAGAAACGACATGCTTACTGTCCACAACTACCATTTTGTACATAACGCCCACTCAACTTTGTTTATAATGTCCGCTCTGTTCATATTTTCCACCTTCTGTTCGAATTGTTTATGTATACCTTTACCATAACGGCCACTTCATATTGTGATCGTTTGACTCAATCTATGCCTAATGCCCAATTTATTGAAAAGCTAGTAAAAAGTAAGCTCTGCTCATAACTCCCGCTTTATTCACGGCGCCTACTTTATTTATAACGCCAACCAACGATCTTTGTTTATAATGGCCGCCTTGTTAATGAGATGTAGTAATCTGGTTTTGTTTATATCGTCCACTTTATTCAAGGCACGTTCATCTCTAATCTGTCTGCATTTGGCTATTTTGTTATTTTAATTTAAGCTTGAAACACAAACTTATTCTTTTGTTGACATCCCTAGTCTTAAGTTTTCCATATAACTTCCTAATAGTTTATGAATTCTAATCAGTTACAAAATTTGATGCTACTTTCGTTGAATCATTTCCATGAAGAAAGGCGCTAAGAGTTAAGCGTGGTAAAATGCTTGTACGATAGAGTGAAAACAAAATGCTCAAAACAAGAGGACCTGAAAAAAGAAAACACTTAAAGATAATGGCTACCCCGATCTAACACCTACCCTAAACATGGAAAGGGTAACTGAAAAAGAAGAACCTAAATACACAACGATAATACCATATTTGGTATTCAAGGTATCTCAGACAAAATACGAAGAATAGGCAGCAATACAAGATACGCACTGCCTTCAAATCGACAAGAACGTTCAGGGGAATACTAACCAGAAACCAACCACATAATGAAGGGCAAAATTCCAAGAATTGTGTATACGACCTACCCTGCGAACGCGGCAGAGCATACATAGCAGAGAGCAGTAGACCACTCAAAGTGAAAACTCAGGAACATAAGAACAACATTCGCAAAGGATGTCTGGAACGAAGACCACCGCATCCAATGGGATAACATACAGATAGTGGCAAAGGACGAGAATACAACTCGTGGGAAATTCAAAGTAGTTACATACATCGCCGAAAGATCAAGAATCGCGCAACATGTCTGGAACGAAGACCACCGCATCCGATGGGATAATACAGATAGTGGCAAAGGACGAGAATACAACTCGCCGGAAATTCAAAGAAGCTACATACATCGCACTAACAGAAAATCCAATAAGCCAAGCTAGTGTAGAAATGAAACCCATTTGGATTCCAATAATGTGCAAAGAGATTAAGGGCAATACACCTGCGCAACATGCGCAGTAAAGTACTGCGCAACCTCGAAAAAGTTATATATATATATATATATATATATATATATATATATATATATATACAGGGTGTCCAGTTAAAGATGAAATGCATGGGGATATTGAAAACCGTTAGAGATACGAAGATGGTTAAATGGAGACAAAGTTGCGTCATTATATGCCCAAGAAGTAACCATGGTTACATGTCAAAAAATCCCTTCCATTTACTAGATACAGGGTGATAACTGAAAATATGCGTTTTCTAAAATCGCTATATCTTGTTTCTTGCAAGAGATACATCCACGATTTTTGCAGGATGGGGTAACAGGTAGCGAGGATTTCAAAATGATTTTGAAAAAATCTAGGCCTACTAGATTTTGAGATAATGCACGCAACTTTCGATTTTCTTATGGACGCCATATTGGATTTTTGCATTTTTGAATTCTTCATAAAAAATGCTTTTCAACCATATATCATATGTTTATAATCTGCCAATGAGAAAGTGTCAAATTACACAATTAAATTTATATCAAAGCAACCTTGACATATTATGTATTTTAATTAAATGAAAATTAATCTACAACTTAAACTAACTATTGAGAACAATATTGATTATTAACATAAATCAATAATAAAAGTGACAAAAAACAACAAAAAATAAAATTTAATATTATACTGAATTTTTCTATTAATTAATCAAATGCTCGAATAAACCTCCATTCTCTTGCAATAATTGAATAGATGGTTGATTGGCAAAGGCCTAGTTTGATATAAATTTAATTGTGTAATTTGACACTTTCTCATTGGCAGATTATAAACATCTGATATATGGTTGAAAAGCATTTTTTATGAAGAATTCAAAAATGCGAGATGATAAGGAACTCTTGTGATGCAGTGCTAACTCGATGCAGATGGTGTTTGCAGGAGAATGAAGGTTTATTCGAGCATTTGATTAATTAATAGTAAAATTCAGTATAATATTAAATTTTATTTTTGTTGTTTTTGTCATTTTATTATTATGATTTATGTTAATAATCAATAATATTGTTCTCAATAGTTAGTTTAATTTGTAGATTAATTTTCATTTAATTAAAATACATAATATGTCAAAGTTGCTTTGATATAAATTTAATTGTGTAATTTGATACTTTCTCATTGGCAGATTATAAACATATGATATATGGTTGAAAAGCATTTTTTATGAAGAATTCAAAAATGCAAAAATCCAATATGGCGTCCATAAGAAAATCGAAAGTTGCGTGCATTATCTCAAAATCTAGTAGGCCTAGATTTTTTTCAAAATCATTTTTGAAATCCTCGCTACCTGTTACCCCCATCCTGCAAAATCGTGGATGTATCTCTTGCAAGAAACAAGATATAGCGATTTTTAGAAAACGCATATTTTCAGTTATCACCCTGTATCTAGTAAATGGAAGGGATTTTTTGACATGTAACCATGGTTACTTCTTGGGCATATAATGACGCAACTTTTTCTCCATTTAACCATCTTCGTATCTCTAACGGTTTCCAATATCCCCATGCATTTCATCTTAAACTGGACACCCTGTATATATATATATATATATATATATATATATATACATAAATTCGACTCAAGTGCGAAAACAGTCCTTCTAAGGACTAAGCCTGATGACGAAAGCAGGATCCGCTTCCAAAACGTCGCGGTATAAAAGAAAAAACTATGAAAATAAAAAGGCCGGTAAATTCATCTTTAAGTAAGTGCTTTACCAGACTTGCATAATCAGCATTGTATCGATTTTACACTTAAAATTAATTGAATTAAATGTGTGTGTGTACCTTCATTCCGTTTTCAATTGATTATAATTTATAACACAAATATTTACGTTTTGTTTATTAATCGATAACTGCAATTGTTATCGAAACGCATAAATTTCGAATAATTTATCTTCTAAAACTCGATTTATAAACTTTTGAAAAAATAGCAGTCACCAATACGTTGTTTATGTTTCTCCCTCTAGCAACCATCATATTAAATAAAAAATAATTTCCTCTTTGATGATGCAGGGTGTGCCGAATTATAGGGACCAAAATGTTTAGTTCGAGATACAGGGTGTCAAACATTTTGAAAACAAATTTTCAATAATACATGTAGGTACATAATTAATTTAACAATGCAGAATGTCGTTAAAACCACAACTGCCATTTTGACTTGTCATTCTAAAATAGTTTCGATCGTGTATTAAAGTCATGGCACACTGTTTAATACTTTTTATGGAACCTATTCGGGAAATAATGTATGAGCGTTAAATTAAAGAAATGGCGATGGTCATAAAAGTACGAGAATTAAATTTTCTATCAAATGAATGTAGTTTCAAGGACGAACACTATTCACACACAATATTCGGGTTGGAGACCCCCCAAATTATTAGGTTCTAAATAACGTTATATTGTGGCAGTATTTCGCACCAAAAGTGGTCGATTTCGGCATTTTTCGGAGTTTCCAATGGCAACTGTACAAAAAGTAATTTGACCTTCACTAAACATCAACTTCATGTGAATGACGTTCATTGGATGTCATTACTGCAATAAATACAATTTTAAAATGTTCGCATGTTCATCACAAACAACGTTTTCAGTCATAAATAAGTATTGATATTCAATAATTCAAGTTTATTTAAATATTTTGAGTGAATCTCTTCTCGCCGGTGGCGCCATCCATCTTTACGTTATTTCACTAACATCTATCTGTCACATTTTAATCAAATTTATAGAGGTAAAATCCAATGAATATTAATTAAAAACCTACACAGTAAGTCTTTTTTTCACTAAAAAGTAGAATACTCATTTTGTATAAAATAGAATTGTCTCATGCCTGATACTGATATCGCGACATAAATAAGGGGTTCCCAAACACGTATTAAACAGCAAATAAATGACTAAATATAAAGGCAAAAGTGACTGGAGAAAACATTTTAGGTTTTATTCGTACAAAAATGCCTTTTCGGGACTCGAAAGAGTGCTGGACATATACATAAGTAGGTATGCAATTGACTTTTTTTCACTATCGCTAAATCGACTTATCTCATTTTACAGGTTTTGACAAGTATTGGAAAGATCGGCCGTGAGTCAGTGTGTAAGTGAGTGTGTCGGTGTGCGTCCGTGAGCGTCGGTGTGCGTCCGTGTGTGTGTGTGTGTGTGTGTGTGTGTGATGTGTGTGTGTGTATGTGCGCACCCGTGTGTGTGCATCCGTGTGTGTGTGTGTGTGTGTGTGTGTGTGTGTGTGTGTGGTGTGTGTGCGTGTGTGTGCGTGTGTGTGTGTGTGTGTGTGTGTGTGTGTGTGTGTATGTGTGTGTGTGTGTGTGTGTGTGTGCGATGGTGCGTGTGCGTGCTGGTGTGTGTGTGCGTGGGTGTGTGCGCGCGTACGTGCGTGTGTGTGTGTGCGCGCGCGCGTCTGTTTTCATTTTGCTTGGGGCGGATTAGATTTTGAGATAAAGCCAGCGGCGGAGGGGGGGGGGGAGTTATTAGGGTCAGTTTTTGGTTTTTATCAAACATTTCTAAAACAGCTGTATATTTCAAAGATATAAAAATACAAGGATATAGACCTTAAACATATCTATCAATTATGTTCTATGCAATTTTTTGATATGACGCGTAATTTAGCGGCAAAAAATTCCACAGGTAGAATTTAAGTGTTAATTCTATTTTTTTCATCTGAATAACGATTAATGTTAAAATAAAAAGTGTAGACTTAATTTTTAAAGAAAATTTGATTTTACATAACTTTTATAAAGTTTCTTAACACAAGTCAAGGTAAGTCTAAAAATTAATTACATATGAATGAAAATGGTTAATCTGTATTATTGATATCTTATCGAAGCGGGCGGCTTTGAACTTTTTTTTAAGTTAATAGGTATTTAGGTCTATCAATCGCTATCTGAGCTTTTAACCGTCATTATGGCATAATTATTTTTTTTGTTTTTACTATGTTGCCTGTTTTCGTTATGAACCTATAAAAGATGTTGCATGGTTACTCTAAAAAATTATAATTAAAAGTATTTCGTTTCTTTTAAATTTTTAAGTTAGCATGTAGATGTCTATTAACCTCTGCCAGACAAAGTTTTAAACGTCTGTTTCACATAGATTATTGTTCTTGTTTTTACAATGTTGCATATTTTCGTAATTAACTTATTATAAAAGAGGTTGCATAATTATCCCAAAATTATTTAATTTCTTTTAATTTCCATTTGTAGGTTGGAAGGTCGTGTGGTGTTCCACACCAGATATTTATCTTTACAATTGACATCATCAATTAAAAAAGACACTTTTATCTCAGAAACTAAACATTTCCTGACATTTATATGAACTTTTTTCTTATGTTGAAGTAGTTACTATTCAGGGCACTATGTGATAGCATATTTTCCATGGCTAGTTCTAAATAGTGCAGGGAACATAGGTTGAATTATTCAGTGAGAAGTAAAGTGAAAAACATTAGTTTATACTAAATTGAATGACGAAGTACATATGCAATGCGCAAATGTTAAATATGAAGGATAACATAATGGCGTTAGTGTATGTTTACTAAAGTTGTAACTTATGTTCTTTGATTATGTATGGTACATAGCATAATACCCTGAGAATGCGCATAATTTGGTATGTACTTCCTTGTACCTCTTTTTTGGAACACTTATTTTCAGTCGAATACACTACCCCTTATCTATTTTTGTAAATAGAAATATATCTTTATTATTTCCTGAGATATGGCAGATTACAAATCTGATTTGGAGACTCGATGAAGTGTGTTAATTTTCCATTTTTCAGAGTATCCAGGATTTAAAAAAAAAATTATATTATAATAAGATATATAATTTCTTTTTATTCATATATTATTTTACATTGCATTATTGACAATATGCATTGAACATACATATACATTTCTTGTTATTTTAACACAAATCCACAAACAGTAGTTACTAGTTAGTATCTAGATGTGGCACCTGGATGACATAATATATAAGTATATGCAACGATAAGGGCAATATAAAGAAGAATAAAGGTCCTGAACAAAATAAAGTTTTGATTTTAAAACCTAAAGATGAAAAGGTTACTCAGGATGAAGTACTACAACAATTTATGACCAATGTAGCACTAGAAGAGTTAAACATTGGTTTAACAGAATGCACATTTTCTAGAAAAGGTGATCTAGTGATAGGATGTGAAAAAGAGGAAGATCTACAACGCCTTGAAGGAGAAATTAATAAATTAAGTAATGGAATAAGTCTTACACAGTCCAAGGGTAGATTGCTTAGTACGAAAATAAATGGTGTAGTGGATCATGATGTTTGGGCTGAAAACAAGATTTTTATTAAAAAGTTTATCGACCAAAATAATATTGGTATATTGATGCAAATTTAGAAGATGTACAGATTTTAAAAAAAAGAAATAAACCAGAATAAAGGAGTAGCATTTATCAAAGTTACCAACCAAATAAAGTCACAGGTTTTGAAACTAAATAAAATAATGTTGGGCTATGGAATATGTGACATTAGTATAAACATAAATATTATAAGATGTTACAATTGCTTGGGTTATGGTCACATTGGAAAGTTTTGCACAAGAGCTATATGCTGTAAATTTTGCGCAGGAGAACATGATAGTAAGCAATGTATTGGAAATAGTTATAAATGCATAAATTGTGCTGTATGGAACTACAGAGAGGGCAAAAAAGTGGTAGATGAAGAGCACACTGCAGACTATACAAACTGTCCATACTATCAAAAAGTGTATAACCAGGTGGCAAATAATCAAATCAATTGGTAGCAATCAAAGAAAAATAATAGTTCACTAATATATCATTTAAATGTACAAAGTTTATATGCTCATTATGACGAATTAGCAAATTTTATGTTGTGCAATAATCAGAATGCCATATGTACCTTTTTACCGGAGGCCAGGGTAACAGTAGATATAACAGATAGCGAAATAAATATAGATGGATACTCAATAATAAGATGTAACTCTGAAAACAGAAGAACTGGTGGCATCATTGCATATATCCGCAATGATATTAAAATATTGGAAAGCAAAGCCAAGCATTATGATAGTAGGTGCTGGACAATAAATGTAGTATTCAAATTACAAAAAGAAAAATATTTTATAGTAGCAGTGTATCAGTATCCTAGCGGAGATCTACAGAAATATATTGAAATAATTAACAACATATTGAAAGAAATGGTAGAAGCTGCAGGCAATCAAGTAATAATTGTATTGGGTGATTTTAATATAAACTGGCTTATTAATACAAGCATTAAGAAAAGATTGGAAAGTGTTTTTAGACAAAATGGTATAAGTCAGCTAGTTAAAGAAGCAACCAGAGTGACAAATATATCCGAAACTTTAATAGACTTAGTATGTAGCAATAATAAGTATATTCAATGTGATGTAATGGACACACCAAAAGTTAGCAATAATAAATGGCAAAAAATAATATTAAAAGAACCTAATATACAAAAGTATGATCTAATCCAAGTAAAATAAAATAGATTACGATCTGTTGAATAGTGAAATGATAGCATGTGATTGGAAATATGCTGATGAAGACATTGAAGAACGGTACGAGGTTTTTGAATCGAATATTAAATTAAAACTAAATGAGTGTACCACCAAAAAAGTAATTATTAAGAAAAGGGGAAAGAATTGGTTTAACGAGAAAACAAAGCAAAGTATATTAAATAGGGACAACAAATATATTGAATTTAAACAAACTGGGACCAAAGAAAGTGGGATGAGTACCGAGAGTTAAGAAATATCTGTGTAAAAACCTTGAGAGAAGAGAAAATGAAACATTATGATGAAGAAGTCAAGAGATGTGATAATGATCCAAAAAAATTATGGAATATATTAAAAGAAGTTACCAACAAAAACTGTAACACTGAATTAATAGAGTTAGAAATAGATGGAAAAATAGAAACTGATAAAAGTATTATAGCAAATAAGTTGAATAATTATGTAGATAGTATAAATGACCTAATGATTAATGTTCCTACAAACAGCAATATATTAAAGTTAGACGGGATACAACATAGTTATAGTATAATAGATAAGTTTGAGGAAGTAAGCCTAAATCATTTAAAAAGCATGATTTCAAATTTAAATAAGAAAGGTTGGGTTGATGAAATAAATATGAACATCTTTAAAGAATGCTTTGATTCACTAGGGTATCCACTCTTAAATATTGCTAATTTATCTTTAAATAATGGAGTTTTACCAAATGATTTAAAAAGAGCAACCATTGTACCTATACATAAAGTCAAGGGAATAAACAAAGAAATAAATATGAGGCCAATTAATATGTTAGCACCAGTAGAAAAAATTATTGAGAAGGCTGTTTACAAGCAGATACTTGAATTTGTTGAAAATAATAATATATTAATTCCAAAACAATCGGGTTTTCGCAAAACTCATGCACAGAAACAGCTGTGCAGTTAGTAATAAATAATTGGGAAGAAGCACGAAATATGAATAACAAAATTTTGGCTGTATTTCTAGACTTTAAACGAGCATTCGAAACCATTAACAGAAGCAAACTTATACAAAAATTGTACAAGTATGGATTATGGGGTACTGTATTGAAATGGATAAATAATTATTTAAAGAATAGAACACAAGTAGTTAAATGCGGAAAGACACTATCGGATGTTAAAAGTAATGACATTAGCGTACCACAAGGTAGTAACTTAGGCCCACTTCTATTTATCCTATATGATAATGAGATTCAGAGTGCAGTAAAGGGCTGCAACTTACATCTCTTTGCAGATGATACATTACTATACATTGCAGGAAAAGATGTACATGAACTAATACAGAAAACAAATGTAGAATTAAATAATGTCATGTGTTGGATGGAGGCTAATAATTTAATATTAAATGTGTCTAAAACTAAGGCTATGTGTGTAGGAGGTGCGTCGGAATATGATATATATGTTGAGGCAGCAAGTAAAAAAATTGATTGGCTTTCAGAATTCAAGTATTTAGGAGCATATATAGATAATAAGCTAAAGCTTAAAGTACATACAGAAAAATTAATTAACAAAATTTCAACAACAACATACTTCTTGGGAAGAGCTGCAAAACATTTCAATATTAAAGCAAAAATTTTACTTTATACTTCATTAATACTATCAAGATTCAATTATTGCGGGTCATTACTATTAAATGCCAATAAAGGACAAGTTCAGAAATTTCAGAATAGAGCAATGCGTTCAATTCTGCGAACAAATAGATACACAAAGATAGAAATTATGCTAAAATGGTTAAATGTGCAACAATTAATAGACAAAAATGTGCTAATTTTTATTCATAAGTTAAAGTTAGGTGCTCTGCCAAAATATCTTAGTGGTTTAACACAATGTGGAAGAGATGTGCATCTTCATAATACTCGCAAGAAAAAAAACTTCTTATCAATGGAGTAAATGAGTCAATGCTGCATCAGGCGTTAAAAAAATACAATAAATTACCTAAGAAAATAAAGGAGACTAAATCGATATTTATATTTAAGAATAAAATCAAACAAATGTATTTATAAACTTAGATTTGTACAACTTATTTACCATTATGATTATAGATATAGATTAAGATTTATATTTTTTTTAAGGGATATATTTGTTTTTTTGTAGTTGTTATAACTATTAAAATAAACGTTACTACTACTACTACTATATTTCCCACAGGTTAACAATCAAATTTTACAAAATTTTAAAAACCCCAACACAAAATAAGCCTCTAAAAAGTAAAAAAGTTGTCTTGAATCATAGCTAAGAAAACACTCGAGTAAGTCACCTTTCAAATAAAAAAAACTAAATCACAAACGATTTTTCTGTTTGGGAGCTACAATGCCACACACACATACACACGTTAAACTTATACACTCCTCTTGTTTCAACAGGGGTTAAAAATAGAATATTATATACCAAGGTAGAGAAGAGAATTTTGTAAGCCAAGCTGGAATAAGAAAACGAGGCCTATAGTCTTCTCTATCATCATTTGTAAATTTACCTCGGGGGAGAAAATGCAGTTTAACCTCTAAAAGCAAGCCTACTAATGGTATATCTTAATGGTAGTGGTGAATACAATCAATTAAGGTGTGGGCATTTATTATATATACCACAAATCATATTTCAAACTGCGAAAGAAATTTTTTTAAGGAAACAAGTGTCTAAATACTGCATTTTGCTTACATCACATGTAAAAATATGCTGCTACTACAAAACAAGCCTTTTCCTATTATATCCACTCTGAACATGTTAAAATATATCAACATTATCATCAGATGTATAATAAATATTGGCAATCTACATTATTAGTAACAAAAACAAACAAATAGACATTCCATATCAATTTTTCAACTCTACTTCAATTTTATAAGTTTTAGTAAAAATGTGTAGAGGAATACAAGATTTGGGCAGTAACTAATTTGTAAAATTGAAAAAAATTATTAGGCTTTTGTACACATTGGAATATTGCACATTTGGAGTATACAGATACTTGTGTATCAACAATATAAATTACCATACATTATTATTTAACACGATGTGGTTAAACTAATCAAGGAACAAACAAAACTTTGTTAGATGCAAGTTAGACGGCTGGCTGTATTAAATTATTTTTAAATGATGGGCATTATTGTAAAAATACACCTCTAGATAGCTGTTGTGTACCTGGTTAGTAATTTTACAACTCCTCTATTTTACGTTTGACATTTGAACTTAATATACTTACAAATATAACCTAAAAATTAAAATTGTGTATTTATCATAATGAACATAGATTTAATTTTCCGTCATTTAAAAACAATAGGAACAGGATAATTTTGATTACTGCATAAGGTAGGTACATATTATAATTCGTAAATTATCCTGCATAATTTAGAGATATGAAATCACTAGTGTTTCAAGCTGTTTCAGTGAAGTATTATAACTTTATTTGTTTATGAAGGTTTGTATTTCCATTTTAAAGGTCAAATCTAAAAATATGTATATTTGAAATTAGTATCACAATCGATTAGTTTACGCAGATCCTTCTAAACATAAAAATTATATCCAATCACCTCAATATGATAATAAAAATAATATATTACTTACGCCCCTAAAATGTTGTCAACCGTTTCATCACGCGGATACACAAAATGGAGGATGGACTAGTTTCAGGCGCAATTAATGTCTATTACGCATGCGTTTTATTTGTCACGTGGTTGTAACCTCGCAACATAATTGTAAACAAAAATTTTCAACACTAAAAATACGAAGTCGATAATAAATAATTATTTACCACGAAGCATTAGTAATAGGTAAATGGAATTTTTTTATAACAAAAATGTCATCCGATATCGATATACATGTGATACAAAATACTCAAGAGATGTTAAATAAATATATAAAAAAACCACTTCTAACTGAAAAATTACTTCGAAAGCCACCTTTTAGATTTTTACATGATATAGTCACAAATGTTATAAGAGAAACTGGATTTTTAAAAGGGCTGTATAGCGAAAGGGAATTGGTTTCGGAAAATGTAAAAGAAAAAGACGATAAAATTGCATTTTTGAATAAACTTATTGACGCTACAAGTAAGTTATGTATTTTAGAAATGTTTGCTTCATGGCACTTCGTTAATAAAGTTTGCAAATCGATGGCCTAACTGCATAACTCGTATCTGTAAAAAGTGAATTTTATAGGAGGGACAGATACAGATTCTTCATATAAATGTATCCAAAAGGAATCGATACAGGGTATTAATTTCATAATTATTTATTTTCCAAGAAGTTTACGTTACAGCATTTTGTTAAAATGTTTTACACAACTAAACAGACCCAATGCTAATGCACTAATAATGTCAAAATAGTAAAATATTGCCATATGGGATATTGCAGTTAGGCCATTGAAATGTAAACCCCCTGTGTATAATTATCACAATTCCAAACTTAAGGTATTCTTCATATTGTTAAGATCATAAAATCATTTACATGTATTTAATATTTTATTAGAGTGGTACGATTTACTAAAACTGTTTAGTACATTTAATGTACACAGCACAAGTAAGCTGCTGACACAACTTTTGCAGTTAGCATCTGAAAATTGTTGAACACCCTTAAGCTCAACCCCCACAAAATAGAGTTAATGCCGACACCAAAGCAAGTAACAAAATTGTTAACCATTAATGCTGTCAGATAAAGTTGTAACTGTTGTGCAGAGAAAATTAGCAAAGCATTCAGCACATACTGACTATTTTGAGAAGTAGTTTTTTGTGAGTAAAAGGTTGTAGTTGCCACATAATTAAATTTTAATTGTCTTTCAATCGGAGTAACTTTGAAATATTTTCGGCATTATATCTCATTTGCTTACAGGTGAAGTGAATTAAATACATAAGGCTAAATTACGCCAAAACAACTATGATGATTAATGTAAATAATGAATTTGTGTGTGGAAAAGTGCCAAGTGATCGCAAAAACTACAGTGGAAGTAGTTTGCTCATTCTACCTCGTAAAGCAGGGGTGCTGAACCTTTTGTAATACAAGGGCTACTTTTAAATACCAAGGTATACGGCGATAGACAGGTTATAATACAAATAATAGAAATAAAGGGCAAACACAGTGAATGTATGTATTAATAATTTGCAAAGTACATAAATATTTACAATGTTACATTCATAAATTGAATTAAATAAATGTAAATAAACAATATTTAAGTTATTGTAAAAAATCAGTGTGAACTTTGACAGGTTGGTATGATGATGTAGCTAATCGCAAGCATTGATCCAAGTGATCATTTGTAATTTTATTTCTTAGTTTGCTTTTTATATATCGAGTGATCAATCTCAAGTGTATACCACGTGTTCAAAATATTTAAGTTGGTACCACTGATAGGTTGGTAAGAAGCTGTATTGCTCTAGCTACTCTAGAGTATGGTTTGAGTAAAAACTACGATCAGTTTCAAATCTGTATGAAGGTCATTAACTTATACATATTATAAAATATTATCTTAATTTAAATAATCACTATTTTATATTTGATTAGACCGCATCCCTATAAAATACAACAAAATAAATAAAATATTATTTAATGATTGGATTACATCATTACAAAATAATGAATCTTAAGTATTTAAATGTTATAATTTCATTATAATTAAATAAAATTTACAGTACATGTTTATGGAATGACAATGTCTTTTACAAATTTTTTTTAACTCCTTAGGTACACATTAGTTATCACACTTTGCTTTACAGCATATGTTCAAAATGACCACCATTAAACTGTAAACATAAGTTCACCCTACGTTGCATATTCGCAAATACATTTTGTAACATTTCGGCACCAAGAAAATACAAAAGTGAAAAACGAAGGTATAATATGACATAAACTGACATAAACTAAAATGACTAAAACCACACGAAAAATCCAAAGCAGCCAACTGCAAAACACAACATTATTAACAACTAGGGATTTTTGCCATACCACTACAGTACACTTGAGATTGATCACGTTGTCATGTTTAAAAATGCAGACTCTGACAAATATGTTGATGCAAAACAAGCCAAAACGTTTTGGGTAATACTTGTTAATATCGGAAATTGCTTGTGTGTATATTTCCAAACTACTTCTTGACTTAATGATTTTAAATGAATACGGTTTTGAATTTTGACTATTTCAAGTTCGGTTTCGGATTGGTTAACATCAAACAGTTTAGAAATTTTGTTTGAAATTTCTGCGATGTTTCAATTTTGTTGAAACGGATGGTTAATAAAAGATGAATTCTCCGAACCTTGCATGAATCTCCCTCTCGACTATTTCTATTTCATTTATATATTTCTTGAAGTCACATTTACTCATTTCTGGATTTTCATTGAGAAACTTTAACAAGTATGGAAAATGGCGTAATTCACAACGATTTAAATTTTCGTTAAAATTAAGAATTGTTCAAATAATCTTATAGCACTTATCATATCTATTAAACGTTTGTTTTTACCTTACAACTCCAAATTTAAATTGTTCAGTTTTATGCAAAAATCTACTAAAAATGATAAATTTTGTAACCAATTTTTATCACATAATTGCTGGTAATCATCTCCTTTTTGTCAAGAAAATTTCTGACATTATCAATCAACAAAATAAATCTTTCCAAAAATTTACTTCTACTGAGCCAATAAATATTATTAAAAATTATTATTAATTTTATTAAATACATAAATAAAAAGTTTACCTCGAGTAATATAATAATAAATATTATTGTACAAAAGAAGTTATTTTTCATCATCATCTGCTTGTGTATTTAAATAATCTTTGTTGCAATCCTTTTCCACGGATTGAGTTTACAATTTTGAATGTACTATTCATGGCATCTGCTGTGTTTAATCTTTTGCTACACAGCACTAGTTGATGAATGATACAATGGTAAGCTAAAAAATCCGGATATTTATCATTGTTTTTACAGAATGATATGAAGCCTAAATTAGGACCTACTATCGCAGGAGCCCCTTCAGTAGTAATACAAACTAATTTAAAAAGAGGGAGCTGGCACTGTTCAACAAAATTATTAAATGCTGCAAAAATGTCTTCTCCTCTTGTCGTTCCGTGCAACGGTATTATTTTCAAAAGTTCTTCGTTGCTCGAATAATCATGGAATACCAGACAGATAAATACCATTAGCTGAGCAACATCGGTGAAGTCGTTTAACTCATCTAGTTGCAATGAAAACGCAACACATTTGTGAATATCTAACAGTAGTTGATCATTAATATTGGAACTTAAATCTTCTACCCTTCTCATAACTGTCATTCTTGAGAGTTGCAAATCGTTGATATTTAACATAATTCATTTTTTTTTTTAATCGGAAAATAAAGTTTCTACTGCAGCAATAAAAGATTCCTTTATTAACTCTCCATCACTGAATGGCATTTTTTACTTTGCTGGTAAATGGTACACTTTTAACGAAACAATAGTGACCGATACTGGTTTGTTTACTAATTTTTAAAATACGTTTTGTTGGGCTGAAAATCCTTTCTTTAAACCCATTATCTTTAATTTTCGTTTCCCAGAATTTTTTGGAAAATCCTCATATGTTCCGTGCAATAATAGAAAATGTCGCTCAATATTACCTTTTTTCGGAATAGCAATAGACGATTGGCAGATTAAATAACATTAATCACCAATCATAGTAAAAAAGAAAATTGTTTCAAATTCTTTATGAAAAAGATTTATTATTTTTATTACTCTAAAACTAAAACATGATTTTCAGAATTTGATTTAATTCGAATTAAAGAATACCGATTATGCGTTTCAACACTAGTCGTTTAAGCGATACAATGGGTTGAACCAATGATTCAGCACATTTTTCGTAAAAGCCGTGTTGATAAAGCCATAATAATAATTAATCCGCTAAAATGGATTATTTAGATAGAACCAACATACAGAAGACAGTTGTAATATAACCATAAATTTGTTAGTAGTTTTCTAAGTATTGCAACTGTGCAATTTAAAAAAACTGTAATTTAACATTGTACACACCGTTTTTATATACTGACTTCCATAAAAATTGCAACACCTAGAATTTGTTGAACTATTTTATTGAAAGTTTCGTCAACGATGTCTCATTAGAACAAGTAAACGATTAAAATTTGAATAAAATCTAGGTAGTAGTTTTTTTTTTGTTTTTTCCTTTGCACTTAGTAACAATACATTTGAAGAAATAAACCAATCAGTGTGTAATTAACTGTCAATTTTGCAAATTGTTTGTTCACAATTTTATTCTGAACCTGGGAACAATGCCAAGAGTACGTCAACATCAACATTTTTTTCCAATTGACTGATTTTGAACGTGGCCGTATTATTGGCTGAGAGAGGCCGGACTTTCGCTAAGAGAAATTGCTCGTCGGGTAAACCGAAATGTTACAACGGTATTGAGATGTTGGTCCAAATGGTCCGAGGAAGGGGTACAACAACGTCGCCCTGGATCTGGACGTCCCCACAGGACTACAGATCGCGAAGAACGTCGCTTAAGACTTTTGGCCACACGAGACAGATTTTCAACAACTCGATCGATTGCAAATGATTGGATGAGAGGTGTAGGACCCAGAATGTCAATGTCATCTGTTTGTCGCCGGATAAGGTCTTATGGGCTGCGTTCATATCGACCATTTTTATGTCTTTCTCTTACACCACTTCACCGTCTACGTCTACGCAGGCTAGAATGGAGCAACGAAAGGGCGAATTAGACGCAAGAATGGCATCGAATTGTGTTTAGTGACGAGTCCCGATTTTGCTTGTGGGGCCACGATGGTCGTAGGAACGTCAGACGGATGCGTGGAGAACGTAAAAATCCAACATTTTTTTGTGGAACGCAATACAGCCCTCACACAAGGAGTGATGATATGGGGTGCAATATGTTACGGTAGCAGACCACCCTTGGTCTTCATTGATGTCAACTTAAACGCCGCTAGTTATATTGTCAATGTGCTAAAACCCGTTGCGCTTCCATATCTTCAGGGGCTGGAAAATCCCATTTTCTAACAGGATAATGCGCGCCCTCATGTCAAGGGCACGTTTTTTGGAAGAAGCTAACATTGCCGTCCTCCCATGACCTGGGTAATTTACCACCCCCTCCAGATAACTTACACGATCTCCGGCTACGGATTCAAGAAGCTTGGGTTAATATACCACATGCAGCTATAGATCACTTGATTGATAGCATGCCACGCCGTCTAAATGAGTGCATTACAAATCGCAGCAACTAATTATTGAAAAAAACATTTCTAGTTTTTGTTCTTTTGTTTTCAAATTTTAGTCATTTATTTGTTCTAATGAAAGACATCGTTGACGAAAATTTCAATAAAATCGTTTAATAAATTCTAGGTGTTGAAATTTTTATGGAAGTCAGTATATATAAAACAGTAAGTTTTCAAACCAATGTATCGCCAAAATCCAATTATTGTTTTAAATTTATCTAAAAACTATTCAATATGACTATTCTATTTTAAGAATAATCTACTACCTTTCTTTTCTTGTGAGCGTGAATGTCGTCAGATCTAAGCAGCAATACATGAAGTTATTTGAGCACTAGATGATACGCATATGCAAAAATTGTAGCAGCGGCCTATGACTTGGCCGACCCCCACCACAACAAAATCTCCGGGGAGGTTGAAACAAAAACGGTCCCGCGATCGACGGGTTGATCACCCATGTGGTAAAATATTTGGAAGAGTACTGATTGATAAAGTACGTGGAACTAGCCAAACTAAGGTTTGGGATGTGCAGGGTGGCTTCATGCCAGGGAGATTATGTGTTGATCAGACGGTTGTTCTCCAGCAGGTGATCGAAGTGTTCAAGTGTACAAAAGAAGCTGTACTGCGCATTTGTAAATCTGCAGAAAGCATGTGACCGAGTGAATAGGGAGAAGCTGTGGAAAATATTAAATGAATATGGCGTAAGTAAAGGTTTAATAAACGGAATAAGGGCAGTGTACAACGGTAGCCGAGCATGTGTTAGGGTGAGAGGTGTGAGTGAGTTATTTAATATTGAGCAAGGAGTGTGACAAGGCTGTGTGATGTCACTGTGGTTGTTCAATGTATACATGGATAAATGTATTAGGCAAGAATGTGCCGATACAAATGTCATGGTCGGTGGACGTAAATGTACGACTTTTGGTGTATGCAGATGACAGTCTTACTAAGTGAGAATGCAGATGAGCTACAAACTGCTCTGAGGAAGTTTGATATAGTCTGTGAGAGCATGGACCTAAAGGTAAATGTGAACAAAACAAAGATTGATGTATTCAATTGGAACGGTGAAAAGGAGCAAAGTATTTACCATGTGGAACAAGTGGACAAGTTGGTATATCTGGGTAAAATGTTCACTGCAGATGGTACAATGGATAGCGAGATTGAATGACGAGTCAATGGAAGGAAAGTGATTGGAAGTATATGGACGAAAATGAAAAACGAAAGCATGAGCGTAGCTGTGAAACGAGCAATCTATAATGGCGTGTTTGTCCCGTCAGTACTGTATGGAAGTGAAGCATGGGTATGTTAAAAAACGCACGAAAATAATAAAATGCCATGGGCATTTCCTGAGAAGCGCGTGTGGTAAAACGAGAAGGGATAAGATTAAGAATGAGTGTGACGAAGAAGAGATTTTGATAGATCGGTATAAAAGTGGTACACTACATTGGTTTGGTCACATCGATAGAATGAACAACGCAAAATTAACAAAGCAGATTTATGTGGGTGAAGTTAGAGGTAAGGCCGCGTAAAACTTGGCTGAATACAGTAGAATGTATGATAAAAGAAATAAAGATAAGGAGTATTAAAAATAAAAGGGCATGTCAGACACAATGTATGAATCTGGCGGAAGCTAAGGAGGTATGGAGGGATCGCAAAGCGTGGAGAAAGATTTCAAAACAAACGAGGCAGAGATTTTTTGCCTACCCCGCAAGGGAATGACCTGATCGTTATGTTATGTGTATTAAGTATTAAGAACAGTGAGGGTTTACTGGTCAAAGACAATGTTTGGAGACGGAGCGAATCAAAGTCTACAATATTGTCCAATTAAACCCTTTAATGTTTGTGATGCTTATACTATTTTTCACCCGGTGTTTTTTTTTTTAATTCTTTGGTTGAGTTAAGAAAATGAAATTGTAGAGTAGTCATGGTTTTCATAGATACAAATAGCTCTTTGTACAACTAGAGAAGAAAGTGGTGTTTTTCAACTCTAGTTCAAAGCTGGACACACAAGCAAGTGTGTCAATTAAACTTGAGTTGAAAAAACACTTCTCGAGTTTTACACAATTCTTTCTCAAACTACAATCAAAATTGAAAAATTATCATAATGCAGTAATGAAGTTCGCTACATAACTTGTCATGAATGTAATAAGTAATGTAGACTTGGTAACTATGTTATTCATGTTTTGATTAGCTCCTGCTTATTTAATGGTTTAATGGTTTTTTAAATGTCATTAACGTGACTGCATTGTTTTTTACTTTCCTCACTAAAGAGGAAAATCCCATTTTCCTTGCCCTTTTTAGAAGAAAGTAATTGTTTTTAAGGTAGTTTCATGAAAACATTAGTTTTACCTTCCAACCTATATATGTATATTTATGGGATATATTAACTATATATGTATATTTAGAACATTATACAATCGTCATTTTTTTCACTGTCGCTAAAATCAACTCACATTTTATGACATTTGACAACGTTTCGCCACGATCGATGGCTATCTCTGGGTGTTTGTGTGTGGATATACGTCAGTATCCACGATACCTCTAGAACCATAAGACATACATGCTTGAAATTTCGTATATAAGCTTGTTTTCATTTCTCCCGGAGCTAATTAGACTTTGCGATAAACCAAGCGGCGCAGTTTTTGGTTTTTGTCAAATATAATAGTGGCATATTTCAAAAACATGATGCAACGCCTAATTTGGCGACAAAAAATTTCTAATATGTAATTTAAGTATTCGTTTTTCAATTTTATAGAATAATATGTAGATGTCTTTTCAAAAGATAATTCAATTTTACATAAATTTTCTTTATACAATTTCTGAAAACGAAACCAAATATCCGTTAGAAATTAATTAAGCAAGATTTAAAACTCGTAAACTGTATTCACGATATTTTTGGATTTTTTTTTTCTAGTTGACATCTAAATGCGTATTAACTTTGACGTTATATCTGTTATCTGACTTAAATCATTATTGTTGTTTTTATGACGTTGCCTAACGGAGGACATTTCGAACATTTGCTGAAATAAAATTATTTTTAAGTTTACGAATCTTTGTTTTCGATATAATAAAACGTTATAAAAATTATTTTATTTCTCGTTTTCTTCATGATCTTTTTTCAATTTTTAAATTTTGAATGCGAATAACTCCAAAACGCTTGGACTTAGGTATAGCACATGCTACATGACAAATGTTTAGAATTGTAACGGCAATCCAAAAATGCAATAAAAAAATTGGGTTGCAATTTAAAAAAAAAAATTATATAACATTTTTTTTTCGCAAAATATGCCCCGAAAAAATATAAAATCGACGGGTCCGAGCGATTTTTGAAAAAAATTGTGCTTTACGAGATATTGAATTTATTCCTTACTTTACGAGCACCCGGTATGTACCGTACAGTTGGGTGACTTGACTGCTATTTTGACTTGAATTCAATAATATCTGCCATACCCATAAATATATCATAAAACAAAAAATATGGCGTTATGCCACTTTTTGCAAAAAATAGAAGCTGTATAAAAGATTTTTGTAAAACTCAAAAAAAAATTTACAAAAAAAAATAAAAACCCTCTTTTTTAAATCACCCTACCTGTTGGGCGACTTGAAAATGTAAGCAAAAATCAGTGTTGTACTGCCACCGTTGTGTCGTCTATTTTTTCTGCTTCTAAATCTTCTACAGAGATGCTCTCCCCTGGAGCAACATTTAGTTTCTTCCGTCTGCCGGACTTACTGGCTTTTACATTTCTTGTTGTTTCAAACATATCTTTTAACACATTGGCAATTTCCCCAACAGGCCTGTGTTGAGAAGGGATTCGTTGTAAAACAGCTTCTCGATCGATAGGAATAAGTCCTGTCGCTTTGAACCCGGCTTTTATTTTATCAGCATTTTTTGCACCTAGTTCGACTAGTGTTGCTTTGAGTAGATCAGGGAATCGAACTTTCCTTATGGGGCCAGGTTGTGTTCGCTTCCATTTAGTTAAAACAGACCTCCATTTACCCTTCAGTGGTCTGAAATAGCAAACATCTAGCGGTTGCGTTAGATGTGTACTATTGGGGGGCAAGAGAACAAAGCGAATATTATTGTTTTGGCACTAATGTATGACAGTGATGCTAATGTGGCTGGCTAAATTGTCACCGATCAACACCTTCGGTCCTTCAAGTTTTTTAAAATAAGGGAGCACAATACATTTAAACCAGTCTTCGATCAAACCATCCAGATTTGCTGCGATTGTACCGGGCGTTTTCGGGACCATTTTCTGTCCACGTAGACCACAGCTGATCTGTCTTATATACAATATAAGGCGGCAACATAACTCCTGATCCACTAACGGAAAACATCACACTCGTTGAAGATTTTGTGTGGTCCATAATTTTTTCGGCATGTTTAGCTGTGCGTCGAACAACAGCTTTGGTTCGTCCAGGGTCATCGGTAAAACATGTCTCGTCATAATTGACGATATTTTCGTCAGGAATGTCTTTTAAAGTAACAGCCAACTTATCAAAATATTCACTTAAAATGTCAATAGAAACAGCAGCACGACTTCGCTTTATATTTTCTGATAGGCGAATGGATAGCTCGCTATGACGAGTAATAAACGCGTAGTACCAACTATTACCCGGTCTGTTATCGGTAAAAGCACCTAATCTCCGTCATTGTCTGTTTAAATAATTTCGAATCAGATCTTTAATATTGTCTTTATCTAAGGGAAATCCCCACTCCGCAGCAAATAAAACAGCATCTTTTAGAACCACTTCCTCCTCCGTTGTCAATGAAGTCTGGCCCCCATAAGTTTTCATATTTTTATTTTTAAGTTTTCGATATAATGTCGATTTTGATATCCCGGTATTACTTGAAGCCTCCGCCAATGTCCATCTACCAGTGCGTATATTTGCTTCTTCTAATTCATCTTTAGTAAAATCGTGGCTACTGAAAACATTACTTCATCATTGTGGAATACTTCTGAAGTTTGGGCGTTTACCTAAAAGATGGCAACAGTAGTTCCAAAAATAAATGTCACACTATGTCAAGTCACCCCTACGATTTCAAGTCACCCAACTCTACGGTAATTAAAAATTATTAATTATATTAAATACATAAGTAAAAAGTATATGTCGTAGGTTCAAATCCTACTCGAGGTAAACTTTTTATTTATGTATTTAATAATAGATATTTATGTATTAAGGGCATAATCTACAATTATGCCCGTGGTACATACAATGTTTTATTTTATTTTGCACCATGAAACTGGAACAATATATTAAAAAGATTCAGTATTTTCGGCAAGTTTTTAAATGCAAATGCAGTGAAATAAAGTCGGCAGTAGGCTAATTTGTTGTTACTAAGATACTGTGATATTGCTATTATATATCATGTCATGTGTTTGCTGTCAATCATGCTGCTTAGCATCAATGACATTTCCGTGCTATAAAGACCACATTACGCCCGCATTTGGAGGCGTATAAAGAACATTATGGTGGCAAAATAAAATAAAATTAATAATAATTTTTAATAATAATCTTTATTTACACAAATGGTAAATCACAAGGGAAAAGTTCAGCATGATCGAGTACGTGATATGATCTCTGTTCTTTCACTTAAATTGTTAATTATTTTGGGAAAAAACGTATGCATAGAATGCTATACATTCGATCGATAACAGGCATCCCTCTCGTGATCGAACAGTTCACTGTTCGACCCAATCCATCTGCCTTGTGGCGACCATGTCTGAATTTCTTGCTTTACATCCTTAGCTACAACAAAATTTTGTCTAATCTGTCGCTGTGGATTATACAGAGTGATTCCAAAGTTGGAGTTGTCCATTCCCCAGCGAACGGGCCTTCAAAAAATTATTTTCTTTCATTTGGCGCTTTTTCGAAATATCAACATCAACGGGTGTCAAAGTTTTATTTCAAAAATTAAAATTTATTAATAACTGCCAAACCACTTGAGATAATTAAACAAAATTTTATAGGTTTCAATAGCGTACGTGGACGGGAAATTCTTCAATAAATAAAATATGTTTGGGTTTACCTGTGGCGCGCGTGTAAAAAACTTTAATATTTTTGAAGAAAAAAAATGATACGCCACTGATTTTTCTAAAAATCAAAATAATTATTGAAATACTTGTTGAATTTTAAAAAGAAAAGCTCTTATTTTTTGGTATGACGCACCGTTTTCAAGTAAAAAAATAAAAACTGTTTTAATGTATGCCTAAAATTAAATGCCGTCTTAATTTAAAATTTCAAATTATTGAACCTTTGATCAAAGGCGGCTGGAAAATGTTGTTTTTGTTTATCTCTGTAGTCAATAAATCTCCTGTCAATTAGTTTTTCTTCGTAATTTCATTAACGCCCAATACAGCAATGGCTCATCTTCTTGAAAATAATGAATTAGTGGATATGCTGATTATTTACGGGGAGTATCGTACAAATGCCGCAGCCGCTTCTCAATTATACGCGGAACGATTTCATGTGAGTTCAACCATACCAACGTTTTATTGAATTAGTTCGTAGAGCCAGGGAAACTGAAAACATACGAGGACAACGCGGTGGTCATGCAGAAACGCCCCGACCACGTGAGAATGTTCAAAATAAAGTAGTTTTACATCTTATCGCAGAAGACCCAACAAGAAGTGCCTGGGAAATTGCAAACCAGATCGGAGTAAGTATGGAGACAATATTACAAAAAAAATGAGCTGCATCGTTTTCACGTCCAACGTGTACAGGCGCTGCAACCTGCAGATCATCCGCGTTCATTTCTGTGAATGGCTATTACAAAAACACGCAAATGACGAAAACTTTACCAAAACAATTTTGGCTGTGGACCAAGCAAAATTTACTGGCGACGGCAATAACTTCCGAAACATATACGTTTGGTCTATAGAAAACTCACATGCAATTAAACAAACAAATTTTCAACATCAATTTTCGGTCAATCTATGGGCAGGTCTTGTGAATGGAATGCTCATTGGAGCCTATATTTTACCAGATCGTTTAACTGGCGAAAGTTACTTAAACTGTTTACGAAATGATCTGCCGGTTTTGTTAGATGAGTTACCATTAAATATTAGGCAAACCATGTGGCTTTTGCAAGACGAGACACCACCCAATTTTAGTGAGCAAGTGCGATTGTTTTTGGATTAAACTTTTCCGAATAGATGGATGGGCCGAAATGGTTCATTACAGTGGCCCTCGAGATCACCGGATCTCACTCCATGTTACTTCTTGTAGGGCAGTAGTTTTTAGAACTCCTCTAGAAACCATGGAGGAGTTAATTCGACGGATAGAAGAGGCTGCAACGACTATTACAGGAAAGTGTCGTGCTCAACTATGCGTAGAACAAAATGGAGCTCATTTTGAACGCGTTATTTAAGCTAAATTAAGTTTTGTAAGTTCAAGTTAAAAGTAAGTTCAGTTGTTACTTACAAATTTAGCCAAAACTCAAAAATTGTTTAAACTTGTTTTCTGGTAAAAATCATCGAAGTGATAGTTCCAATGCAATTTGACTATAACTTGCCATAAAACTCGTTGTACTTTAAATTTTGATTTTAAATAATTCATTTAAGTAAAATTAGAAAAATGCTTTAAAACGGTTTTTACTTTTTTTACTCGAAAACAGTGCGTCGCACCAAAAAATAATAAAAGAGCTTTTCTTTTTAGAATTGAATAAGGAATTCAATAATTTTTATTTTTAGAAAAATCAGTGGCGTGCCATTTTTTTTTCAAAAATATTAAACAACTTTTTCTTACACGCGAACTGATAAACCCAAAAATATTTTGTTTATTGAAGAATTTCCCTCCCACGTAGCTATTGACACCTACATAATTTTGTTTATTTATCTCAAGTGGTTTGGCAGTTATTAATAAATTTTAAGTTGTTAAATAAAAATTTTTGAAGCCCTATTCGCTGGTGAAATCACCCTGTATAATACTCCTCCAATAATGCGTTGCTGTTAAAGATAATGCTACACAAGCCATCAAGTTAAATAATACAGATCAAGAAGGCGGAATATTACGTAATAAATCAGAAATTTGTTCTTAACGATTGCGTATTTTCGTTCT
Source organism: Vesta saturnalis (assembly GCA_036346205.1). Classification (NCBI taxonomy): domain Eukaryota; kingdom Metazoa; phylum Arthropoda; class Insecta; order Coleoptera; family Lampyridae; genus Vesta; species Vesta saturnalis. The sequence goes on along the minus strand of JARFJB010000209.1, from coordinate 3,941,771 downwards.
TAATAGATATCATAAGGCTATAAGTTGTAGAGCTGAGTTATATTGAGCTTAAATGATCTTTCAAAGACCTTAGTTTTATGTTACAGTGAACTTGGAATTGGTATATTTCTTAAAAATTATATAAACAATCGTTAAAAACTGTGTTGAACATAAAAATTATGTATTAAATAACTTTACCAAGTAATTATCACTAGTAAGAAAGTCACTAGTCGAATAAGTTGGGAGCAGACTTATTCCTTCAAGTTTCTGTATACTTTCAGCTGAGTTTTGCAAGTTCCTTAGTTTTATATAGTATTTGTTTAAGGTGTGTCACCCTGTATCGCGCCGCTACCTTCCGGTTATCCTGTCGCCAGTTTAGAATCGTGTATGAGGTTTTTTCAGGGGGGTTTCCTCATACACAGGATCACTATGTAGACGCACACAATACGCGGCTATTTAGGCGAATGATGGGGCAGTAACTTCCCTCTTCAAATCCTTCCTTTTCATCCTACCTGGATCACAACCTCCTTAATCCCACCATGTATACATAATTTATGTATGTATGTTTGGAATCCATAATTGTAGGTGAAAGAGATTGGAAAGCTCAAACAGTCCGCTCTCCTTTTTGAGGAGGGAATGAAACGCGTTAATTTTTCTTTTTTTTCAACTTGTCACCATGTTAGGTCGACACACTGTTCGCCGGCAGCCAACCAGCCAAATCGACCATAGCTTGATACTTTTGTACAATATTTTCGCATTTGTTCTGCACCTAGATGTTTACCATTTCACGTTTGTGATCGAGTGTTCAATCTTACCCCTATTTTACTACATACGTCACCAATTTTAGATAGAGCGTCACTTATCTGAATAACCTTTTGACTATCTTTCGTCTCGTGCTGACTAGTCACGATTAATGGTATCGCGGTTTAATTAAACCAATCATCGGGATTCGCGTTTTAATAAAACCTATATGCTCAAAAGAGTATGATTCTGTGCCCCTTGTTCTGGCCAAGATATAATGAGGGATGTTTATCTCAATAGACTTAGGGATTAAGAAAAGTATAAAAAAAATTGAGTAGGAATTTCTAGGGGCGGTTCTATCCAACACCTTAAAAACTAGTTACGGTTGTCAACGACATGATGGGCTCAGTTTACTTTTACTAGGTTACTAGCTTTTATCTCTGCTTTAGCTCAGAACGTTTATTTTCCTACCTCTCTAAATAAATAAATACTCAAGAAATACATTTCTGACGTACTATTAAAATCAGTAAATAAATAGCAACTCATAAATATTAACAAAACTTACCACTTTCTACATATGCAGAAGCCATTAGTGCGGTAGAACGGTCTGGGGCGGCCGCAGTACATCTGGTTTCTCTGAAGCCGGTAACTTGAAAATACTATATTATCTGGGTCAGGGTTCTAATCAAACAGTGGGTTGATTTAAATCCGAAATACGAGAAGCGAAAATTTACGTAATATTTTAATTAAGATACTAAGCTTTCAGGTTTTTAAATAGTGTATTTTTATATTTATATTTATATTATAGTGTGATTGAAGGGTATGTAAGAGAAAAAAAATAATGTACATGTATATGTACATTTCGAGATTCATACAGTAAGTATACGATCTATTATTTATATCTATATATTATGTCGTGACAGTAGACAAATAACTGTCCGGTAGTAGGACTATACCGTTAGTAGGGAATGCTACATCGTCCGGGGCACGATTTGGCCAGTAACCGGTCTGCTCGCTACGGTATTACTCACGAAAACAATACAGTTGCCTCGGATCGACCTGGCTACAAGGGGCGGTCAAGGTGGAAACAGACAGGCCCCGTTGCTGACGACTGTGCAAGGAATGAATGGCGAGTCGGTACGTGGAATGTTAGAGGTATGCATGGTAAAGAATTTGAATGTAATGTACGAAAGACACCTTGATATTCTGTGTGTATCGGAGACAAAGCGCAAAGGAAAGGATGCTGTGGAGATGGAGGATGGCAGCCTGGCACTATGATCAGGAGTTGAGACGGAAGTGCATGGCGCAAAGGGGGTTGGGATGATCATAAGTGAAAGAGCGAAAAGATGTGTTAAACAATACGAATTGGTATCTCCCCAGGTAATATGGGTTAGAATGAAAGTGGAGTTTCAAAGAATCTTTCTTATTGCATGCTATGCACCGGTGAATGGAGAAAGAGGCCAGGAGCGTGAGAACTTCTGGAATGAAGTAGAGAACGTGTTGAACGTATGTAAGCCAAACGAAAGAGTGATTATAGTGGGGGATATGAACGGATGGGTGGGTGTACAGAGAGAACATAGTGAACGCGTTCTAGGAAAATTCGGAGACCAAAGAGTCAATGAGAACGATGAACATCTGCTGAACATCTGTGTGGAGAGAAGCCTGTTTGTATCCAATACGTGGTTTAAACATAAAAATGTGCATATGTATACATGGCAAAGAGGTGAATCTAAAAGTATGATAGACTTGATAGTGTATGATGAACGGCTTAGAAACCTGGTGAAAGACACAAAAGTAATGCGCGGAGCGGAGTGTGGATCGGACCATTTTTTGGTTGTATCGAGAGTGTGTTTAGGGCAAAATTGGGTCTGGAGAAGGGAAGCAAACGTAGTGCGAACGTCCAGAATTAGGGTTGACAAACTAGTGGATAATGGTGCGAGAATGAAATACGCAGATGCTGTGAGTAAAGAGTTGAATGTGAATGAAACAGTGTGGAACGAACAAATAAAAGACACTGACGTTGAAAGTGCATGGATAAGCTTGAAAAACTCTGTTGTCAATTGTGCCGTGCGAATATGTGGAAGAGTGACTGTAGGTAGACAGAAAAAATGTGCTTGGTGGAATGAGTCGGTAAAAAAGGCTGTATGTTATAATAACTTTCATTAAACAACGCCAAGTTGTAATAACAAAACGTGGCGATGTAACTACTCAATTGTTATGATGTAATTTGAATATTCTAATAAGGTAATAATGAAATTAGGTAAAATTCTCCCTAAACACAAATCATATAACTAATTGAGATACTTACCTTTCATCACTAATTTGTGCCTTTGACTCATCGGTAGATTAAATAGAGCCGGTTCAAATAAAATGATTGCTTAATTCCCTTGAATGCTGCTTGATTCCAATCTGCTAAATTATTTCCCCTTCACTAATTAATAAAAAATGCAATATAAAAAATTATAAAAATATAATGAAATGAAATCTCGAGCGCCATGTTGTCTTTAGTTATAGGAACAACAAAACCTAGTTAATGAACAATAATAGTGTTTATGAAAATAAAAGAAATATTAACGTGCAATTAAGTTTATTTGTCCTATTGATGGATGATTGAGAAAAATAAACTTTCCATTAAAATTAGAAAAATAATAGTGGTAAAATAGTGGTAATAATAAAATAGTAAAATAGAAGTGCCATTAAAACCACACAAAAAAAAGTATAGTAGTAGTGCCATTAAAACCACACAAAAAAATAGTGCCTGCAAAAGAGCAAATGTTTTAATTTAAAATATTTCGAATTAAAAGGTAACTTACCACCAAAACTGATGGCACTATTACAAAAAATTTAGGGATAACCCAAAACAATGCATCCCGCTACAACATTCTGCAGGAAGTGAATTAAATAAAGGCTTTCAGAATAGCTCCTGTAAGTGTCCCCCCACGCATCTGCGCATAGAATTAAGTTATCACGCTTTGCGCGGTTTAAATGATCAGAATACCATTTTTAAGGAAAGAAATATTTAAACCTAAAAAGATATGTACTATGAAATGCAAATTAAGTTGCCTTTCTCAATCCTATAATGCAAAACTTAAAAACTTTTCCTTATATGTAAACTAATAAATGAATGAAAGATCTTAAATTAAAGTATAATTTAGTACAACACGAAAAAGGGTTGTTACAATGTAAGAAGAAAGATGCGTACATGGCAATGATTGCTGCAACAAATGAGACTGACAAGAAGCGATTGTATGAGGTGTACAGATTAAGAAACAAAGAAGCGAAGAATGCAGTGAGAATAAGTAAAGAGGAAGTGATGGCTGTGGAAGGAGAGAAAATGCAGAATTATTTTGAGGGAAATAAAAAACTCTTTTGGAAATGGGTCAAAAATACAAAACGTGGCACAAAACAGAACACTGCAGGAGTGATGAATGCTAGAAACGAAATAGTATGAGACGATTGTGAAGTGAGGAAATGCTGGCAAGAATATGTCGGAAAGCTGTACAGTAGTGAGGAAAGTAAGACTGAAGGGTTAATAAGGAGAATATACATAGAAGAAATGATGGATGAAACTGAGAAGGATATTGGAATAAATGAGGTAGAGAAAACGGTAGGAAGGTTGAAAAATGGCAAGGGAGCAGGCGTAGATGAAATCACTGGTGAAATGCTCAAGTATGGTGGTGCAAAGCTTATACGAAGATTGTGTGAATTATTCAATGTATGCCTTATGTGTGGAAAAGTGCCCAGTGAATGGAAGAGCGCGATCATTGTACCATTGTATAAAGGTAAGGGGAACAAGAGTGATTGTAAGAACTACAGAGGAATAAGCTTACTCAGCGTGCCTGGTAAAGTGTTTGGAAGAATACTGATTGATAGAGTACGAGAAACTACACAAACTAAGATATGGGATGTACAAGGTGGCTTCATGCCAGGGAGAGGATGTGTCGATCAGATGGTTGCTCTCCAGCAGGTGATCGAAAAGTGTTTAAAGGTAAAAAGGAAATTGTACTGTGCGTTTGTAGATCTGGAGAAAGCATATGGCAGAGTGAATAGGGAGAAGCTATGGGAAATATTAAATGAATATGGCGTAAATAAAGGTCTAATAAATGGAATAAGGGCAGTATACAACGGTAGTAGGGCATGTGTTAGGGCGAGAGGAGGTGTGAGTGAATACTTTAATATTGAGCAAGGAGTGCGACAAGGCTGTGTGATGTCACCGTGGTTGTTCAATGTATACATGGATAAATGTCTTAGACAAGCATGTACCGATACAAATGGTGTAATGGTTGGTGACGTAAATGTACGACTTCTGGTGTATGCAGATGACACAGTCTTATTAAGTGACAGTTCGGATGAGCTGAAAACCGCTCTGAGGAAGTTTGATACAGTCTGTGAGAGCATGGACCTAAAGGTAAACGTGAACAAAACTAAGACTGTGGTGTTCAATCGGGAAGGTGGAAAGGAGAGTAGAGTATTTACTCTGCAAGATGAAATTGCGGAGCAAGTGGGCGAGCTGGTATATCTCGGTAGAATGTTTACTGCAGATGGTACAATTGAGAGCGAGATTGGACGAACGGTCAATGCTGGAAGGAAAGTGATTGGAAGTATGTGGACGATAATGAGAAATGAAAGCATGAGCCTAGCTGCGAAACGAGCACTCTATAATAGCGTTTTCGTTCCCGTCAGTACTGTATGGAAGTGAGACATGGGTATGTCAAAAAAAGCACGAAAGAAAAATAAATGCCGTGGGTATGAGATTCCTGAGAAGCGCATGTGGTAAAACGAGAAGGGACAAGATAAAAAATGAATGCATAATGACGGAGTGTGGTGAGGAGAAGACGATGATGGATAGATATAAAAGTAGTACATTACGTTGGTTTGGTCACATGGAGAGAATGAACAACGCAAGATTAACGAAACAAATATATGTGGGTGAGGTTAGGGGAAAGGCCGGGCCTGGTAGGCCGCGTAAAACTTGGCTGAATGTAGTAGAATCTATGATAAAGGAAAGAAAGATAAGGAGTTTTAAAAACAAAAGGGCATGTCAGAGACTATGTATGAACCTTGCGGAAGCTAGGGAGGTGTGCGGAGATAGGAAAGCATGGAGAAAGATTGTGAATGAAAAATAAATAAGAGACAGGGATTGTTTTTGCCTACCCCGCAAGGGAATGGCGTGAAGGTTAAGTTAAGTTATAAATCTATACGCTTCGATAACAATTAAAGTACTTAGTAAGTGGTAATATCTTTAAGAATGTGGTAATATCTTAAGGAAAAGATGTTACAAGACGTTTATTTGTTCTAACACCTTAAGCCATTCTTAAAGATATTACCATTTACTGACGACGATAACTGTAATTGTTATCAAAATGTGTAGATTTACATAAAATATAAAATACACCATTTAAAAACCCAAACACTAAACATTTTAATTATGTGTAATAATGGTGAAAGTTTACATTTTCATACATAATATTTTATTCTTTCTAATATAAAAGTTAAACACGATCCCCTCCTATTCTTTGAATTCGAGCAGCAGCAAACGACTAATATCTTTTCTACGAATCGGCCTAGGTCAGTGATATGAAATCGATATTTCAAGTGAATGTTGACGTAGTTTTACTTTTACTTACTCGTGTTTAAAACTACATTAAACGTTTTTAAGGTGTTTAGATTATGTTGAATTTAATTACATTAAACTTTTACTAACTACGAGATTATGTTAACTAAGACACTTAATTAAAAAATTAACGGAATATTTATATAGGGTGTATTTACAAAACGTCAATTATTTTACGTGAAGAAATTTTATATTCACTTTTTGGCAAGCGGTTGGGATAAAACGGTGGTCTTATAGGTGCATGTATTAGAAAATAAGTTATGAATGTCTCTTTACAGTACTAACTTTTGGTATCGCACAGGATTCTGATTCAGCACTTCGTAATAGAAGTAAAAACGGGGAAATTACGTTAAGTGAAACGATTTAGTAATCACTTTTTTATATTACGTAATTTCTAATATCAGGATCTGTAGGTCAGAATCGTCGTATTTCGCTTTCAATACGACAACACTGCATTTGTAAGATACCGGGAGGCGCTGGACAAGCGGCCCGTGGGGGTAGCTAGTGAATGCTATCGGGGCTGGCAGAAATTTGGTCAACCAAATTTTCTGTACGGCGGATTAAAAAGGGAACAGCTGTGGAAATTATATTCCCAGCGTTACGTTCTTTGTCAGTGTTCGTGTAGGTGTTGTATTAACTTATATGCAGGACAAGGCGTATTTGAGCGACAGCAGGTCAGGCGGTCGGGGCAGGGGGAGAATGCCCGAAGCGGCAATTTGAAATGTTGAATTGTTATACTAAATCGGATCAATGTATAGGATGGCCAATTAATGTAGGAATAAGTTATTTCTTGTACTAAATCTCATCCGAATATAATTTGGGCACATTGCTACCATTTGTTGTGCAAAAAAAAATGATTATATTTATTTTTAATTTCTATTATTACATTATTGCGTACACATTTTTCATAACGTTGAAAAAATGTTCTTAAACAAAATTATATCAGGACATATTTTATGTACAGGGTGGTCCAAATTGGGTACCCTGTTGGAAACACCCTTTATTTTAAGAAAAAATGGACCTAGGTGTCTGGAGCTCAAATTTAATGAGAAAATCACTGGCGCAAACAGAATTCAGCTAACTCTAATCGTTTGGCCGCTAGGGGGCGTTTCTCGAATTTAGTCAATTTCTTTGATAACTTTCTTATTAAAGATAATTGATTTTGCCAAAATCTTTCTTAGAGCACTTTTTTTACGTAGAATCCTTCGTGATAGACAGTTTTTACACAGGGAGATTTCATTTGAGATGAGGGCAATTCCATTAAAATACACATTATGGGAAAATCATGACTCACCTAGAAAAAATTGGTATATTCAAATCTCTCTAAGTGTAATCAAAAAGTACACAGTTATACTAAATATTTCTAAATGGACCAACTATTATTTAAGGACAATGTTTTAATGCAATAAAGAATAACAAACAACATAATGTAACTCACTGAAACAAAGTGTAATTAGAAACTTTTAGTTATTCTTTGTTTCTGTACTTGTAGTGTGTGTTCTCTATCTATTGCTATTGTTCATTGTGTTTTTTTCGTTGGTTACGAAATAATATGTGCTGTGTATTATTATACTGTACAGTTTAGCTTGTGAAGTTTGTTATTTTTATTTTGCAAGAAAAATGCACATTTACCTGCCGTCACCGTAGTTGTCATAGTTAACTTGATCAATAATGAATTCTGAAACGTCTGTTAACCATTTTTCGATTATATCATACTTAGTTATTTTAACTTTTGTTAAGAATTAATATTCCTTTAATATGCAGAGAATTTCACTAAAAAATCGTTTTTGCTGATATTTTGAATAGTGTTCAATAGTTTTTCTAGTCTTGAAACACTATTGGCAGTTTAGACAAAAATTATTGGTTTAAATAAAAGGTAGATAAATTGTACTAAGTGCTAATTTTTTTTTTAGAAACAATAACGGGTATGGAGTTAGGAGTACGTTCGTCAAAAATAATAGCCGGTTTTGAACCCAATGAAACTAATATTCTCTTGCAAGCTATAGGAAAGGCTTTAGAACAAAAATTAGATAGCACTGAGTACGTTAATCAATTGAAATTACAGAAACAAGCATCCAAAAAAAAACTAGAAACTGTGAAAAATCTAGAGAAAAAATCCAAAACAACTAAAACTAAGGAGCAACCTTTAAAGAGTACAAAAGAAAATGTGGTTAGAACAGGTAAAAATAATGTAACTGCAACATCATTGGGTACTAAATTAAATAGTAAAAGGTCGAGTTCAAAGGATTCCAAGACAATTAGAGCTGGTGATCATAAAATTGAGAAAAAAATTAAACAAAAGAAAGAAATTTTGGACGGTAAAGAAAAAACTGTTGAAATTGAAAATCTGCATAATTTAACTCAACCAAATTTGGAAAATGAACAATTGCAACCAAATATAGAAAACAAAACTCGTGAGGCAAATGAACCTTTAATGTCTCAACATACTCATAATGCAACTGATGAAATAAACAATGTGGACACATTAAGTGATATTGAAACACAGAATACTACTGGGACAATCAAACCTCACTTATTGAATAGTGAGGTATCGGTTTTAGAAACATCAGAGACTAAAGGAAAGGACAATGAAGACAATGTTGCCAATAATATATCTCAAAAGGAAGAAACGCTTGTTACTGAAAATCCGCCAGAACCTGTTGACACGGAAATGGATATTAAGCAAAAACTGCCTTTAAGTAATATGGTTGTTTTTAATGTTAATTTATTACTTCTAGGATTCTATTACAGGTAAACCAAAAAGTGCCTTAAGACCGCCTAGTGTACGACCATCCAGTGCTCGTCCTGGAGCTCCACGTTTACAACGAAGTGATTCTATTTTGTTAAAGGAAAAAGAGGTGGTACCAGCAGGTAAGGTGGAAGTTATTGACGAAATCTCTACAAACAACTACATTGATGAAGAAGAGACTGTTACAATAGAGGCTGCACCAGAGGTTGAATATCAAGCACCATTGATAGAATTACCTACAGATAAAGGTCACTTAGTAGAACAAATTTTACAACAAATAAATAGTAGCGATATTGAACCTGTAAAAAGTAACATAAATGTAGAGTGGGAACAAGCTGGTAAGGATTGTTGAATAAATTATTATTATTTTTAGTAATCACTTTATAGGACTGCGAAACAGAAATACTGCAATTAAAGAAGTTGAACAACTAAAAGGCGCCATTCAAGATTTAACAAAAATGGTAAATCCTCTGGGCAAACTTATAAATTATTTGCATGAAGATATAGAAGCTATGTATAGTGAGTTGGATATGTGGAGTAATTCAGTAAGACAAATAATGATAGAAGTTGCAAATCAAAAAAAGTCAGTGGCTAGTAATATCATTATGCCTACCTTAACATATTAGTTTTAGGGTGACAGATGAATCAAATGTACCTTTACAGATTAAGCTTGACGAAATTGAAGAAAATATAATCAAACATCAGCAGCAAATTGTATCTACTTATAGTGATATAATGAGAAATGAAGAACGTATACAAGATTTGCTAATTAAATAAAAATGTACTGAATTATTTATTTACCAAAATGTGTCTTGTTACATTTATGAAACTCACTATTATTGTTTTGTGTTTTGTTTGTTATATTTATTAGAACTGTTTATTACAAACGTGTTATCTTCTACATTTTTTCTAATACTTTCTCCTAACATTGACAATTTGTAACACCTGTATAAGTTCATTCTAATTACTGTTACACTTATGTGTATCAATCATTTGCTCTTAGTCTCATTGAAAATCATTTTTGTTACCTGATGGCTAAATATGTACGACAATGATAATTAAGTATGAGAAAATTAAAATTATGAATTGGTAATCATATTCTATAAAAATAACTATATTGTCAGTAATTAAAATATAATTTTATAAATCGGTAATTTAAAAAAAATTTAGAACACTGTAATTAAAAAGAAAATTAAATTAATTTTATGTCAAATAATCACTAAAAACAATGTCGTACAGAAAACTACTTTGTATAAAGTTAAAAATCTGTTGTGCCTACTCATGACACGCCTGTCTTATTGCATTAGCAAAGATTACACCATGTGCAGACTCAAGATGAGATTGAAAAATATGTGTAATTATAAATTTTGTGCACAATTTCTGCATAGTATTTATTGTTGCAAGTACGAAAGTGATTTTAACAAATAAGATACATTTTATTTATCATCTTATGCAGACTTTTGCAAAATAATAAAAAATGAAATTAATGTGTGCTTTATTTACTGATTGGTATGTTGATAGAACAACTGTTGTCGCAACTATCAATCGAATTATGAAAATTAGAGAAGTAAAGATATTTTTCGTAATTTCAGATTTTTCAAGATCTCCAAGGTTAAGTTTATTTTCTTCAACCTTACTTCATGGAATTCCATATCTAATAGCACAAATGCTTCAAATACAATACAGTTCCACAATTTTATTAATGTTTATTTCTGAAAGCGTGTTTAGATTAATGTATTTTTTCGAAAACGTAACATTTATTTATATCTGAAAGCAAAAAAATAAAAATTGTAAGTTGGCCTGTACTGAAAACATATAACGTCTATCAACCCTTGCAGATTCAATGTTCTAGTTCTATATGAAGTCAATAAATGTATAATTGAAATCTTTTTCATTTATTTATTAGCATGCAACATCCAGTTGCTCAGCATTGAGAAAATTACAAAAGTGCAACTCTAGCATAACATGTATCGTCATCAAGAGGAAATAAATAATTATATTAACAAGTAGGCATTGTAACAAATCATTAAGGTAATAAACTTGATGTAAGTAAAATACTTATCTTTTGGGTAATGTAATCGTGTATTTTTGTTAATTTTTTACAGATTTAAACGTTTCGATAAGAATTCCAGTTTTTTCTTTAAAGCTATATTTTACTGAAGATGATAACTGTAATTATTATCAAAACGTTTAAATTGGTAAAAAAATGAAATATACATCATGTATATTTCATTTTTTTACCAATTTAAACGTTTTGATAATAATTACAGTTATCATCTTCAGTAAAACATAGTAGTAGTATAATACATGATTACATTACCCAAAGGAAGTATCTTAAGTATGAATGATAATTGTGAACATTTGCATTTTCAAACTTGATGTAAATTACAATTCTGTATTTAAAATGTCTGATACAGGTGATTATATAAGATCAACTTGTTCATTAATAAAGGTACTTTCTATCTATGTTCATAAATTTCGAATGCTTCTGTAACATCTAATTCAGTGCCGTAGCTATCAGTGTTCCACGTCTTCCGCGGAACACCGGCCCGGAAAAGGACCCGCATTTGCACCTTGCTAATTGAAAATAAAATAAACCTTTCATTATTAAGATAGTTCTTCGTAAGTTCGGCCAAAGCAAAAAGCTCATGAAAGATTTATTGCAAAATCCCTTAGTTCCCCAAATATCACGTTCACGGCATCAAGGTGGCGTCGGCCTGTCAGGTGTCGTGTAGGATTAAGGACCTGGGCATTGATTATATATAGTTCGTATACGAACTATATAATCGATGACCTGAAACCAAAACAATAACAATGTTGTACATAATAGAAATTTTACATTGTAGATTGCACCCGACCAGAAATTTTACAACCGTACCTGTTTTTCTTATTAAGAGCATTAATTTAAGTGATTAAGGTACAAAAAATAAAAAATATTTTCACACTTGCACTTGCATCTTTGTAAATCTGGCGTTTATTCGTTATCCGTGTTATTTATTGATGATAGCAAGACAAACTTAAACAAATTGCGTAGTCACTGCGCTGCCCAGAGTCTAAATCTAATCCTAAATGACTCTGTTGAAAACTCTTCAAAAATATGAAATAGTCCAAAACTTGTATGTCTATGTTGCCCATAGTATTTAATATTGAAAAAATTATCGCCAAAGCGATGGTAATCACGGAATGAAACGCTTAAATCTTTACAGTTAGATACGTTGATGTTCTGAAAACTGTAACTACCTACAATCATTTTAACTTCAAACAATAGACCAGAAATAGATGAAGATAAAGTTCTTAAGCAAAAATTAGAAGAGTTTGAAATAGTTTTTCTAATGGTTTTAGAATCAAACATGTGTTTTGTTTATAAATGGACAATATAAAGTACATAACGGTTTTCCCCAGTCATGTAACCACAATAATACCTACTCTTTCACTATTCAATGCCCAAAAACCTATAATGTGTTTTTTGGAAAAAAACACTAATTAGCTAATTACATAAAAGGTAAACAGACCTTTTAACCTATTATTGTGGTTACATGACTGGGGAAAACCGTTATGTACTTTATATTGTCCATTTATAAACAAAAGACAGAAAAGTGAATGTGCTATGACTATATATATATATATATATATATATATATATATATATATATATATATATATATATATATATCTGTGTGTGTGTGTATGTGTATATATACAAGCAACAAAAACCAGCAGTTATAAACGCTCATGTCAACCTTTCAATACGATTATCAACACTGATAAGTGATAGTTTTTGGTTTAACCCTTACCCCTTATTTTATTCAATTACTTGTACACCCAGCTGGAAGTGGGCGTGCCTGCTCTCCAGGGGCTGGACTGCCAGAAAGGACGCTAATTACGGGGGAAAGGTAACAGACACGCCAAGTCCACAAAATGGCCGACAAAATGACCGATAAGCTACACCCACAAAATGACCGCCAAAACGGAGGAATCAGAAACCAGGGGTGCGCCACTGTCCTCCAAACACAGCCCCCAGCCTGGGGCTGTACAAAAATTCTTTGCCGTAAAATCTAGGTCAAGTTCCTTAATGAGCAAAATCCAACTAGTGACGGTGCATTTTTGGGGGTCATAATTAAAAAAAGTGAGGCGGTGAACCCATTCGACTAATGTAAGTATCTCATTTTCAAATAAACGCGTTGGAAGACCCAAAAAACATTTTGACGAAACAAATAATCAATTTAAATTTAATTCTCGCCAAGATGTATGTAGAGTTGAAGTATTTTATAAAATCTTAGATATTATTTTGCAACAATTATCTGTGAGATCAACCGGTTTACGCTTAATAGTAAATGATTTCAAAGCAATTTCACCACAGTGTTAAGCTTTACTTGACATTACCAATTAGGAAGTATTTGAAATGGGTGAAAAATTACGTCAATCATATGATGAGGACATCTCAGATTTATTCCCTCATCAACTATTGTCCTTTCATCGATGCTTTTTAGAGGAATTGAAAATAATAGTCCATTAAAGAGTTACTGAAATTTATTCTTAGTACGAACTTTCCGCCAAGTAGCGGTTTTAATGAAATGATAACTGCTTGTTTTCGATATCTGCAGAACGTTAATTTCCAAAACTACAATTAATCAAAACGTATTTGAGAAATTCAATGACTCAAAACAAATTGTCATCATTAGCGATGATCTGAATGGAAAATAAAATAGTCCGTTCTTTAAATACATCTGTCCTCATCGATACATTTGCTAGTGCAAAAGTAAGGAAGAAATCGTTTTAGATCTAGTTAGATTAGAAGATACAAAAACGTAGTGTATTATTTGTTTATATTTATAATGTTCCGTTTGTTTTATTGTTAATATAGGTATGTTATTAGTAAATGTTTAAAAGATTATTTTTTTGCCAGAGTATAATGAAAATCAGATTCCCTCCCCTCCAACAATTCATGTGCGAGTAGGGCCCACAAGTAAGTACGTCATTACGGCATTGATCTAACTTGTTTAATTTAATCTTGTTTGTGTAGTCATAAGATGATTATTTACTAGTAGATATTTTACATCATTTAATTTGTATGTGTTTATTTTTGCAACATTTAATGTGTTCTTTGTTTCAAATATCAAAGATCCTAAATGTTTGCCCCCTATAAACAGAATTACTATGACATACTGTTATAGGCATGATATTACAACATCTGCCCATAAAGGCAAGGTGCATGGTACCAACATAGCTCTGTGGTGGGGTCTAAAATCTAAAAGAGCACTCGATACAACTCTACAATGTCAAAATAGGTAAAAATCTGTCACTAAGGCACCACCGGTAAATGGATTTATAGCGGGAAAAAAATCATGAACTACATCTTAAAATAATGGCCTAACAGGAAACCATAATGTTTACTCAAAGAGAAAAAGACTAATCTTTACCCAAAATTCTACCCCAAAAATACCTACGCAAAGCTTACTTACACTTAAGTAAAATTTTAAGCTTCTTTGAAAATCCGCAAAGATTTTTTTTACTTATAGTATTCCTGAACAGGCTAAGATTTGCCTAACATACTAAAGCACTCAGGAACACTGCGAGGGTTTAGAGATATTGTTAGACTACCGAGCAATGTTTATGAATGGCTACCTTAACTTTGCTTAAGTCAAAGTTTGGAGGAAAACAGGAATTGGGTAGTGCATTCTACAATTTGGTCGCCGTGCGGAAAAATGTAGATTGCGCCCGTTTAGTGTGATAAGATGGAATTTTGAGTGCATAATTAAGGTGAATGGGCAAGCCGAGTGTTCCTAGCGAAGATGGCTTGCGAAGGTATTAAGTAGTGGATTTCGTAGGCACACTTGCCATGGTAATAGCGATAGAACAAGGAAAGAACCGAAACAATTCTTCTGTGCTCAAGAGACTGTAGGTCAGAAGTTAGAGAAGGGTCAATTATAATCTTTATAGCTCTTTTTTGGATGCGGTTTACCATCTCAATGGCGTATTAGGGAGCACTGACCCAAAGGTGGGAATTTGAGCCTTATACAGTAGAAGGAGTTGTTATGATGTGAAGTACTGTTTAGATCTGTATAGAAAGCCCAGTTTACGGACAGCTGTTTTGCTGGCTGACAAAAGGTGGTCAACACATGAAAGGTTCGATGATACGGACGTCTCTAACATAGAAATAGAGTTTGAAAACTTGAGATCTCAGCCAGGACATGATCGGTCTTTCTTGGCGGACACAAGGCAACGCTGGGTTTTGTCGGCGTTGAACGTGAGTAGAATATTTCTTCCCCATTCAAGGACACGTTCTAAGTCAATGTTGATTGAGGCTGCCATTTTCACTTTAACGTCCCGACTGGGAAAACTGAGAACTACAATATAGAGTGCTTTCGTCTGCAAAGCAAGGGATCGCGCTAGTTGTTGAGAAGCTATCACTGATCTTTGGGGTACGCCCGCGTTAATAGTAGTTTCTTTCGAAAAAAAGCCATCGATTACAATGCGTATACGTTCTTTGTCAAGAAAGGAGCGTATCGGATAAGCCGAACGAAGTGAGCTGGCAAGTAGGCATTTGTGGCAAACCTGGTCAAAGCCTTTGAAATATCTAAAGCTACTACGACCGTTTCACCGGACCTCTACAATGTGTTATTCCAAAGTTGGGTGACATGAAAGATCACCCGTTGAACGAGTCTGTCCGAACCTATACGGGTGGTCGTTTAGGAGTTTATAGGTCACCGAGGAAAGAAAATAGTTGGTGGTTGATTGCTTTTTCTATGATTTTCAATAGAATGGATGTGATAGCTATTGGTCGATACCTAGTTTGAGGGATCGGTTTTGTCACCCTTTTTTGGAATTAGGCAATTTCAAGTACGTCACAAGCTCCGCCTCTAACAGTTGATCTTGGACAACTTGTGTTAGCGTTTCATAAGAACCTACGTGTTTTGCTGTGATTTCTGATTGTATTCTCCAGAAAAAATCGTGATAATTGACTTATTGCAGTGTTAGTATATAATCTTAAGATATTTCTTAGTTAATTAGTGAACATTATTAGTGTATATTATAGTTGGGTTAAATTTTATGAAGACGTATTCGTGCCTTTACGACATTGCAATAGAAATTTGTAAGTATTTTGTTACTTGCTTTAATAAAGTAAAGCTTATGTGAAGTTTGGTAAATTCCAGAACAAATGGCTTTAAGTGATTCCACCATCTGCTTGTGAAATATAAGATATCGAGCCTGTTGGTGTTATCCCTATGAGAACTTTGATAGTGTTATGATGTTTATAGGTAGACCAAGTTGTGCACTTAATACCAATTTTTTTGTCTTTTGCAATTTAATTTCAAAGCATTTCTAGGCGTATCGATTGCTTTCTATCTTATATCATTTGTTCACTATCCTTCAATTGTCTATTTTTGCCTATTTCTAAGAATATAACTCGCTTATTTGACGAGATATAGAAACAATACTAGTTTTAGTTATGTAATTTTTAACGTAGATTACGATGGTGTTGTCAAAAATGAAATATAGTGCAAGATTTTTAAACTATGGCACAAATATGTTTTCCTAAATAGGAACCATACATTTTTTCCCCATTGAGAAGGTTGTTTCTTGTACTTTTCACAAATGTAAACACAATAATACTAATTTTTATAACTGCGAAGTTACTGTATAACTATTAAAGTAATTTACGATGATTACACAACTATAGGATACCTACCTAAATCACAAAACAATTTACTTTGACAATTTTTAGAAACCAATCAGTTTCTGAGAAAAATTTAAGCAAATAACGGTATTTTTGAATGAACTAAACTTACTGACGTTATATTTTGCTTATTACTTTGTTATGCTGCTATTAATATAACATGTTAATAGCAGCCTTATATTTGCATGTTCATATTTCATAAATTAATTTTGTCATCTTAATTCTTAAAGCTATTACCATTTGCTGAGGAAAATAACTGTAATTGTTATCGAAATGTTTAAATTTATATAAAAGATAAATAAAAATACACAATTACATACTCAAAAGGTAAGTATTTTAGTTCACGAAAGTTTACATTTTCATACTAACACTTTAACAGAATATTAATCAACTTTTGAATGCTAATATTGAACTAGTGTCACAGATAACAAACATGCCTTTATAATTAATGAAATGCTGGCTTTATTTACTGATTGTCTTTAATTTTTTTAAACTACAACAGCAAATCGACTCAACCAGGCAAAAACCCGCAGCGCCGTTGACTTATTACAAAAACACACTTATGTTACACACACAACTAAAGCGGTTTCGTACTTTAAATAGTTAATCAGTTTACTAAAAATACGTACGATGACCATTCACTTTTAGTCCCGTAAATGAAAGCTTTGATTAACGTTACCTATTGTAACATACTTTATAGATTTTCGTGCAACGTTTTACTAACAGTAGTCTGTTCTCCCATTCGGTAAATTTATGATTTTATTTGATTGGCTGAAGTTTAGGCTACTAAATTCTGACTACATAACTTTGGATTCTGAGGTTTGGAATCATGATCTGTAGTAAGCTTTTTTTTTCTGTAATACTTGCCTTAGAGTTATGTAGTGGCTTACAACATTGCCTGTCAGGAAGTGATTTGCTGTGCTTGTATCTGTTAAGAGCTTTGTCTCTAGATCATATCACTTCTTTTAAGGTACATGTAAGCCATGGAATGTAATTTTGTTAATACAAAATGACTATTGGAGCAAACATCCAACAAGGTTTATACATTATTGTTGAAGAAATTAATTTTGCTGTCAATGTCAGGTAACTCATAATGTTCCAAGCGATAGCTCTTAAGTGATCATAAAATTGATTGCAGTTGATATTATTAAACTCACTCATATTGTTGTATATATTACTTTTTGAAATTGTGAAATTTAAAAAACAATAAATCAATTCACTATCAGTTATTTGAGATAGGTTCAGGTTAAAATATAATCTAGATTCAGACTGTTCAGTTATTGTAGAAATCTTGAACTAATTGTATGATTCCTAGTCCTTCCTGCAAATGTGTCTAAAGTTGTACCATACATGCAAATGCTTTGATTAATAAAAAACACTATGCATAGTACTATATGGAACAGCGTTGATTCAAACACACTTAAAAAGTAGCATAATGTGGGGTACGTGGTCTGCACATTATTGATAGGCCAATTATTTTGTGCTGACAATTTATGTTCAATGGGCTCATTTTATATTAGCTGCCTAGAATAACCTAAAACCAAGGAGTATATACTCTTTGCTAAAACTAAGAAAAAAAAGTAATTGAGTAATATGTAATGTGTGAATATAAAACTATTTTGAAAAGTTAATAAAGAAATTCAATCCAAAGGTATTGTTTACAAACACAAAGGTGTGCAAGTTTCAGATAAGTAGGTATATGTAGTGCACTAAGACTCCAGCTGATTACATACACATTATAGTCTTTTATCTCTCAACACAACTTCCATATCAACTATTTTTCTTATTACATATGAATATGGCATAAAATGGAATAAGGGTAGTATACAACGGTATTCGGGCATGTGTTAGGGTGAGTGAATACTTTAATATAGAGCAAGGAGTACGACAAGGCTGTCTCATGTCACAATGGTTGTTTAATGTATACATGGATAAATGTGTGAGACAAGCATGTACCGTTACCAATGGTGTAATGGTTGGAGATGTAAATGTAAGACTTCTGGTGCATTCAGATGACACAGTCTTATTAAATGACAGTGTGGATGAGCTACAAACCACTCTGAGGAAGTTTGATAGTATGTGAGAGCATGGACCTAAAAGTAAATGTGAACAAAACTAAGATTGTGGTGTTCAATCAGGAAGGTGGAAAGGAGAGTAGAGTATTTACTCTGCAAGATGTAATTGTGGAGCAAGTGGACGAGCTGGTATATCTGGGTAGAATGTTTACTGCAGATGGTACAATGGAGGGCGAGATTGGACGAAGGGTCAATGCTGGAAGGAAAGTGATTGGAAGTATGTGGACAATAATGAGAAACGAAAGCATGATCCTAGCTGCGAAACGAGCAATCTATAATGGCATGTTTGTCCCGTCAGTACCGTATGGAAGTGAGACATGGGTATGTCAAAAAAGCACGAAAGAAATTAAATGCTGTGGGTATGAGATTCCTGAGAAGCGCATGTGGTAAAACGAGAAAGGACATGGTAAAGAATGAATGCATGACAGAATGTGGCGAGGGCAAGACGATGATGGATAGATATAAAAGTAGTACATTACGTTGGTTTGGTCACATTGAGAGAATGAACAACGCAAGATTAAGCAAGCAAATATATGTGGCTGTGGTTAGAGGAAAGGCTGGGCCTGGTAGGTCGCGTAAAACTTCCCTGAATGTAGTAGAATGTATGATAAAGGAAAGAAAGATAAGGAGTTTTAAAAATAAAAGGGCATCTCAGAGACAATGTATGAATCTTGTGGAAGCTATGTGGAGATAGGAAAGCATGGAGAAAGATTGTGAATGAAAAATAAATAAGAGGTGTGGATTGTTTTGCCCTCCCCGCAAGGGAATGGCGTGAAGGTTAAGTTACATGTTTCTTATTGTTGACAACACAAACATTTTTCCATCATTAGTCCATATGCGCTCTTTATTAAATTTATTTGTAACTTGAAGATAAATTGCTCTGTGCATGCTGCTGAAATCTTCTTATATGCAGAAATCAGTTCCTTTAAGATTCCTTTTATTTAGAAACACTAGAGAACGATCTCTGTATAAAATGAATTTTACCCCTTCCAAGTACTTCAAGATGATAACAACTGTCGATAGCATCTCCAACTGGTAGCTAAAGATGAGTAGCAACAAATGATAGTACTAAATCTTCAACTGCCTCTCCTTCTAGTTCTTGTACACTGTGTACAATTAAGTTATTTCTTCTAGAATATTGCTCACCATTTTATCTATTGTGTAAGTGTAAGTTGCTGTTAACTTTGTATAATTTTTCGTTCTCAGGTGTAAGTTAACTTATTCTCTATCCATTCCAATTTTTCTTCAATAGCTCAAAGCTTAGATTTCCACTCATTAAGAATTTCATCAACAGATTCTTTAAGGTAATCATTTTGAATATGCATGTTGAACTCATGGTAATAAATAATTAAAGCATGTATGCAAAACATGTCAACTCAGCTTGATTTACAATAATCGACTACTAATTTTTTTTATCATGGTGAGATACTTTCATTCAACACATGTTTTAGGTATTGTCCGGTCACAAATAATTCCTATCCCGTACGAAATAATTAGTGAATTTGTCACCTAATTATTCTAACAACTGTATGATTATTTAGGCCATATAGTATGTAAACATCTCAAAATAATGTAAAAATAAGTCACTATAGATTCTTTGAACACAATAAAACGAAAAATTGTAATACAGAATACTAATTTAACCTTTTTTTACAAGAACAATTTGTAGGATGTGCTAAAGTTACTGATATTTTAGAAGCATTAGAGCTTTGCGTTTGAGTTTGAAGTTTTGTGATCCCTAATTTAGCAATGTGTCAAGCTTACAATTTTACTATTACTTTCTTTGTCTCAGTAATGAGTGATATTAATAAAATTGTAGTGCATTGTAAATTGCATATTTAGTTCAACTCTCACCTAATTCTGCTGTAATTCCTGTATTTCAATAATCCCTATAAGGCTTATCAATGAATACTTGATGATTAAAATATGTAGCATCGCATTTGAAAATTCCCAAAAAAAGTTGAAACAATAGTAATCGTTCAAATAACGCCACCTAGCGATCGTTAAAAAAACCGGAATAAAACGATGATATAATATTTCATTAGGCATTGAATTCTCTTTCAAATGATACTAAGTTTGTCAAAATCCATAAAGGTTCACAACAAGTTGTAACTGTTTGATTGAGTCAGCTTTCCACTCACCCCTACCAGTTATTTTACTAGATAGAGGAAAAAATACTGCGGCAAAGTTACGTAAAATGATCTGAAGATTACGAATATTTCAATTTTGTGGTACTATTACTGTGCATTTATTATAGAAAAATTATGTTTTTGTGTTATTATTGTGAACTACGCCCTCTATTGGTGGGGTATGAAACTTGAAAATAATTTCCAGCAGTTTCCCTTATGTCACTTTGTTATACAGATTTTTTTCCCTAAGTTATACGATAAATAGTTTCCGAGATACAGCGGGTTACCTCTCTTAATCAGACACCTGGTACATTGCTAAATGATTAATTTTTCTTCACGTAACATATTAACAGAGTAGGAAAAACAAAACAAATATCTAAGTATGAGAGATGTAAATAAGTTTAGTAAATTTTAAAATCTAATTATTTATTTAGAATTATTACAATCCCAAAATGTCAGTTCACTATATGAAAGTTTGATATAAATACTTTTCTATAAAAACTATATATTTTACACTCACATTCAATATAGTGAATATATGAAACAAAATGAAATAAAAAAAAAAAAACAAACTTGCTCGATAACTTTTAACTTTTGTTTAAATGATAAAATAAGAAATGTCATACTTTCTAAACATCTAGGGAATATAAAAAAATACAAACTGTAAAAATAAAAAATAAATTATTTTAAATGGAAAAATTTCAAATTAACATGACTCAGTTCAATAAAAATGGTGATTGTGTGATACGTATAGAAATCACAATATACAACTACGTTAATTACAATTCAAACAGTTCATCTTGCTGCTGCTGTAATCTCTGTAGTGAATTCCGTAATTTGCTTCCTTGAGAGATAAGAGCTGATTGAGATGAATCATTTGTTACTGTGTTATTATTATTAATAAGTTGTTTTTTTCGTGAGACATTAACTGATTTTCTATCAGATGAATAACAATCTTCTAAACTTGACGTTAATCTAAAAGAAAAATAATGAACTACAGAAATTATAGCAGTAAACCAATTTACTCGCTAGATCGAAATTTCTTTACTTCTTTCTTTGTGCATGCAATAGAATTATCGATTTTATCTAAGAAGTTATTAACATCTTCTTCTACACTGCTCGGAGATGTAATTTCCTCAGACTCTGACTGGCTATTAGAAGCTGCAGGTTCTGTTTCAGGTGGAAAAAGATTTGTGTCTGTTACAGGTATTAATAAACTTTCTCTTAAAAATAAGCTATCAGATGCCCATAATCGATTTAGTCTTCTGATTTGTTCCATCTACAATAAAAAATAATACCTACAGAAGATTCTATAGTCAGTACAATTTGTAAAGCTTTTATGCATGAAAGTACAACTTAATTAAAGTTTTAGAACATGTGAGAATGAGAATTTTACATTGCATGGTTATGGGTATTTTAATACTGCAGATTATAAACACAAGCGATATTCTTAATGCAAAATAAGTCAATCTAAAATTATCACTCCTATTAATACAAAAGTTTAAAATATGTTACGGGCCAAACACTCACTAGAGCCCGTAAAGGTAATGTCCAGGCAACGGACATAACTCAGTGGTTACGGCGGGGTTTTTATCAATTATCAACACAATCCTAAAATTTAATATACCTTAATATCGGGTCGTAATACCTTATGTAAAAAATACACAGCCACGTACCCAAACAAATAAAATAAACCAGCTTACCTTTATCGCAAGCCAGGTAAATCGGTGACTACTATCGGTAAATTGATTCCTATAAAAACTTAAAAAAATAATTGCGAATACTCGCAAAACAATTATTGGCATGCAAATAAGCCAGTTGTTCAGCCAACGACCTACTTACTTTCTAATTACGTAACGTTATAATTTAAAACATCTTTTAAAAATAGCAAATACTCAAATCAAGAAATTCTCATTAATCATTACCTAAATAAAAAAACACTTAAAAATCGCCACTGTAAAGTTGTGTAAATCAACAGTTTCCGCAAACAAGTAAATTACTGATAAATGTTGATGCAATTCAAAATATTTAAACTTTTAAATTTGGATAAGCGTAAAAAAATACTAACGTTGTGAGAAAAGAATAAGATTACAAAATATTTGCACTTAAAGAAATAATACTCAATTTATAAACGCAACACATATATTAAACTAAAAATTAAGAATGAAAATAAACAGTCAGTGCAATGTCCAAAAATATGAAATATAACCTTTAAATAAAATTTCTAGCAAACTGCAGGATTCCAATAACCCAAATTTATCTATTTTATATCTACTTTAAATTTTAATTTACATCAAAAGAATAAAGAAAACGACGAACATCTAAATTTCACAAATCAGTAAGTAATTTTATACGTAATCAGAATAAAACAACAATGCACAGTCTGAAGTATAGAGTAAGGACGAGAGGGGTTTATAAGCTCGCAAATTGGAAACACAGATGGAAGGGGGGAACGCGAGAATTTATGCAACCAGTGAAACGCGTTGACCAAAACATTAAATTACCATATGCTCTAATGTGATTTAATATTGCGTCGATTCTTTCAATTTTTTGCATTAACTGATAAGATAGGTTTAACACATTTTACAAGAATACTTTCTTTACTTATAGAGGTAGGACTAGGCATATTTTTCGTAATAATTGAAACAAATTAAATTCATCAAAAATGTTTATAATATATAAAATCAAAAACAATTTTTAGTAACATTTTATGAATATATACCGTATATATATATATATATATATATATATATATATATATATATACATATATATCGTAAATACATAATTTGTAACAATTTTATTTAGAAAAACACATTGTACATATGTAAATACAGATATTTAGTGACCCGAAAATATAACAAATTTATTATAAAACATCCGGTTTGAATATGAACTTTGAATATTCATTTTACACACATAATGAATTCGTGTTTCAATATAAATTTCACATATTGATGAACTAATTGTATTAGATAAATGAGTAGAAGTATATTACAATGCTATGCGACAAACTTAATGATTTTAGTACGACAGGTAATAAATACTTTTGGAGGACAAGCAATTAAATGATGTGAAATTTTATTTTCGTAAATTTAGAGAAGAGCGTAATGACTTTGAAGTAATTTTACTTAATGTACACTTTAATTATCAATTCAACTAATGTGAATTAGCAGTAATGGAACTAAATCAATCAAAATTTATATAAAATAGTACTTAATATCCAGTAAAATATTTAATTTAATTTCTTTTAATTTTATGCTGAAATATTATATTAAATTAATTTTTTAATGTGAAGTAGAAGCCTAGAACACATTTCTCTACGCTAACCGGTATTTATGATAATTAATCAGATAAAAATAGACCAATACCATACTGTACTTACGCGTGGAACAAAATGTTTTTTGCCGTTTCCGTGCTTTGTTGACCAAAACTTTTTTGTGCGGATCGATTAGCACAACCCACAACACAACACAACAACCGCTTCGGATCACTTATTTATGCACTAACTTAAAAATGCGTTTATAAATACATACGGGCTCTTTGCTAATTTCAAAGGTTATGGTGAACACGTAACACAAGTTGCCTATCCATCAATTTCCCCTTTAGTTTCCAGTTAAAGATGCTTATGTTACCCCTCGCCTTACTCTATGGTCTGAAGTAAATAATTTACGACTGAATATGCTTTAAAACCTAATTGAACATCAGGAGGTGACCAAACAATCTTAAACAAAGGCATATTTATCCGTCTAAACTTTATTAACAACACAAAAGTAAATTCAGAAAAAATAGTTGCCTTCATAATGCACAAATGGTAGATCGAAACTTTCTTTTCTTTCTCACAACGATATAACAGCAATTGCTCCTCTCGGTATGTGATTGATGCAAACCAATAGTTTCTTAATTCTTAAATTTATAATTACACAAAATTTAGCAAATCGAACTTGACTTCCATATAAACAAACTACGTTAAAGCGTTCTTAACCTCTATCTACACATTTATTAAAACGAAGCTATATCTACACGAAACTTTATTAAGTGTTATATTTACAGCGAGTCCTTTCATTTGACGGGCGTTTGCTGTATACGCACGAACGTAATCAATACATGAACCTTATTACTTAAATCCGCACACACAATGCGATACAAATCCAACAGAAGTGAAGATCGGCACTAAATCAAATACCTAATCCAAATTCTATGGACGCGATATTGTGACTATGGCAATGATAAGCCATATAATGTACCGAGGGTGCATGAATCTTTATCATATTCCCAATTAAAAAGGTAACGGAAAACTCGTCATTCCTATGGTAGTCCTACCACCCACGGTAATGCGTAAAAAGTTCAACCTCCTCAAGCATATCGTGCATGTACGTGGATGCCGCACAAACCTAACTTACTACTCCTACTATGAGGAGCAGGGCTAAATCGAAAAAAACAAATCTCTCCTTTCCTCTCAAAATCAAGCCATCCTTTCGAGCGTCACCTGCGATCGTCAAAACTAAAGAAATGCAAGATATGCGTTTCACTCGTCGAAAAACATGCTAATACCCAGAACTGACAAGCCCACGACTTATTTTCGCAACGGCATATGTTGAGCAACCAAATTTTACAAACTTACAACCGGCAATATTAAACGAAACGATTCGGTAAACTTTAAAAAAGAACGGCGACACCCATTTAACTCAACGCGCCTCAAGCTTACGTTATCAAAGAAACAATTTCATACCAACATCTTATATTTCTCAAATTACGTTTCATTTAATCGACATGAAATGTACTCTTTTAATTTTAAATGCCCTATTCTAAATTCTTACCCATTGAAAAACTTTTAAACAATTTCAATCTTCAATACATTAACACTTGGAAACAAAAGAATTTAAATTTATTAATTTTTTTTAAGCCGAAATTCAATAAAACGGAAAGAAAAAAAATATCTAACGTATGTTACTTACACAGTTGATATTTTTTATTGTGGGGTAAAAAAATGGCACATCAAACATAGCTTTAATTAACCCAATGTATGTTTTTTGCCTACAAGATATACAACAAAAATGACTTCATTTTGGTGTAGGGTCGTATGGAGTAACGTTACTAGATTTGGAGAAATTTAAAATTTTAAAATCGGAATATGACACTCAAAATATATAGTGCTCCCATTTTTTTACAATATTTTTTTTGTTTTTGTTCAAATAACATCCTGAATACACGGTGTTTCAAAAGTAAAGAGACAAAATGAAACCTCAGGAAGTAGAGAAGCAAGAATATTTTTCAAAATGTCTTACGTTTCCGAGACATTTCAATTTATAATTTCGCGTGTGAAAAATTTTAAATCTTACCTACACTCCGTTTACCGAACAGAAATGGTTAAGCTCCTCTCCAAAAATTCCCGCAATATTTAAATGCAACTTTGTTATTGGTCGCGTTTTTAAAACCCGGAACACAAGCAATTACTTGCTTTCAACTGTTGTAGTTGGTGTACCGAACAGAACAGGTGTCTTTAATTTGTCACTGCGTTTTGGTATTTGAATGAATGTGTATGGTATTTACATCGTTGTTACTTGCTTCAGTTTGCTGTTATTTTCATTTATACGAAAAAATAGTTTAACTGTTTTATGTTCTCTGTTTTTTAGAATAAAGTAAACTCTGTTTCGCAACTGTATCTTATTCTAAATGCAGTATATAACTTTATCGTCCTTATAACAAGACGCCCGATTTTGACTAATCCAAAACTTCAAATATTTTTAAACTGTTTGTGTTACTTAATTTTATATAATTAAAAACAATTTGAAACAAAATAGTATGTGACGAATCTTTGTTTATACCCAAGTCCACGTAATTTCCAAACGTTGCTTTTCTGTAATGATTTGCAGTCTCTTGTATCTTCTTTAATAAGTTCTTACGTCGTATTTTTACAAGTAATGAATAATTTGGAATTTTTGCTGTCTGTTAAAGTGCCAATACTGGCACGTTTTGCAATTTAGTCTTGACAAAGCGACATTTCAATTTGTGGTTTTTAAATTTCCCAGTTTTTATAACTTTGTTGGTGTCAAACTGGTCGCTCTTTATATTGGCCAAAATTTAGTGGGAGGAGCTTAACTAATTCTGTTGGGTAAACAGATTTTAGTGTTTTATCACATTATAAATCAAATTAGCATAGACATTCACATAGTCATATTTCATGACAAATTAAATTTTATTATTTGCCATAAATAAGTAGCAAAAAATATTATTGGTCAAAAGTTTTACAACAAATGTTCCAAATGTGCCAGAATGTTCACATATACAAGCTTGACATATTTCTTCAATGAATCATATACCGCTTCAAAATTTGTTGTGGTTTCAACGTGTTGTACTGCATCATGAATTCTTTCTTGTAAGTATTCAACGGTATTTGTTTCTTCAGCATAAACAATTTGTTTTAAGTGACTCCAGAGATAAAAATCAAAGGGGTTTAGAGAAGGAGACATTGTAGGCCAATGAACTGGACCATTTCTGCCTATCCGTCTACTGTTAAAATTATTATTCAATTATAGTTCCATCTGTGGTGAAAACAAATTCATCGGATAAATGGATAAATTGCAGATTCTGATTTTGCTCTTCTAATATCCTCTGACAAAAAGCCAAACGATATTCACCATCGCCTGATTCCAAATTGTGAACATTTGGCGGATGGTAAGTATGGAGAACTCCTGGTTGAATGTTCTCCAAATAAAACTATGATCGTTGTCTTCTGTAAAATTTGGAACTGATATTTCTGAAACGAAAGGCATTTTGAAAAGAAAATATTTTAACTGTTCGATCTAAATTAAAAATTGTATGTACTTATAAAACAACCTTTATTTTTATTTTTTAGAAACTATTATTGAACTTTCATAGCTTTCTAGTTTCTGAGGGGTCTAACCTATAAACCTACTACAAACATATACAACCAATGTATTACACTTTCCTACTTCCCGGTGGCCTGGAAATCCGCTTCCACCGTCATGCTTCCCAAACCACACTCCGATTTAACACTTTCTTATAGACCCATATACCTCTTAACGTGCCTTGGAAAGTGCTTTGAGCATATTTTGGCAAGACGCTTCGGAGACTATACGTGCTACGATCCCTTGTTGAAGCTGATTACGGAGACCACTAAGGTATTCAATCACAAGCAATGCAATCTGGAGGTGTTTTTGGACATTAAACAAGCATGTGCCAGGATTTGGCACTCGGACCTCTCTTACTTGACCAGTACGAGTTAAAGTAGGAAACGCCTTCTACGTACCTTTTCATCCCACAGGAGTATGTCAAGGTTCTGACTAATCCCCCACGTATATACAGTATTCGCTTATGATATTCCCAGCATTACGCAACTCGGATGTCTCTAGCGCAGTTTGCGGATGGCATTGCTTTCTGGGTAATGCATCGCAACTTCTCTAACTGAGGCAAAGGGCAAATCATTTTCCAAGGCAACTTAGGAGGTATATGGGTCTATAGGAAGTTGTTAAATCGGAATGTGGTTTGGGAAGCATGAAAGTGGAAGCAGATTTCAAGGCCTCCGGGAAGTAGGAATATGTAATACATTGGTTGTATATGTTCGTAGTAGGTTTATAGGCTGGACTAGTATATTATTCGATCACCAATGAAGTTTTTCGTGAATGTTTAGGCGAAGTAATTACTCTCCAAATTTGGGCGAAGTGAACGTTGGGCGAATCGATAAGGACCCTCAAAAGATAGAAAGCTCAGAAAGTTCAATAATAGCTCTTAAAAATAAGGATAAAGGTTAAAAATTATTATTAATTTTATTAAATACATAAATAAAAAGTTTACCTCGAGTAGGATTTGAACCTACGACCTGTACTTTGCTAGAGTACCGCACTAACCAACTGAGCCATCAAGGTTCAAGCCCCAATCGATGTAAATTTTGTCTTTGTACATAGCACATAAAGACAAAATTTACATCGATTGGGGCTTGAACCTTGATGGCGCAGTTGGTTAGCGCAGTACTCTAGCAAAGTACTGGTCGTAGGTGCAAATCCTACTCGGGGCAAACCTTTTATTTAGGTATTTAATAAAATTAATAATAATTTTAATTACATATTTACCTTTGAACTTATTCGTTCATAACAAAAACTTATAATAATCTAAAAATAAAGGTTGTTTTATAAGTACATGCAATTTTTAGTTTTAAATTGAACAGTTAAAATACTTTCTTTCCAAAAATATCTCCCGTTTCAGAAATATCAGTTAAAATTTTACCGAAGATCCCGGTCACAGTTTTGGTTGGAGAACATTAAACCAGGAGTTCTCTATACTTACAATCCGCAAAATGCTCACCATTTAGAATCGGGCGATGGTGAATCAGCATGGCGAATTTATCCTGGAAATCTTATGGTCCGATGAATTTGTTTTCACCAGAGATGGAATTAACAATTTTCATAACCTCCATATCTTGTCACGAAAAATCCTAACGCTGTGAGGTTAAATGCTCTCAATCTAAAGAAAAGAATATGCCATCAACATGGAGAAGCACCGGCGCATATTAGATTTGTATTTGAATGGTTGAATAATAATTTTAATAATAGATGGATAGGCAGAAATGGTCCAGTTCATTGGCCTGCAAGCTCTCCTAATCTGATCCCTTTGATTTTTATCTCTGGAGTCACTTCAAACAAATTGTTTACGCTGAAGAAATAAATATGGTTCCAAGAAAGAATTCATGATGCAGTACAACACATTAATGCCACAACAAATTTTGAAGCGGTATATCATTCATTAGAAGAAGTGTGTCATATTTGTATATGTGAAAATAAAGAATTCCAAATGTTCTCAATTTAATATATAATTTTTTAGTTGTACTTATAAGCGGCTTGTTTGGGCGGGGCATTGGACATTGTTATTCATAATTTTTTTGTTTTTTAAAATTTCGCAATTTATAAAATTTGAAAAATTTCGATTTTTTCATAAAATAACGTTTCATGTGTCAATCATACTTTTATAAAATTAACTAACGAATTCATTTACAATTATGAAAGATGGCTATGGAAAATAAACTAAATAACAATCGCGTGAACGTCAAAATAACTAGTATTACAGATACTAGTTGAGGTTAAAGTGACAAATAAGTTTTAAGTGAAAGATTTTTTATTGTTTAGTTACATTACCGTAAATAAAAAAGTTGACTATTGTTAGAATGATTTCGTTTAGTAACGAAGAATATGCCGATATGCATTTAGTGTACGGCGACATGCAATGCAACGTTCGGGCAGCAGCACGTAGATATGTAGATAAATTTTCAGGTAGAAGGCATCCTGCTCCTAAATCATTTACGCTTCTTCATCAAAGAATTAGGGAAACAGGATCGGTAATTCCTAAAAACCATGAAACGAGAACACATGCTGATGTAATGGAAGAATATCAGGATGATATTTTAATGGAAATTGAGTACAATCTCGAAATAAGCGTAAGAAGGTTGGCTGCAATGTATCCCAATGTGGAACATTCTACATAAGGAAGGTTTGTATGCTTTTCATTTCAAAAAAGTCCAGGCCTTGCAAGCAGGTGGTTTTCCTGCTCGTGTTGATTTTTCCAATTGGATGCAAAATAAAGAGAATCAAGAGCAAGATTTTTTTTCTAATATTTTGTTTTGTGATGAAGCCGCTTTTACAAAAGATGGAATTTTTAATATGCACAATGCACACTATTACTCCTATGTTGATGAAAACCCTCAAGCGATAAGGGAAAGTAAACATCAGGAAAGATTTAGCATTAATGTATGGATAGGTTCGTTTAAACGGCGAAGAATATCTCAACTTTCTACAAAATACTTTACCGGATGTATGAGATGATATTAATCTGAATCTTTGGCGGAACTTGTAGTTTTTACATGATGGTTGTACGGCTTACTATAGCAGAACTGTTCGTACTTTTTTAGAAAACAGTTACCGAGAGCGATGGCTCGGAAGAGGCGGTCTGGTCACTTGGCCAGCAAGGTCTCCAGATTTAAAACCTTGCGATTTTTGTGTTTGGGGATATCCAAAATCAATGGTTTATTCCCAACCAATAGAAACACACGATCAGCTTTGGAGAAAAATTCAGGATGCCTGCGACGAATTTAGGAACAATAGGGGAATTTTTGCAAAAATTCGGCAATCTTTACATAAACGAATAAATTTGTGCATAGAAACGGATGGTCGTCATGTGGAGCATCTTTTGTAGATTCAGCTTCATGTTTCATGCTTTTAATTGTCATTTTGAATTTTTTTTATTATTAATTGTGCCAGCAACACTTTTTTGTATTAAAAACGATTCTTTTTTACCCGAGCTTCTTACTTTCTAAAGCAAAATCTTGATAACTACTCACGTTAGGTAAAGGGAACATCTGACAAAAATTAAAGAGGAATACCGAGAACTTTGATAGTGATAAAAAATACAGAGTGTTCCATTTGAGTTAAGGAAGAAAATGACACATCCAAGTTTTGAGCCACCCTGTATACAAACCCCAAGTAGCTAAATGAATAATGGTGGATAACGATACTAGACAATATTCTGAAAGACAACTGGCCAACAGATAATTCATTTCTACAGAGTATTGAAATGAGTACAATTTCAACACAAAACAATCCATATCTTTCCAAATACCCTGTATAATGTATTCAACCCCGACATTAAAAAAATCGAAAAAATGTGAGCTTTCTGAATTTGAAATAATATGCAGGGGTTCCCATTTAAAAAAACATAAGTTAGATTCATAACTGAATTTTGGAACATCCTGTATAGTTCAAAATAATTTTAAATAATGCACTGTTACTTCCTCTACCCTTTTTGTTTGAGAACTTTTTTGATATCTATGAAATCAAAGGAGTTATAGAACTTTGCATCATGGTTGGTACATCCTGTATGTATGTATATATATATATATATATATATATATATATATATATATATATTTCAATAAGTTATTGGTTTACCGTAAATAAAACTATATTTATTATTTTCACCATGTATTTCAGTCTCATTTGAGACCTTCAGTGGCCATAAAATGACAATTTCAAAGGATATAACGAAAAATATGAATGACATCTGAAATATTATAACAGGTTGTTATGATTATAAATTTTGGGTGAATCATCAAGATCTCTTTTGTTATTGCATACAGTTTCGCTATTAAGTTTTTTATGGTTATATTCATTATCTAAAGTTTTGGTATTGTTGTAATCAAAATCATGTTTAAATTCATGTACACTGTGTTTCATTTTGGTTGAAATTGTAGGGTTTCTCGTTTGCGAGCAAAGATAGAAAGATGCGGTTTTCGCGACCATATTCTACTTTTTCGTGAAACGAAAGATGCCACAAACAGAATTTTCATAGTCCCATTAGTATTGTACTTGAGGTACAGGGCGAAATTCAAAATTTACAAAGTAAGGACACCTCGCAATTGCATTTCTTTGTAATTTATCGAAACTGTGAAAAGTAGGTCTGGTACAGAATTTTCCGTAGAATTTAGTGGCGTACACAGTTTTCCCCACAAAAAGTCAGTTTCTTCGCAATAAACCAACGTTGTTTTTTTAAATGGAATACCCTGTATATTGTTTTATTATATAATAGAGCTTACTCTCAGCTTCCAAAAAATAATTATATATATATATATATATATATATATATATATAACATACAGGGTGTACCAAATAGAGTAGGACAGTATGGGCATCTTTCTTATTATTAAAAGTAGAGATTTAGTTAAATAGGCAATATTGTGCCATTTATTGAGCCGAGTTCGATTCCGTTGAGAAACATTTCAATTTCCGAACATTTTCGAAATTATTAAAAAAAAAACAAAAATCGCCGATTTCTAAAACTCCGTAATTATAAAAGATATGAAAAAAAGTTTCAGATCAAAGTTACTTGATTCGATCAGGCACACTTAAAAATGATGTCAAAATAAAATTCAAGGTAGTGGTTTCCAAGATATTAATAGCCACTTTCTTATTTTAAATGGGCGCCATATTAGAATTTTACACAATTAAATGGGATTTTTTGTCTCTTTTCAACGATGTACGAATAAAAAATTATGGGAAATATTAATTGTTTTCATTTTAAATCAAGTAGCCATGATTAACAATTTGCAAGTAAAAATTATTTATTAAATAAATTAAACACGACGGTACACCGTGATATTAGTAAATGCTAAAACCATAATACATTACAATAAATATAAGTGGGAAGATGTTCCAGACGACATAAACCCCCTACCTCCAATTAATAAAAGAGGGTGTTTTTCGGTCCCAGCATTGAACGACTTTCGTTTATAAATACGCACCTAAGTGTACAGAGTGTTACTTAATGAATGGCCGTAATTTCAAGGGCTGCTGAATCAAATTCAAGTAGAAAAGTCAATACAAATATCTATCGTAAAAAGTCTGGTTTTCAAGATACAGGTTGTCAAAATTTAAAAAGTCAATTTTTATCTTAAAGAACCTTTTGCCGCAATGTTGTTTACTGTGATGAGACATTAAGTTATCACTAACTAGATGATAATCATAAGTTCCAGTGGCGCCTCGGGAGCAGTCCTAAATATATTGACAGAAAAAATGTGCGCCATTGACTTTATAAAAACTTTGTATTTTTGTCGGATTAAGCTGATAAAAATACAACTTTTTGGTCTCTCGATATTTTTTAGTTTTCGACAAAAAAAAACCACTTCATTACACGTCGAAAAATTGTAAAAATACAATCAAGTTAACTTTGCTTGTTGCATAATATTCATTTGCCATTTTTTAAACCTAACAAATGAAAATTTAACAAAATATTCACAAAAAATGTTGGAAATGACCACATCTCGCTTCTATACAGACTTCTGCTCTTCTCCGCATCGACTGACAAACTCTTTAAAAAACTCCATAGTGCTACGTATGGTTTCACAAATGTCAACAATTATATTCATTAGTTGTTATACTGTCTCGATTGGTGCAGAAACTAATGATTTTAGGTGTTCCCTCAAATAAAAATCTAGGCTACTCAAGTCAGGCGAGGTGGCCACAATTGTGGTCCTCCGCGACCTATCCAACGATTTTGGCAACCTCCATTCAAATACTCACGAGCCAATATGCTAAAGTGGGTGGTAACACCATCATGCATGAACCAATGTTGTTGCCGTAACTGAAGAGAAACATCTTCAACAAGTAAAGGCAAATCCTTTTGTAGAAAATGACTGTATGACTGTCCGTTAAAGTGTCCTGGTAAAAAAAATAGTCCAGTCAAATAACCACATATGATACCGACCCAGACGTTGAAAGAAAATTGTTCCTAAAAATGTGTCTCTGTAAAAGCATAAGGATTTTCTTGGGCCCAGTTATGATTATTGTGGAAATTAATCATTGCATTTCTGGAAAAATGCGATAACTTAGTGTATTATCACAGTAAACAACACAGGGACGCGCTCTTGGAAATGCGGCCTATCATTAAGTAACGTCCTGTATTTACTTGTTTTTTCGTTAAATAAAGAAAAGAGTTCCATTAGAAAATGTCCCTAAATACATTTTCTAAAAAAAAAAAACCTATTTTTTTCAATATTTTCGTCATGTCACCTATCCAGTAAGAAACTGCATCACACTTTAACAAAAAAAAAAAAAAATAATAAACTATAAAGAGGTGCTGGTACACCCTATTAATGGGTTCATTATAATTTATTTATATCATAACATATATAACATTCTTGACAAAATTTGTGCCAATTCCATTACCTACTACTTTTTCATTTTTCTCAGACAATCTTTTTAATACAATCCAAAGTAAAGGTCCAATCGAACCAACCCGTTGTTTTTCATCACACACAGTCTTGTCATTTGAAGCTTAAAATATATTGTTTTCGCTTCAAGATGTAATCTTCCACAAATTTGACAGTTTCAGTCAGTACAGACTGTGTGTATTGTCAGAAAATCAAAATTAAAGATAAAAAATTCAAACACTACACATGCGATTTTCTTCGATTACAAAACAAACAAATTGACTGTTTATCATCCTCTTTTATTTTTAAATAAACTGGTCCACATAACTTAAGGATATATCTGAAAATCTGCACAATTGTTTAATTTTCAAATTGTTGTCATATTTGACACTTTATTAAAGTTGCTAGTTATCATACCTATGCCATACGGATAAATGTAGCATTATATTGCAAGTAGAGGGCTGTGGAGAGTTCTTCTCTTTTTAACCCGTTCTAACGAATCCATTGTTTATTTGGTTTATTTGTCAATTTGTTGGCTTATTGTGCAAATTTGGTATCAAAATGTTGTGCGTTGCTAATTCCTAATGCCTAGACGTACATTAACATCTGACGAAGCAAATAGAGAAATTGGTTTGCTACAGGGTGGTCAACGACAAAGTGACGTAGCAACTTTTTTTCAAGTTAGCCAAAATGTCATTTCTAGACTTTTTAACCGTTTTCAAGAAAGTGGATCTGTTGAAGAAAGACCTAGAATTGAGCGCCCATCAATAACTACCCCCGCTGAAGAACGATATGTCATCGTTTCTGCACGCCAAGAACCTTTGAGCACATGTCGAATGTTGAGTAGGAGGCCCGCAGAAGCCACAGGAACATTAATATCAGCTGAAACTGTCAGAAGAAGTTTATGGAATGTCAATTTACGTTCTAGACGACTTTTTAGAAGTGTACCATTGACTCGCGAACATAGGCGACAAAGATTAGAATGGGCAAGAAAGCGTGTCAAGATGGATCGAGATATGGTCGTTTTTCGGATAGTCATCGAACGCGTGTCTGGACACAACCTTTGGTGCCAAGACATCGGCGATCAGTACAAGAAGTTCACCCTTTCAGAGGAGGCACTGTTTATGTATGGGGAGGCATTTGTTATGATAGCCGTACCGACTTGCTTGTTATTCCGGGAAACATGAATTCAGAAGTATACTTGAATCAGGTGATCAACAACATTCTGCCAAAGCTTCATGCTGCTGTGGGTCCTGGTTTCCTTTTTTTGGACGATGACGCTCGTCCACACCGATCCATGGCAGTTATGGATGCAATTGAAACTAATGGAATTCCTCACTTAGCTTTACCTGCTCTATCGCCTGATTTAAATCCGATAGACCATGCTTGGGATCAGTTGCAGAGAGCTTTGGATCATCATAATCCCTAACCACAAACAATGGAACAATTGAGAAATTTGCTTCCACAACTCTGGCAACAGATTCTCCAAGAAAACTTTAATAATCTCATAACCAGCATGCAAAGACGTTGCCAAGCTGTCATTGAAGCCCACGGAGGACATACTCATTGCTAAAAGGGAAATTTGTGTTTATTTTCTTTGTTTTTTGATTAATTTGAAATTAAGTTATTAGTCACTTTCATCTAATTTGCATTTTTTCTTGTCTTTTTTGTTTAAAAAAATTTTTTTTTTAATTTGTAAACTTTTTTATAATAAGAATTATTCTAGTTAAGAAATAATGTTGCTGAATACCATAAAATTAACTGTTTCAGCAAAAATTGCTATATTGTTTATTTACTATCAAGTCAATAAAACATGTGATTTGTACGATTGATATAAAAAAGTTTTAAGACAACTAAAAATTACTAACTGCTATTTTCCCTAAATTTAATACATCTAACCTTTCGTGCAATTTTCAGTTGAAGAGTTCTATTTTAAATCGTGAACGCTAAGTATAAAAAGGTCATTATGATTGACACCCTTATTTTACAAAAGCTTAAAATATAGCCGACCCGTCATAAATTCTTTGGCAAAACGAGGGTTATTGAGGGCAGTCTAGAACAAAATGGTAGAGTTCTTGCAAGGTGTTTATTTTTAAGTTGAAAGTGTTTACTGAAGTGAATATGTTTTGTATTGTTTGCTAACTACCTACTTATTGTCATATTTGTTATGAGCTTCTGTTGTAATTTTGTAAAACCCCTCGCAGATACCCGGGTATATTACTGAACCCTTTTTGTATCAGTTAATGCTTAATTAGCATGGGTTCATGTCACGGTAGCGAAGAGCGATCGCGATCCGTTCAATCCACCTAACCAGTTTTGCATTTAAAGAGATGTATAAAATGTATGTGCATTTTTAAAACTACTTCGAAGATGGGGTTTTTCATTGACGCCGGGTGTACTATCCCAACAAAATTATGGAGCGCGTCTTCAATTAACCATGATGACACCTCTATCGCCAATGGCACACAATCACAACAATTCGTAACTACATCTTAATATTTTATACTTCAACTTTCACGATTTAAACTTCAATTCCAACTGAACTAAAAAAGCGGCAATCATCTGCCCCTTCTTCCAAAAGTAATTCGATTCGGTAAATAACAACTCATCATTTCACATGGAAACTTAACGATAAAAAAAACTAGACTAATTCAGAAACACACGAAATATGATGACACTACCAACGACTGTAAACTGAGTCAAATAAATTCTCAACAATATTTACAAAAGCCTATACAAGCCAGACTAAGCGACTATTACATATTATCGACTTTATGTAAACAACTTAATTGATATCATACCAAGAACTCCAGACGCCACAGGATGTGAAAATAGCTGTGATTAAATTTAGCAAATTAAACGGTCTACGTATTTATACATTGGTACTAAACCATTTAAATCTCTGCGTAATTTCTAAAAAAATATATTTTCTCTAGCAATCATAAAATAATCAAATTCATCAATGTACTGAATTAATTCATATATTATAAGCAAACAAAAAAAAAGTATATTACTCAATTTTTCTCAAGATATTCACACAATGTGACAATGTGGAGGCCAAACTGATGAGAATTACGATGATGAAGATCAAGTGAATATTAATAATTTACCAGCCAGTCAAATGCATAGCCTGCTTGAAATAAATTCTACAATTACGGAAGGTGATTTGAGTTCTGAAGATGAAATGCCACTCGCCAAAATTAAGAAGCAATAGTGAAAGTAAAACAAAAGTGGAAGTAATTTGAAAAAGAAAACAGTTCATCGTTGTGTAAAAGAGGATTTTCAAGTTGACGACTATGTTTTTCCCTTGGATACCACTGACATTCTGCAATTTGATCAAACTCCTGCCCTGATTTTCTTTAATTTTTTTGATAGAATGCAAAATCGTAGAGAAGACGAATCAATACGCACAACAAAAAAAAACAGCAACGTATCTGTAGTATCTGAATCAAATCGTTGTTTGGAATACTGATTTTGAGTGGTTACACTAGTAGTTTCAGAAGAATGTACTTGGGAAATGCGATAACAAGCTTGTCCCTGAAGCAATGTCTCGAGACAAATTTGAGTACATCATGATCCACGTTCATTTTTCAGATAATCTGGCTCTTGATAAGTGCCAAACTTAGACCACTCTTCAATAATGTAAACAATAAATCTCTAGAAAATCGATCACCTGAAGAGCACCATAGTATTTATAGAGCCATGGAAAAAGGCATATACGGAACCAGAACCATTCGGGAAAATTTAATATCAATGTTCATTTTACAAGATACACATAACATGAAAAAAGAAAAACGCGGCAAGTTTAACTATGCAAATTACCAAGATAAAAATATTTGCCTAAAGTGAAATGATAATAATATTGTCACCTTTGGATATCCAAAAAGGGAGGGGGGGTGAGGGTGGAACCAGCAAATTTAGTGAAAGGATACTACCAAAAGGACAAAAATTTTATATACGTTTATATCCCACATGGCCTTAACAAATGCGTGGCATATTCATAAAAAAAGGGGTAATAAAATGGACCAGTTGGTATTCAGAAGAAGCGTAGCCGTCACTATCCTGGCCCAAATTAAAAAATAGTTGCGTACCAAAGAGGAAAGGCTCATATGTAGGAACTTAGGTATTCCCACTTGGACTACTAGTCGT
Source organism: Vesta saturnalis (assembly GCA_036346205.1). Taxonomy (NCBI): domain Eukaryota; kingdom Metazoa; phylum Arthropoda; class Insecta; order Coleoptera; family Lampyridae; genus Vesta; species Vesta saturnalis. Next base: position 3,902,943 of record JARFJB010000209.1, on the reverse strand, counting down.
GGCTCAGGACAAACAAACACGATGTGCTCATTGTCATACTCTAAACACCCCCACCAGAATGTGATGGTGTACACGTTGAGTGTGTTGCAATATATCACACGCCATAATACAATGCGATCAACAAAAGAAAGGGGGCGCCATTCCTATGAAACACGTCGTTAGTAACCATTTGCCGCAACACATGATAGTACACCAATACTAAACATAACAATTGTAGTGTTACCCATAATTGTTAATAACAATTTTTAAAAGCAATTAAATCATGTTTCAATATGCTTTTTATTCTTTACGTAATTTCGAACAATTTCGGCACTCCTAAACATTAAACGTCAAACGTTAAATTTGAGTAGTGATGGGACCTCTCGAATGAAAAATAGTCGATCATTTGATTGTACGGATACCTCGAGATATTTCGAGTGGTTATGCGAACATCATTCGAATGGTTTGTTGATCGAAACCAGCACTCATCACTCCGCCGCGTCACTGATCATCGCATTCTTTCGTTCCTCTTTCCTCTCGCTTCCAGGCTCCAGCGATCAGATACAATTATTACACTCGGAGTAGGGAACGCCACATTTACGTTACTTATAAACCTATCGCACGCACGTGTTGTCGCCTGACATACGGGCCATTTTTTGCTTGCACCGTGTTTAGATTGGAAATATCAAAGCGCGCACTTCGATTTATTTAAATTTTATTTAATCTTTCACATCAACGAACATTAAAAATAATTCTTATTCAAGTTTTAATGTTTGAAAGGATACGTAGTACAATTCTAAATACAACAAATTCTTAAATTAGATGGCACGTTCAGTATACAAAATGAAAAGAAAACGTTTCTTGTACAGCTTGTTGCACGATTGATTTGACTTCGGTGAAACTAAACATAAACTTAACGCAAATGAAAATCGAAAGATAAGAAGGAAAAAAATTTGCAACCACCTTCACAAGACAATTTTATTAGGATATCATAAAAATAATTATTTATGTATGGTTTTACCCCAGACTCCATTGGTGGTAGCCGCAGGTGCACGGGGTAAGCGATTAGGCTATCCCAGATGTAACATATCTGTGGCGATTGCCGGTTATACCGACCTAATTTGGGAATGCGAGGCTTAAGAACTCAGAAACGAGGAATGGTCTAAGTGACGTCATTTTTCGAAATGAAATCATTCGAATGATTATTCGATTGTAAATTTCACTCGAGAGGTGAAGTTTTTATTGCTCAAATCATTCGATTGTGCCTCTGAACTGTACTTTTACTGGAACGCGCGCTCCGTCCGCCACCCAGATCCGAGAAAGAGGATCCTACTCTCGAGCGTACACGCATGCGTAGAGCAGTCGATTGTCATGTCGCAACGTTTGAAAAGAATTTGATATGTTTTGAATACTTTAATGATGAATTTTTCAATGATAATTTGTTAATAACATGGGCATTTACAAATATCCATTGAAAGTCATTTTACCTGCTGTTATACTCAAGTCATCTTACAAAAATTATGAACTATAAAAATAATTTCAAGGAATAATCAATGGTGTGCGTTAAACTTCGGATTTTTATTAACCATAAAAGATGTAAAGTACATTTTATAAATTAAACGTAGTTTCACGTGTTCGCATAATACACTGTCCCTTATCGGTATGTACAAAAATCATAATCAATTTGTAAAGATGTATAAAAAATATAATCGTAAAAAAAAACGTGATGACCACAATTATATAAGTCGCATATTAAGCAGTATAGTTAAAATCAATAATTAATAAGTAAATGACAATTGACGATTTGAAGTTACATTTTGGTTATTTCGTATTGGAGTGACGTGCTTTGACGCTGTTTGCTCTCGCGTAGCGCAAATCGTTACGAAAAGAGCCTGAGTGACCCTTGCGCGCTATCTCTCACACGTCGCGGCTTTTTTTATGGCAGAGACCGCCAACGCGCATTCCAGTATAAGTACAGTTCAGTGGATTGTGTCCATCACTAATTTTGAGGTTATATTTAGTACAGACGCACCATCACATATGTAGCGGCAAATGGTTACTAACGACACAGGAGCGGCGCCCCCTCTCTTTGTTGATCGCGCAGTATTATAGTTGCATATATGCCTAATGACCTACAATAAGGTAAGTGTACCCAAGTTGGGCCCTGTACCTACAATGCGCACTAAGAATATGTAACAAAAATAAGCCGTTCCTTTCCGTCAAGGTCACAGCAATATATTAGGAGGGGTGACCCTGGCCCTTGACATTCTCTGAACCAGAACCCGCGCTCAGTTTGCCTGAAAACATGTGCTCTGTGTGTGTTTTTGTGACCTTCACACAGGGATTGACAACCTACAGTAAATTATTGAAAGTGTTAGGAGGTACTTAAGTTTTTTATATTAAGGCTTAGTAAATTTTTAGTGTTATAATTGCTTTGTTTTATATACAGGATGGATACTCTAAGTGGAATAAATTCTGTCACTCAAAGGGGTGAAGCCGCCTTTTTTCAAATGTAAGGGTAGGTCAAGTGATACACCGTGTGAAAGCTTGTATTAAGAGGAATACAACGCAGTATTTATTTTCTCGGGCATTTGAAAAATAAGGTGAAAAAACCTAAATGAACAACTTTCTCTGGCTCAATGGTATTTAATTTCCAAAGTGATTGAAATGTCGGTAGGTAAAAATTTACCGTAGTGATAACATGCATTTATTATCGCAACAAGCCTGATCTTATCGTTGAAGAAAAAAAATCTTTATCTTCTGTGTTTCTTACATTCACTAAATGCTTTTTAATTTCGACAATGCTTGAATGTCCGGTAGATAAAAATATGTCGTATTGATAACGTGCATTCATTATCTCAGCACGCCAGGTCTTATCGTTGATGAAAAACGCTCTTAATCTTCTGTGTTTTAGTCTCGATTTTAGTTACCTGCTTGATCTGTTAGCATCCACATTAGTAAATTACAATATTGTGTGCTCCTTGTATATTTCTTTGCTCGTTTATTTAAGAAAATAATTCATCCAGTGTAGTTTTCACATCTTCACATCGTAGTAAATTATTTAGCATGGCTTATTTAACGGAAGCCCTTCGCATTGAAATATTAATGATGATCGGATATGGTGACCGAAGTCGCACTTAAGCTGAGGTAGCTGAATTATTTCAAGCAAACCATACCGATTTACCGCGGCTTTTTCAAGACATAATTAGCAAAATAGAAAGGCGCTATAGAGTATTGGGCCAGTATAGGGAGTTGACGAAAATACAAAGCTGAACGTCTTGTTGGCTATTCAAGAAAACCCCATCATTTTGCCAGGGTAATTAGCGCGCGATAATGAGGTCAGGCATAGAACTGTTTTAAAGATTTTAAAAACTGCAAAGATGCACCCTTACAAGATGCAAATACTACAAGAATTGACTGATGAAGATCCAGACCGACGAATTGAGTTTCGTGAACAAATGATTGACTTCGTTGACCATGGTCACATACAGTTGGAATGGATTCTCTTTTCGGATGAATGTACTTTCTCTGTGAATGGTGAAGTGAATCATTACAAGTGTCGTTATTGGCCTGACCACAACGCCCATTGGATACGGGAATCTCACATGCAACATCCACAAAAATTAAACGTATGGGCTGGGATTATTGGAGATCGAGTGGTCGGGCCATTTTTTCTGAATGGTAATCTTGGCGGGCAGTTATATCTTTCTATGTTCATGGAACAAATTTAAGGGGCCAATTTGCAAATAACAATCCAAATGACTTGGATGAGAGAATTTGGTTTCAGCGAGATGGTGCTCCACCGCACTATGCATTGCCAGTACGGAACTATTTAAATCAAATTTTTCCAAATAGATGGATTGGTCGAAGCAGTGCACTTGAATGGCTACCACGATCCCCGGATCTTAATCCCCTTGATATTTGAAGAGTAAGGTTTTGGTTTATGCAACATTACCGACCGACCTTCAAGATCTGCGAGACAGAATTACTGCAGAAATCAGAAATATTCCACAAGACATGTTTCAAAACGTGATAAATGGTTTTTATCACCGATTGGGTCTTTGCCAAGAAACAAATGGACACCATTTTGAATATCTTTAGTTATGAGTGTACCCCATAGGAAAAGATTTTTTTGCAGAGATGTCGTTAAATCGTAGTTTAGTTTAAGAAAGTTCTCAAATAAACTTTCTCTGCTAAGAGAGTGCTTTTATTTGTTTATTATTTTTGATTTTGATTTTTTTGTTCAACAAAATTGTATTCTTCTTAATGCAAGCTTTCGCACGGTGTATCACTTGACGTACCCTTACATTTGAAAAAAAAAGTTAGGAGTGGCTAAAAAAGTTAGGAGTGGCTTCACACCTCGGGGGTGGATATATGGAGAAACTGTAACCCACAGATTGAGGGCTGGGAACAATTATAAAGAATGCCCACCATGATTTTTCTCCCGGACTTCACCACTTTGAGTTACAGAATTTATTCCACCCTGTATAATACTTATAATTAGCTAAGTAAAATCCAGGAATAACAGTTGATCATGTTTTATGTTCTTTGAAGTGGGTGCCCAATTCAGCAACAAGTTTTTTATTAGTGTACCAGTAATGGGCAGTATGGCCAACTTAGGAGACCAAAGATATAGTGGTATTATGCTTCTTTCTAAACTGGTTTATGTAATCCAGATGCCAATATCGTAGGACAACTGGTTCCAGTAATGGACCCAGGGGCCCAAAATAGGAACATTGTCAGTGCCCATCATAGGAGCATCCGTTATTTGATATACTTACATTTTTATTTTGTATCCTATCTCAAGTATGCTCATATCGTTTCTGTTTTTTTTTCAGCATCATGGAAAGACAATATAATGTATACTAAGAAGAGGTCTTGAAATCAGCAATGAAGGCGGTCGAAGAAGGAAAATGGATTAAGCCCACATCAAAAAAATATAACATTAAACGCAACACATTACAGCGAAGATTAAAAAATAATAGCAGTATGGGTCCGTCAAACATTTTTTCGGCGGAACAAGAGTTAATTTTTGTGCGCTGGATAAAAGAAATGGCCAGCAAAGGTTTTCCAGTATCAAATGAAACCCTATTGTTCAGCGTTTCTAAGACAGCAGTGATGGCACTACTGATCCTGGAAGGAAATGGTAAGAGGGTTTCATAAGCGTCTGACGTCTCCAAACGCACCAGCCAGAATCTCACACTACAGAGGAGAGCTGTTAACCAGAAACAGTTGGTTTCAATAGGTCATAGATTACATTAACGAAAAGTCTCTCGAGTTTGCACTAGTAGATCCCCCCCGTGTATTTAATTGTGACGAGACCGCCTTTTTCTTGAATCCAAAACCTGGAAAGGTCCTGGCGGAAAAAAATGTAAAACAGTATATACTGCAGCTGGTGGGGATGAAAAGTTTAATTTGACAGTGCTACTTACAGCCAATGCAGCCGGGATGGTTGCTCCTCCCATGGTAGTTTTCCGATATATCAGGATTCCTCAACTTATTGTTTCTGCTATACCCTCTAATTGGGCCATAGGTAGATCGGAAAATGGTTGGATGACTCATGAAACATTTTATGAGTACATAGTAAACATTTTTGATTCATGGCTCACCAGAAATAACTTCCTTCGACCCGTTCTTCTACTCTTTATGGATCGCCAAAGCTCACATATTTCGATGCAGCTGGCTACATTTTGTGTCGACAATAAAATCGAGCTTATATCGCTTCAACACAACGCCACCCATCTGATCCAGCCGATGGACGTAGCTGTTTTTCATAGTCTAAAGGCCAGTTGGAGACACGATGTTGCTGAACGGCGAGTAGAAAAACACAAATTTCTAACTATTTAAGAAAAAATATTGGCCAAACTAACAGCTACTACCATTCAAAATGGGTTCAAGGTATGTGGTCTTGTACCATGGAACCCATCTATAATTAAAATACCGGATGTTTCTCAATCTAAAACCCAGCATCGTGTTCAAAGTGGATCTGTATCTAAGGACACATTTTTTTACGCTCTTGAGAAAAAACTAGAACCAACTTCAAAAATTTAAAGAGAATGAAGGAGAGTGGAGCGGAGACGTAAAAAATTATTCTCTGTACTATTTACGGCTAAATACAAAATATGGCATTCAACAAACTGAGGAGGAAGTACTAAAATTCACAAAGTGCCGATCATGAGGATACCTAGTCCATCCGTAGATGATCACGCCAGCGCCATAGTCACCGCCGCAATAGATTCATTAGTGCCATCCCCATTTAAAAGAATCCTTTTTTAGCCTGGGGAATATAATGAAAGTCAAAAGAAACGCCCAAGGAAAGAAAAACTGCCAGCTGTGGTTACAGCTCCACAATTGATGGCGTACTTTGCTAAAACGGAGGACACGAAAAAGAAAATAGAGGAGAAACAAAAAATAAAAGACATACGTGAGGCCAAAAAGCTGGAATCTACAGAGAAACGAATTAAAGCAAAACAACAGACTAGAAAATCTTCCTCTTCTTCATCTTCACCTTCTGTGCCCTACGCAGAGTCTGGGGAGTCCTCGTTTTCGTCAGAAGGCAGCGAGAATGTTGCCATAAGCCCAAGTAAAATTAAGGAAGGAGATTTTATCATAGGCCAGTTTTTGGGGGGTAACAGGGGAGTTACTGCATATAAATATTGTTGCGTAGTTCAACAAAAAGAGCTTGGACGTCTACTACTTATTTTAAAATTCATACCTATATGTATGGTGACTAAAACTGCATGTATTAATGTAATAGGAGGACCCAACATAGGGGTCAGTCACATTCTCCTATACAGAAATGTAATGACAACATCTGATAAAAGTTTCGTGGCTCTAACTTTAATTATAAGAAAGAAAAATGCGTTACTGTTCTTAAGGGGCTCATTATTGGTACTTTTACCCTAGCATACATTCAAAATCAAAAAAACCTTAGTTAATTTTTAACAGCAATTGTCATTGTTTTATTTTTAGTAAGTTTGTATAAAAAAATCTAAAAAAAACCACCTAAACGTCGTTTTAGGCACACATAGGTTAACATTGTCTTTCTTTCTGATAACATGAAATAAGTCCAATGTCCTCATATGAGGACGGTGACTTTTCTCATACAGTTCATTGACTGGATTTTATTTACAGATAATAATCGGAACTGTAGAAAGTGAAGGCCAAATAAATTAATACTTTGAAGGCGTTTTTCAAAAATATACAGTGTGCGGAAATTATGCGCAAAACTTCGGGGGGGGGGGGGGGGGTATTCTACTTGATAAATTAATTCCACTGCAAGTTCATGTAACATTTTTTTTGAAAACTCAAAAATAACGGAGTATTAAGGCCTCAAACTTTGACTTTTTAAATCTTGTTTTTTTAATAATTATTTTGTACTGGATCGATTCTCTTGAAATTTGAAATACACATTTTGTTACGTTATTGTATCAAATTTGATGCAAATAATTCAATTCCAAAGGGCCTATTCCGCACTTAAAATATGTATTATGATCCATATCTTTTTTATTTGAATATTTTTTAAATTCTCTTCGCACTCATTTAAAGATAAACAAATATTCCTTAAAAACGGTTCCCGTGTTAAATGAACAGTTTTCGAAAAGCACGTCTTTAAAAGTTCCATCAAGAAAATGTGTGATAAATTTAATATTACATTTACAAAGCGTGCCGTATAAATACATTTAACAAAGCGTGCTATGGATAAAATATAAGAATTGCTTAAGAAAGGTGCAAAAGTTTAATTCACTGTCAATAAGAGTAACATTTTGTTAATTTTTAAAATAAAATGACCAATAATATTTATTCTAATGGAGAACTACATGACCTACACTTTTAATATGGATTAGCACGCGGCAATGCACTTAGAGCAAGGTGTTTGTACAGCGAGGCATTTCCGAATAAAAGGATACCACAATCGTGGATGTTTAGTACTGTTTCTCAGAGACCTGGGGAGCAAGAACCCTTTAAAACTTCACATTTTGGTTCAGGATGTCCACGAAGAACTCGAATTCCAGAAGCAGAAGTGCATATTCTGAATTCTATCAAGAACAATCCAAACAGTGTAAGAACAATTGTTACTCAGAAAGGTATTCCAAAAAGCTCAGTACATGAAATTTTACGAGAGCAACAGCTTTGTCCTTATCACTATCATAAGGTGCAAACTCTTACTCCCAAAGACTCTTTGGCTCGTTTGAACCTATGCAATAGTAAATTTTTCGAATAATAATAAAACAAAATTGTTAATTCTTTTTATCAATTGGTTCGATAGCTTCAAGATATCTGGATGTACCTTTTTCAAAAACAGCTATGTGGGGAGAAAAATGTTATAAATGATGACAACTGATGGAATTTAGTGATCTACGTTTTTGTAATCCTGACCATGTTGGAAGCCCAAAACATGTATCAATTAATGAAATTTTCACAATTACATGTAGGGGTTAAAAGTAAAAAATAAATAATAAATGAATTCATAAACACAATAATAACAATGTAACAGTGTAAGAACAATTGCTACTCAGAAAGGTATTCCAAAAAGCTCAGTACATAAAGTTTTACAAGACCAACAGCTTTATGCTTATCACTATGAAAAGGTGCAAGCTCTTACTCCCCAACTCTCTTTGGCTCGTTTGAACTTATGCAATAGTAAATTTTTTGTATAATAATAAAACAATATTGTTAATTCTTTTCATTAATTGGTTCAATAGCTTCAAGTATCTGGATGTACCTTTTTAAAAAATTACTTTATGTGGGGAGAAAAATGTTATAAATGATGACGACTGATGGAATTTAGTGATCTAGGTTTGATAATCCTGACCACGTTGTGCCCAAAACATGTATCACTTTATGAAATTTCACGATTACATGTAGGGGTTAAAAATAATAAATAATAAATGAATTCATAAACACAATGATAACAATGTTACTTCTTGAACATGAGACACTAAAACCACTAAATAATACCTATATTCATTCATAACAATAAAATAGATTAAAAAACCAATGCATATACACATAGATCAGAGTATTTAATAATTAATGGTAGACGAAAAGCAAGTCGATAAATACATACCGTGACACCATATTTGAGTGCAATCCCTTGTAGAGTATCGGAACTTGTAACAACGTGTTTAATCAAATTTTGATTCCTATTTATATGCTTACTGGTACTACCATATTTTTTTAAGGATTTAGCGGAATCCCGAATAGATAATTTTTCGAAGGGTTGAAATGTTTCCATTTTAAGCATGTCTTAGCCAAATACTTTACAATCAGTACTTTGTGAAAGTTCCATTAATGGGTTAATATCTAGAAATTATATTTACTTTGTGTATGTAAATAATAGTAGTTGATAGGAGATAACTTACCCAATTTTGTTAACTTAATAAATAATAAGAGTATAGCAAATATAAATATGTGATTATTGCCAAGATAAGTGTCAAATAGTATTTGGTAATTATAGAAAAATTTATGTCAACAAAATGAAATTATTAATAAATACAAAGTTTCCTATAACCTTCAAGAAAAGCCAACCAGCAAGTGGCAAGTATAGAATGTTATTTAATAGATAGGAGTAAGTTTGAACCTTTGACAGTTATATGACGTCGTAGTCCCAGCAACGGATACTTGAGGCGGATTCAAACTCGAACTATTTTAAGTGGTTTGTCCGTTTACATCATTTATATTCTATGGTTTACATCATGAAATTTTATTCAATGGTTTAAACAGTGAACTGGGTTTAAATCACATTATAGAAAGGGTGGTTCACACCTTCACTTTCATCGGTTACACCCACTGAACTGTACTGACGGTCTCTGCCATAGTAAAGCTGCGAGGCGAGAGAGATAGCGCGCAAGAGTCACTCCTGTCCTTTTCATAACAATTTGCGCATGCATTGCGCGAGAGAGCAGACAGCGTCAAAGCACGTCACCCCAAAACAAACTAATAAAAATGTAACTTCAAATCGGCAAATATCATTTATTTATTAATTATTGATTTTGACTATGCTGCTTATTGTTGCATTTATACACCGACTTATATAATCGTGGTCATCACGTTTGTTTTTTACGATTATATTATTTTCCATCTTTACAAATTGATTACGATTTTTATACATACCGATAATGTAGATTGTATTATGCCAACACGTGTAACTACCTTAATTTATAAAATGCACTTTACATCTTTTATGGTTAATCAAAACCCGAAATTTAAGGTATACCATTGATTATACCTTGAAATGATTTTTATAGTTCATTATTTTTGTAAAATGGGTATAACAGTAGGTAAAATGTGTTTCAAAGGATATTTGTAAATGCCCATGTTATTAATAAATTATCAAATTAATCAAATCAAATCCTTTTCAAACGTTGAGACATGACAATCGACTACTCTACGCATGCGCGTACGCTCGAGAGTAGGACAGAGGTCAGAGGTGTCCATTACGGTACTCTCTCTCGGGTCTGGCTGCCGGACGGAGCGCGCGTTCCAATATAAGTACAGTTCAGTGGGTTCACCTGACCATTGTATTATTAGAAACAGATGTTTTATTTACCTACTTTATAATGTTACAAATAACAATTATTACAAGGACATTAAGTTTCTAGTAATTTTCGCTATTGACTTGTGTAATCCAATAAATCTGCCAACAAAGTTATTCTTCACTGTAATAATGATTTTTTTCTAATTCCTATTAATAAAATGGTATGTCAAATCTCATTATTAAAACAATCGTTTATTCAAAAGGATGAATGAAATGTTTACAGTAACATTTTTATTCACACCGTCATTGACGATGTGAATAAAGTAAAATAAAATAAAATTCGCTTTACCAAATATTCGTTGCTATCGACGACTGGTTTATAAACAGGTGACACCACGCACATTTTTAAATTTTCCGATTTAGAAACTGAAAGCGTGTTTGCAATGGCAAATAAACCGGAAAAAAGCATAACACAAAATGTTCTTATTGAAGCTGCGGCTGCAGTATCCAAATTTATTGCCAGAAAAATCAAAATTAGATTGTGAAAAGGAATACAAAACATTTTGTGGATTGATGACAATAAAAAATTTGGAAACTGTTAACAAGGTACGGTTAGCGCATTTCTTTGAAAAATCGAAAAAAGTAAAGGTGTCCCCTTGTGATGTCGTTACTCAATGCTGAGAGAAACGCTGTCCGTAAATGAAAATATTGATATTTCCAAGTAAGTAAACCTAAATATTCTAAATTAGAGTCAACTATTTTGTAGTTTTTCAGGTTTTCAAAACTGATCGCTTTTATAAAAAGGCAGACTTTAGGTTATGAACCAAAAAAGTTCAGAACTATTGAAAAAAACTGAATTCTACAAACTTTTATCCGAGTCTCCTAATGAAGTATACTTATGCATGAAGGTAAGACATTTCATAGATCATTCTTGGAATACATATTCCTTATTTTTAATTTATTATAGGTAGTATTAATTATGGGTTCGAATTGATGATGTTGATGGGGAGTCTGTTGTAATAATTTCGCTCTCGGGCACTAAAACAAAAACGAATAAGAAACGCACAATTACAATTATTAATGAAGATTGTGACATTGATTTAATACAAATGTATAAGAGGTACAAAAATTTAACACCACAATATGTACCAGTAGTGGGGCACCTTCCCCCGCCATTTTGTTTTTTGTGACGTCACATGCCCCGCCCACGTGGAGAGCGTATTTTGACTTTGAGGCTGACCTTGGGGATTGGCATTGCAATTGGCCTTGAGCGTGCTCTTGGGGTAGCCAGGGTCAGAACCAAATTTACTTTTTAGTCATGTTCAGAACCTAACCTACTCGGCGGGAAATTTGAATAAGGGGCCCTAATAATAACTTGTAAGATAGGTCTTCGGAACTTATGTTAGTGTCTGCGCCCTCTTGTAGTGGCCCCCTTGGGTGAAAATAGTATTTTAATAAAGGGGCCCTGGTGCCAACTTGTAAGACAGGTATAATAACTTGTGTTAGGGTCTGAGCCCCCTTGCCTGGCTGAAAATAGTATTATAAGAAGGGGGACCTAATTCTACCTCATAAGACAGGTATAGGAGATTGTGTTAGGGTCTGCGTCCTTCTGTCGTGGCCCCCTTGGCGCGAAATTTGAATTTGTTTGTAGCGCATCTAATTGTATATGGACTAATAAATATTTTGTGTAATAAAGATGGCTCTACCTAATGGTATATTTTAAAAGTACAAACAAGTCCCTGTAATCGTTATGGGGGAAATTTGAATTTGTCTGTGTCGCCATCTAGTAGAGTATTTTTAAACTAGTAAATGCTTTCTGTAATAGAAGTTGATCGTACTCGTCTCTCTCTCTCTCTCTCTCTCTCTCTCTCTCTCTCTCTCTTGTCTCTATCCGCTCTTTCTCAAACAAACAAATCAATTCGTCAAATCAAATTAATCAGATCAATTAAGCAAATCAATCTCAAACAAATCACGCTAGATCAAATCAAACACTCAGATCAATCTCAATCAACCAAAACAATCTCAATCAATTAAATCATAATTTACAGCTTGCGAAAACCAGCTTACAGTTCAATAACACTAATTTGGTTTATCTAACACCTTGCTAAAACCAACAATTCATAAATACGAAATTGGTTTTACTTACATCTTGCAAATCCAGCTCTCAATTAAAAAAATAACAGCCTGATTTAACACACAACGTACAAAGCACCAGTCTTCAAAAAACGACACCAAATTAGCGCGTAACACTATTGCCACGTTTTGCATACAATGATAAAAGTATGTTTTACATTTAAATAAGTAAAATACCTATACAATAACAAATATAACCAACCTCGAGGTCATTCAGATCGCTATATTATTTTACATGCAGGGACTGTCTTAATATATAAATGGCTCTAGATTTATAAACAAGACTGAACGTCGGTATAGTAAATGCTTAACTACCTAAATACTTAATAGCGAATAGCAAAAACCTAATTATCTCTTTCACCCTTATTGTAATTTCCCATCTGACTGTCCTTTCCATCGTTAGTGTGACCTTGCTTGCTTATATGAATTTTTATTTACACACACTTTAAAATGATTTTCACCTTAAGTATTTTGTTGCGTATGCACACAAAATTTCTCCTTGATAGCGTAAAGTAAACTCAGCCAGCCTTCAACAGTATACATACATACAAAAATTACTTTTAAAAATAAATGAGTAATTAGGATCTCGTTGGTATTATCATAGATATACATCAAAATTTATAACTGTTTTGGTTAATGCACGATTATACACGTGCTGGCTGGCTGGCTTTAGTATATATTTAAAACAATAAGAGCATTTTTGATATTAAAAAGGTAACTAAAGCGACATTCATTGTTTATTTTCAATGTTTACATTCTAGAAAACAAATCTCGGTTTTGATATTATATTAACAGATAAGCTGCATAAAAAGTAAAATATACTGGTGATCGTAGACTTTTTCATCTGGTATTTACGCTAGGATGATGATGACAGAGTGTCCCCACTACGCATGGATTTAGGCTTCTATTTTACACACTAGATCTGACTTAGCAGAATTACCTCTATCAAAAATAAGGTTTCAGATTTACAAATAGGTCCGAACGTCCCTTCGGGAAACAAAATTATTAATAAAAGATTGAAGGAAAATTTGAAAATATATTTTTAAAAACAATACATAATTTAGTTAATTATACTTTTATCCGCCTTCTTCTTCTTCGACCGTGATTCGTGGCTATCGTCATGGTTTTGAGATGCATCCTTCTCCTCTACCTCATCGCTCTGTGAATCATCACCATCATCTTGGATTTGAGATACATTCACCTCATCCACTTCATCATTCTTATCATCTTAAACGGTTATATTGTTATAGTTTATTAACTATTCAGTAAAATCTCTAATGTCAAGATTAGCTATTTTTGTTTTAGCGTGATTTTATTTTTGTAATGAGTTTATTATACAATAGGCTGCATAGTTATCCTAAAAAATGTTATTAAAATTATTACAGATAGCGTAAGGTGTAACGGGAGCTTTAGAAAAAAATCAAAGTTTCGCGCTAAATTATACGGGATTAGATATTTATATATTATTTTTCTGGATAAAGAAACGGTTATTGTTTATTTGTATTTGAATGTAATTGATATTAAGATGAAAAGCTTGAGTTTATTTTAATAAGTTATCTATATATTCAATTGCAAATACGCGCCATTTGCAAGTGCATTAATGTGACGGAAGGAAATGGCGCCTTTATAATGATGATGTGCAGTTTTTAAAACAGTCGCATATAGTGAGCGATCACAAATAGGTGCGTTAAGAAAGCGGTCAAAAGGAGCCGCATAAAAATAAGTGATAGGTGACATTGTATAGTCACGCCGCCCTATAAAGTGTGAAAATGACAAATAAGAATTGATTAACGGTGATAGGGGGAAGTAGAAAATTACCTTCCTTATTAAAATAATACAAAGTGACGTAATAAGTGAAGATAATGCGTTTAATATCTCTCAGAACCGTAATCAGTGGTATTTAGATAGTGAACAATAAATATAATAGACAGTAATCGACCCAAATTAGTAAATCGAAGTATAAAGGACAATAACTGGAATTTATTGATGTGTAAAAAGGGGGTATTCGCAGTTTGTAAACAGCTTGCATTTTGTTGCGCAGGTTATTTGTAGCTAAATCTGAACAATTACGTAAAAACTATATAGTGTAAAAATATATCGAACAATTATTTACTAAAATCATTAACCGATGAAACAAAATTAGAAGCGTATTTAACAACACAAAGGTAGAAGAAAAGATAAGTACAACAATAGAGAAGCGGTTCCGACAGGTGATATCATCGGAAGAGCAGGCTCTAACCTATCTGAGGCCCCTTATCGTCGGTCAAAGAAACGCCAACATTACATCATCGATTTATCGAAACTTTACATTTGACAGTCACAATTAAACGAAAACAATCGTTTAATTCTGATAAGGATTTTATTTGTTATATGTTAGTTTTAAGAAGGTTATCTTATATTATAGGTTTGATTTTATATATAGATTTGTAAACAACGCATTGATGTATTTTCGTTCAGATTTGAAATTTAATTAAATGAGTATAACGTTTGATTTACCTTTATTGTTAAAGATTATTAATATCACAAGCTTACACAATTGTTGAATATATAAATGCAGAAAGAAGTCAACTCAATAGGAATCCAGATAAATAAATAAATCGAAATGAGCATAATTTAGGGCAATGGTAACAGAAATCGTTTCTTTATATTAACTTGAGCTAGCCGTTACAACCAATTAATAAAGGAGTTAGTAAACATAAAGCTTAAAATTCATTTATGCAAACCGAAATTAATTAGCAAGCAAAGTAAAAATTAACTAGTAAATGATATCTTTATAAATTGAACCCATTCAGTTTTAATAAAACGTAATAAAAAATAATCATCTCAGGTATTAAATTTTCTTCAATAATGTTGGAATTATAAAAAAGTTTAAAAGAACTCAAATCTATCCTTTGGAGCGGCTTAAACAAACAAAAGTGGTATCTAAGTAAGGGTACTACGCCCGTTGCAAAGGTAAGCCTAAAATTAATTAAATGCGAATGAAAATGGTTAAACCGTATTATTGATATCTTATAGAAGCGGATCGCCTTGGAGTTTTTTAAGTTAACATGTATATATGTCGATTAATCTGTATATGACAAGAAGTTTAAACGTCATTCTGGCATAGATAACTGTTTTTGTTTCACAACGTGATTTACTTTTCGTAATGAGCTTATTATAAAAGAGGCTGCATAATTATCCTACAAATGTTATTAAAATTATTACATTTCTTTTAATTGCCATTTTGTGGGTTGTGACCTTGCCTATAATTTTTTTTTTTTTACAACATACTTTTATATGATTTTACCTTGACAATGTAAGAGCACCTTCAACGACATTCTGAATATATAAAATTGTTTCTATTTTCACCTCGAGATATTTTTCTATTATTACTGACCTAAGAGTCAACAAATCTACTTTCAGGTTTTGAGTTAATTATTATTGGCACCTTGTAAATTATATAATTCCATAAATTTTACCAATCTAAATTATGTAAAATTGTTTACTGATATGGAATATCGTACCTTCTTTAAAAAAACAGTAAAATATTTTTATAATCACAAAAATTAATGACTGTTATGGTTTAAAGCACGGTTTCCCTTGTTTCTCTCGTTTCACGTTTTAGGTTAGGTCAATACTCGTATAATATTAGGTTAGATTAATTAATAAACGTACCGTTTAGGTTAAGCCAATGCTCGTGCGTGAGTATTAACCTATCCTAAAAACCGTGAGCTGGGTGCTTTTCTAGTTTTTATATCGTTCTCGGTTTTTTCGTTTTGGTTTCTTCGTCCTCTCTGCTTTGTTGCGTTTGTGTATTGGGGATTTCTTCATTTTCTTCTCGTTCCATGTCTTTAGTAAACGCTTCCCAGTACTCTTCTTTTAACTGCTTTATTTTTCGATTTGCCATGTTTCTTTCTTGTATATATTTCTCTCTATTCTGTGGTGTTCTTGTTGATTTGTGTAGTAAGTAGGCACGTTTTTTCTTTTCTGCTATTTCTTTTACTGAACGAATCATGGCGTTTAGGCCTTCTATTTGATGTTATATTAATTTTGTTATGGGATTGTTTGAGATTTTTGACCCAATCTATTACTATATAATGTTTCCGTACTGTCGTCTTCCATAGATTCAATGTTTAGTTTCGACATACTGTGGCTTTATTATTGTTTGAATATTACATCTCATTCTTAATTTGCATAGTAATAAACTATGATCACTACCTACATCAGCTGAATTTAGTGTTCGTACATCGAATATTTGATTGGGCATAAGGTGTCGGTTTGTTAACACATAGTCCATCACAGATTGCTGCCCTGTGTATTACGCGATGTATATTTAAATTTCATGTCATGTTCGAAATAAGTGTTATTAATTCTTAGAATTCTGGGAGCAGAAGTCACTTAATAGACCTCCATTTGCATCCTGAGCTTCTTCGTTGTATTGTTTGTTTTATTCCTAGTATTGCGACGTTTCCTATAGGTACATAGTGTTTAGGTCTCCCATTATTACAATTCTATGGTGTGGAGGAATTTTGTCGAGTTCTTCTTGTAATTCTTCATAAAAGATTTCTTTTTCTTGCCCAGACTTACTAATATCAGTAGCATATAAAGTAAATATATGGATATAGTGGCCGCCAATTTTTAAAACACTTTGAAGAATCCTTTCATTTACATAGTAAATTTCGCCAATGTGAGGTACATATTTTTTATGTATTAAAATACCTACACCTGATGTGGCCCTTGTATGTTTTTCTTATCCACTATATATGAATATGTAATCTATCTGGAGCGTGCCTCTACCATTCCTTTTTGTCTCTGCTGTACTACATATATCTATTTGCTTTTGTGATATTTCTACCACTTCTTGGCTTTTCTCATACCATGACTGAATGTTCCATGTTCCTAATCTTATAATGTTTAGTTTTTTAAATCTCTTTTTCCTAGCGCATTGCCTTGTCGTCATCCTGGTTCCGAGGCTTCTTTTCGTTTGTTCCATTATTCAATTATTATTATTTATATTTCCCTTCAGCGTATAAGTTGATATCGTGGTTCCTCACTCATTTCCATATTCGTGCGTGGTTCTATGAGCATGTTTGTTTTTTTACAGTGGGTAGGTTGCTATCCTGACTCCTCTTTATTCCGTGCTTGGGACCGGGAAGATTTAATTGTCTAAAAAAGTAATCAACACCATTTATTGAAAGAATTAATATCAAAATTTGAAAACAGTGGAACGTTCTTTCCTTTGTGTAATTGTGACAAAAATTATGAAGCTCACATTCAAAGAAATGTGTTTAAAAATGAAAATGCTACAAATGTATTAACGTCAGTTGTTGAAAATCCTTATATAAAATTCTTTTCTAACATTGGCAAGAATGCGAGGCGTTATTTTCGAGCGTTATTGGCTGATACGTGTGTTTAAAGCTTGTAAATCTGCAAACCCTTTAGAAGTGAAAATTTTAGATTTATAATATTCCCAGAGATAATAGTCATTTGGGATAAGATCTCCAGATCTTGGCGGCCACTTAATTGCACAATTTGGTCCGATTTTACAGTTATTAAAACAATGATTAATAATTTCAGGCCTTTTTGTTGTCCAAAATCCTTAATTTTGTGCGTTTGGTTAATTATTTAACGTAAATGTACACTCATCCGTAAAACAAATGGTCTTTAAAAATTGTCGGTCTAGATCAACTTCTCTTCTCCATCATCTCATCACAAAGCTCTTCTCTCAAAATCCCCCTCAAGCAACTCTGAAGTTTGTACGAATGGAAATTATTCTTTTCGAAATTTTTAATGTGGTTATATTATGCATCCCAAACTGGTTCGCAATTTCTCGAGAACTTATACCAGGATTTTCAACAACTGCAGTCAATATATTTGTAGTATTTTCATTTTCAAACACATTTCTTTGAATATTGCTTCATAATTTTTGGCGCATATACACAAAGGCAGCACTGTTCCACTATTTTCAAATTTGGTACTTAATAATTCTTCCAATTGCAGTATGGCTTGGAATCGGGCGGTTTAAATATTTCGCGCTAAATAAGGCACTTACTGTGCGCGTGCTATTGCCGGAATAAAACATTTTTACAAATTGTAATCTTTCTGAAACGGTTTACGACATTTTTTAAGTGTATTGTTATAACTAATAGACTGGCAACATGACAATATTTTTAATTATTTTGAAAGGTAATGTCACCCTGACATTCCATTACTGTCCTGATGCTGTGCAGAAATGGTATACAGGGGAGAGGCAGGAACAGTGAGACAGAAAAGGTTGAACTCATATTATTTATTGCAAACATAAAACTAATTAGGGTACATTTTTTTTATATAGTGTCAAGTAGCAATAAGAAATAAAATAATGACTTCTGTTTGCCATGAAATGTACCTAGAAATTAATAAAAAAATAAATTCTAAATAAAATTTTTTGTCTCATTGTTCCTATCGAAGTTGGTACAGTGAGACAAGGATTTTCTGCTTATTTAACATTCAAATTATTGAAGTTTATTCCAAATTTTAAAAGCGATTGCTGCCTTTTGGTCATTCCTTGTGTCTGAGGAACCGGTAGGATGATTTTAATATCATTTTGATGTACCAAAGATACATCAGGAACACCAGGCATCATGAACTTGTCAAGGTACTTTGTGCTTTTTCGTAAAAATGATACTTCAAAGTCAGTTTCTGATGAATTCGAAATGATTTTTCTAACATAATACACTGGTAGTTTCCCCTTAAACTCAACAATTCATCGCACAGTGGATTCCTTTCTAAATTTTGAAAAGTATATCGGATAAAATGGTGAACAACTTTTACAAAACAATCTGTATTCATCCACCCACCCTTAGTAGCTAATCCTAATGTTCCTGATGGAGCCCCATTGATCATAAACTCCTTGTAATGAACTCTTGGGAAAATCATTACCGGGGGAATGGCAATTCCAGAAGCACCTATAATGTAGCATGTAGTTATGAGTGTTCCTCGCTTATTGAAGCCTGCTGCTCTCGACAGGCTACAGTCTTCTGGTGTTCGAAGAGATAAGGTTGGATGTCGCTTCTGAAACCCTTTCAACCATGCTAGTGTCGCATTTTTTGTAGCATGCCATTTATCGGGTACTTCTATTTTATTTCGCATTGCACATTCGTAAACTAGTGATCGTGTATTATCTATGACCATAGAACATTTTCGAGCAAGTTATTATGTAGTCTCGAATTTCGGCTTCTTGTTGTGATGTAAAAATTTGCCTTACTTTATAATTTGGACACAAACGGAAATCTGGGTCGTCCTTAAATTTGTGAACGTATCTGCTGTTTGAAAGGCTAATCCTAGGCGTTCTGAAGCTTTGCGGATACTCATACCTTGTTGTATCAGCACAAGTACTTCCCTCATAGTTTCTTCCTTAAACGTCCCGATCTTACGGTCACTTTTCTTTTGTCTTGGCATTTTCTGTAACGAAGAAGTCTATTTAAGTTTACAATAACTTACAGTGATCACGAAAAACCAATTCGGTAGGTACAGTAAGACACCGTCTCATTGTACCAGCCAAGGTCTTGGCTCACTGTTCCTATACACGTGTGTTGCAATTTTTGTTAAAAATCAACAGAAAAATTAACCAAAACAAAATGTTAATTTTGTTAATATGTGTTAAAAGCTTTGCTCTTGATTGCACGTTTACTTACCCAAAATAAAAAATATGTATATCTGAAAAAAATAGGTTCAAACGTTGCACTGAACTTTACACACAACCACCTATTTCTAAACCAAATACATACTAGCTGAAACTTATATTTCTAATCTAATTTTCACATAGTGGGCCATCTATACACGCGTAGTAGAACTAAGTCTTTAAATTACATAGCTGCATTACAGATATTTACAAAAATACATGTATTGTCTCCCTGTTCTGACCATCTCACTGTTCCTACCTCTCCCCTAATGCTTACAATTTTTTAAATTAGCGTAAGCTGCAACATATTTTTAATAGTTTTAACCATTAGAGAATTCGATTCTTTAAAGAAAAGTTCCTGTTGAGTTTTTACCAAAAATAATTAGGGAAGCAAACATTTGAGAGTTTATGATTTCCCATTGGATTTTCTATGGTGCGTCCGACGGTATACAATTATGGTCCCTATTCTTCTTTTCCAGTTTTTTTATTTGTTTGAATTGCAAATTTCACTTAAACTTTGAACGAAATAAGTAGTTTACCAATCAAATACAATATTTAAGCTTATTTAAAAGTGAGGCTATATTTTATACTAAACGGTCGATGCATTTTCACCTAGCCGTGTGTAAAGTGAACATAATTTTGGCATGCTCTATTTTCGCATTGGGATCCATCTTAACGACGTTCTTGTTGGTAATCATTGTTTACACATTTAATTTAAACAATGTTAGTAATAAACGTGTTCTCTTGAAACTAAATATATCTACACCACAAATGATCTGCGTTACCTTCCCCTTTCCCCTCGAGCGTCGAGAAATTTTCGGATTACAGAGTTAGTTTAACATAACCTTAAAATTTATAAGTTATTTTGTGGTAAACATAAATATTGTATAAAAAATGATTTGCGATTGCGGAATGGCGAAACAGTGTTCGAGATTGAGATAAATGAAGAGGATAATAACAGGGCACAGAACGGTAGGTTTATTATATTATTAATCGTCACAATTATTTAACAAACAGCAGATACAAAGTTCACTTCTTAATCATGTTAAAGTCATCAATGAAGCAATTCAGAGGATTACGAAATACAGGGCTCTGAAATTAATAATGAAGAAATACAAGGCTCTGAAATTAATAATCAAGAAATACAAAACCTCAATGAAATTAATAATGGTGATATTGGATCACCAACACTGGTGGCAGAAGAACGAGACGCTCACATTGCTACTGAGAGTTCAAAGTGGACTTAATGAAGCACTTGCGCTTATTACTACAATGGAGAACTCTTTAAATGAAATAAATCATTCAAGCCACAAAAAGAAAAAAGACGCTTGGAGGTCTATAAGCAGTGAGTTGGAGTACTTAAATGTTGTAAGTTTATATTTTTAATGCTTGGTATAAAGTCTATCTATTATTAAAGAATTTGTATTATGTCACATTTTAGAAGACTGCCGATTAAAATGGAAAAACTTGTTGTGGTCATATTCTAATTATAAAACTAATGGAATAAGACTGGATGAAAGCCCACTCGTTTCTTATATTTTGAACAAATGGACCAATTATTGGGTCAAAAACCCAACTTTAGCAACCTGCACTCTTTTAATGTTCTTACTGCAGATTCTTCTGGCACTTCGAAAGAAAGTTCACCTGTGAGAGCAGATACACCGTCTAGAGAAGGCACAGAAGAATCTACAGAATTAACTCCAAGAACTAAACGAAAACAGCAGGTGGTGGGAGTGGGGACGTTAAAAAGGAGATTACTGGAGCAGAAAGTCAACAATTTTGATGCGCAGGAAGCAAGACGCGAGGAAAGGCACAAAAAAAAATGAAATTACCCGAAAGAAAAATTTTAGTTGTAATAAAATGTGATCTGCTAGATGTATATCTTAAGTTAAAAGAACAAAATCGTAGTCGGACAAGTGTCCGACTACCGGATAAGGCTAGTAGTAATGTTGCCATCATTTGCTGGTTTATAAAAAGCGGAATAAAACGATCTCATTTTTTTACATACTCATATACATGCATTTTAAGCCAGCCAGTGGCCGGACACCAAATATTTGCAATTAAGTTGAACTTTAGAAGGTGAATCAAGTGTCCGACCATTAGACAGTAAAATAAATTTCGGTATCCCAGTATCCGCACACGATGATTTTACCATGTATTTGAGACGGACGAAGCTATAAATTTTTTGTTTTTCTCTATCGCAGGTTCGAAAATTATGCCTCTGAAGCAAATTTCGAAATTTCACCGTTATGATGAAGAAAATTTCCGAAAGGCAGTTGAAATAAGAAATGGAGAAAAATTACGCGAAGTGTGCGGAAGGTATAAAGTACCGAAATCGACAGTTTTAGATAGAATAAAAGGAAGAGTTTCTGATACCTCAATGAAAATGGGACCAGCTACCATACTTGCTACTAACCTAGAAAATGAATTAATTGAATGGATGTCTAATCTAGTCGAATGTGGGTTTCCGTTAAAGAAAAAATAACTATTTCAATCTGTTCAAAAGATTGTCAGAGACCGAAACTTGAAAACACCGTTTACGAATGATCTCCCTGGGGAGAAGGGGTACACTTCTTTTTTGAAAAGACATCCCCAACTTTCTCTGAAGAATGGCGAAGCACTTGAGAAATACAGAGCCCAATTAACGGAAGAATGTATTAGAGCTTGGTTCCGAGATTTAGAATCATTTTTAATCGACTCAAATGCTGCTGATATTTTAGATAATCCGGCTCGAATTCTAAACGCAGATGAGACTAGCCTTAGGCTATGCCCAAAAACGGGTAAAGTTCTTGAATTAAAAGGTAAAAATCTGTATGTTGCAAAAAAAAACGTGAAAAAGATAGTTTTAATCACATTTACGGCAAATGGCTGGCTTTGTCCACCACTTGTCGTGTTCCCATATGTGAAGTCTCCAAAAGTAATTGTTGAAAGCGTTCCTACCAAATGGATCCTGGGAAAATCGGACTCAGGGTGGATGAGGTTTGACGTGTTTTTTGAATTTGTGGCGAATGGTTTAAATAAGTGGTTGGATGAACAAAAAATTCAAAAACCTGTATTATGTATATAGAACTGAGCCAGTTCTGTAGTGAGAATTGAATATTATACTCGTTACCACCAAACGCAACCCATCTGCTCCAGCCGGCAGATGTTGCGGTTTTTAAGTCAATGAAGGAATTGTGGCGCCAACAAGTGAGAAGCTGGCAAGTCCAAAATATAAATAGAGTAGCCCCAACGGCAGATTTTTGTCCGATATTTGAGAAAGTCCTGCAAAATCCTAAGCTCTCTACCTATATTAAAAAATGCTTCAGAGCATGTGGATTGTATCCCTTTGATCCGCATAGTGTGGACTATTCTAAATGCGCTCAGAACGTGTTAGAAAACGTAAATAGAAACAAGAATACAGATGCAGATAATATTAAAATTAAGACCCGAAGAAGAAATTGACGCTATGGAGGTGGTCTTTACTGACGAACCAACTGACACAAACAACAAAGCTAAAAAAATTGTAGTTTTACAGAATATTCTAATAATAATTCCAGCTTCAATAAACAGTGATGATAATGAAGATTCGTCTGACAAAATTGAATGGTAATGAAGCAAAAATTAATAAAGCAAAAAGTAATAAGAGATTTTGAAAAAGACCACAGTATAAAAGCAAAGAGGCAGAAGGAATATTGACCCTTGGAAAAGATATGAGAGAATAAAAACCAGCGGTAGTTGAAAACTTGCATGTAGGAAAAGACAACAATAGAAGAAACCAGAGAAAAGAGATGTGACAAACAAGAAAGATATATAATATATATATATATATATATATATATATATATATATATATATATATGAAGCCTACTAAAAAACTGAAGAACATGAAACTAAGGCCCTAATACATTTCGATATACCTGAGAATAATAAGCATGAGTTAAATGATTCTAATAATAATTGGAAAGAACCCCAATCAACGCTTGAATCTAAAAGAATCCCTTGACAAAAACAAAATCCCAGCTGCAAACTTGGTGGAGACACCAGAAGAAACCAAAAACAATCTGAATCAGCTGGAAGAACCTAGTAAAGATATAAAGGTAACTGAAAAAAAAGTGAAAATAAAAGATGTCGCAAATCACTCCAACGAAGCTGTGGATGCCGATAGTGAAAATAAGGGTGTTGAAATTTTTTTTAAAGATCACTTTTGAGAAGTCCTCAAATAAACGAAATCGGCAAGGCAAATTTCCAAGTGCAATCTCATCGGCGGCATGGAGGAAGTACTATCAAGAAATTGAAAAAACAAAAGAAGAGAAAATAAACACCAGAAAAAGAATCAAACCAAATAAAAATAAAAAAGTAACAACCAAACAAGTGAACCTTGAAATAAGGAATACCAAGGAACAATGTGGTATATGTGATGAAGATCTTTATAGCGACACTGAAATAGAAAACGAAAAAATGTTGGATGTGACCTGTGCTCTCCGTGGTTCCATTTGGGGTGTACAATATTCAATGGTCTTACCTATAAAGAAGTTGCCAATATGCAATATGTTTGTGATTTTTATGAAATGCAGCGAATGCTATTTTTTATTCTTATTATTTTAAAATTTTTTAATTACTTTTATTTTGTATTTAATAGGTACTTTTATATATTTTAATATAAAATGTATACTGACCAATTATATTTTCGTTTTGAAACAATCATGTTTAACTTCGATTTTGAGACAAAAACAAGTTTTCCAGTCTAAGAGCAAATATTAAACCTAACCATATCTTCCTTTTTGAATATAAATCCTCAGAAATGATATTTTTAGCAAATGTCTGCAGTTTGTTTTCAACAAATTTGTCCAACTGGTGAACTCACCCTAATTATTTTATTACTTTTGAATATAAATTCCAATAAATACAACTCCAACGTTTTCTACAATACTATTATTGAAACATGTTTACAAATAAGTGATCCCTCCTCCTGAAGTCTTCAATATCATTATCTATTGCACCATCATGTTATCATCAATGCATATATCTTCATCATCGGTAGTTTCATTAAACTCTTCTTTCATATTTACGGCAATATTATGGAATACTGTTACAGCAACAACACATTGCACAATAAAATTAATGTTTTTATTACGAAAGAATTTTAACCGTCTAAATCTACCTTTGAGAAGACCAAATGCATTCTCCACAACCATATGTGTAGAAAATATTTTTAAATTAAACTCTTTTTCATCTTCAGTCAGATCTCTGTTACCTTTAAATGGTGTCACTAACCATGAAAAATTCGGATAAGCTGTATTCCCATTAAATAATAGTTAGCAAAGTTGATTTCATTAATGTAAACTTTCTCATAGATTTGATTTTTTTAATAATCTGGCATCCTGGATAGAACCAGCTTCTCCACAAAAAACATCAATAAAATGTGTCTTATGATCAACCACCCCTTGTATAATAATATCGAGTAATAACCGTTTCTGTTATAATATACCTCTTGATCTGCTTGAGGTCTCCTAATCTTAATATGGGTACCATCCACTGCTCACAAAACCGCATTGACTTTTTGTTTGTTATAAAATCCATTTACTATCTCACATATATCATCTCTTCCTATGGGCCATTTTATATAATCGGCATTGATGGTAGCAAAGTACTGTATGATTTTCTTAACTACGTTATAGATAGCACTTTGTGTTTTATTAAAATGATCCGATAATTGCGTAAATGTTTCTGTATTCGATAAATACCACAGTGTTATTAAAATTCCTTCCTCTGCTGTAACCTTCTTACATCCTGATTTGTCTGTCGACATAATGTGTGATTTATTGATACATTCTCCAACAACAAAATTATATTTTCAAAAATAATTTTTTATAAATTCATTCCCTACCAGTGAAATAATTTACAGTCGAAAATGGTTAACAAATTCTTTTTTGTTATACTTATATTCGTGAACAACATTTATATAGTTCTGTATTCGTGTCCCATCTTCACAGTCACTAAAACAATCCAAGAAAGAATCATAACTGGAACTGGAACTTGGAAGTATAGCTGTCATCTAATATTGAATTATAAAATTGGTCGTCTTCATCAAATAGATCAAACATGTCTTCATGTTATATTGTTTTTTTAATTAAAAATTAATATTACCATCTAAAAATATTTACTACAATCATTTTTTCCGCCATTTCTATTCATTAGGGGAACATAAATTGATAGTTTTTAAATTCCAAAAAATAAATAAATAATGACAGGAGAGAGGTTATGATAGCACGAACGCAAGTTATAAAGAGCTGTTCTTTTGAAAACGGCTAGTTCATTTACGGATGTGATAAGTTTAAGTGTAGTTAAGTTTTGGATCAGATAAGATAAAGTTGAAAAGAAAAGAACACGGTTAATGTAATGTCTATGGTTTAGTAAGTGAATTTATACTCTGCACAGTTGGTCGTTCTGGTGTGATTCATTTTTTTTGTTGTATTGCGTTGCGTTGCTTAATAATCAGCTGTAGTTTGAAAGCAATGAAAGCAAATCAAAGTGCTAGTGAATTAAAAGAGTATTTCTTCTATTAAATGTTTCACATAGTGTTTGTTTGTGCATATAAGTCTTGACATTATTGTAATGAAATAAATCAAAGTTAATGTAATAGTTTCGATTTTGAATGATTTGGTAAGTAATGACCTTTTTTCTCCTACACTTATTTTAATGAATCAATAAACAATGGAATGTTTTGAATTAACAATTTGAATTCTAATGTATTTGTCGTAATGTTAAGAATTGGTTTCCGTCCTGCAAGTATAGCAATACCATTTTGTTGTTTTTGAATAGAATAGAATTATTAGCTTCAATTCCAAGATGGTGCAGTTCTTCAGTAACATTTGCAAGTAATTTTTTTCTATTTTCTTTTATTTGTGTTTTGGTACATCGTGAAGTCATGATGTATTCTATGTATTTGTCAGTTTTACATGTAGGAGACTAACTGCTTTTAGCAGAGAAAAACTACCTTACTGAATGTTGTGATACTAGTAAATACAAGTAACTACTTCTTTTGATATCAATTATTTTAGTATTGAATCTTTTTGCGATATTAAGGTATATGTACTTAGTATTAAATATTGCATCGAAACAGGTCCGGTGAAGTTCGAGTAGGCCATTAACATGTTTCTTAGGGCGCCGCACCAGACATTTATATCAAACACTCACTGTTTTAAATGAGGCTGTGTCACCCAAACATGTCTGACAATAGTAAATTTACATTACATTGCAGAAGTATGGCCTCTGAAAAAATGTGGTGTTGTGGTGGCAATCAATAAAATTAACTGCTTTTAAAAAAATCATTAGGAAATTATGCATAAATAACTGTTATAAAACAATGATTATTTTGTTCAAAACATTTCAGACACATGAAAGGTGATTTGCAATCCACGCATGGTGCAATGACCTGCGTTCAGACAAGTTGGTTTACCTGCATTTGTAATATTCTCACACATATAAAGCTGCCATGGCCTCTTGGCAAATTAAGTAACTTCCCATGCTACCTCAGCCATGTAGATGCGCCACAACAAATGTAATGTTTTAGTATATCAGGTGCAAAAAATATATTAAATCAGTAAGAAATAAGCTTTTTTTTGACACCCTCAACAAAACCGATTTTGTTGTTTAATTTATTTTACAAACTTCTTGTGTACACCCATTCCATTAATAGTCAACCTAGCATGACCAATAACCTTAAAGACCTTAACAGTATTATCAGACTGGATGCACTGGCATTATTAAATAAATAGGTTTTACTTAAACTAGTCTTTTATTAGTTGTACATATGAGATAGTGATCATAGAAACATGGCTGTATAGTTAACTCATTTTAATTTATATTTGCTGTATAGGCAGAGAAAGAAAAATGATAATTCTTTTTCCCATTGCCATAATAGAGGGAATCACACTTAATTTTCATTCATATTTTTAGTTATTTACTTTGTTATTTTATACATATTTGTAATCTCACACTAACAGAAATTGTAAGGGCCTTTTCCTAGTTATTGTAGTGTTAGGACGATATTGGTAATACTGTGTGTAACTGTGGGTAACGATCTCTAACAGTTTGTAAAAGTTTGGAAATGTTTTCTCGAAAAGAGTGATTTTATTACAAGGGCACAAAGTATAGCATATGAATACTAAATAAATCAGTTGGACAGTGTGACTTGAGGCAAATGGAACAAGTTTTAAATACATGAATTATAAAGGCATTATTTGATATTTTTATGGTTAATGATACTTACAATGAATCAAATATTTAATCCGTAACGGGTTAATCCAACCCAATGGTGGTGTGATGAGGCTTGGCTACCAATCATGAAAAATGCTTGAAAAAGATTAGTGTTTGGCATAATCAAGAAGGAATAATCAAATTACTATCAAAGTAAAAAGTTTAGTTAAACTTTTATATTTTGAAAACTATTAGGGCGACTTTAATAAAATAACATCATAATCGATATTTATTTCTGTGTGTGTGTGAACGTAATTTGATATTTTTTGTTACATGTACAGTGGCAAACAAAAGTATGGAAACATTTTGAGACTTTCGATTTTTTCTTTTATACAGCTCCGACCTCAATAATTTCCTGTGCCCCACGAAGCGTAAGATTGCGTTTACTTAAGTTTGTAATAATAATAATAGTAATTTTTATTTGTCCTGTTGACTATTTACATAGCATAGGATATGTCAATAAAATAATTAGTCATAAGAATCCGTTTGTTTGTCCACGTAATTCCACAAATTTTCAATCGGATTTAGATCAGGGCTTTGGGACGACCACTCCATCAACTCGATCTTTTGGTCCTGAAACCATTTCGTTGCAAGATGAGACTTGTGTTTCGGATCGTTGTCTTGCTGGTACTTCCATCGGAGCGGTAGATCATCTTCGTAGGGTAGTAGATTGCTAGTTAATATGTCAATGTACTTTTTACTGTCCATGATCCCTTCTATGAACTCAATAGGGCTTAAATTATTATAAGTTTTTGTTAAGAACGAATAAGTTCAAAGGTAAATATGTAATCAATAGGGCTTGTTCCAAATCTGCGAAAACAGCCCTACACCATTACATTCCCACCTCCATGTTTAACAGTTGGCACAATCCTTGTGGTCGCGAGCAAATTTCAATCGAGATAGTCAATGACGCTTCGTAAGAAGTGGTTTTTTAACAGCCCGTCTGCCATGACGGTATTCGGTTATTAAGCGACGTCAGATGGTCATATCGGACACCGTACTTCCGCCATATACTTCCCTTAGAGTCTTATTTATTTTAACTGCCGTCTTAGTGGGATCACTTCGCGCTAACCTCTTAGGTAATAAAATTATCTTCGCTTCTGGATGTTTTGCGTGGTCTACCGCCTTTTTGGGCTACTGCGACTGTACCGTTCCTTAAAAAACGCTTAATGACTTTGCTGACCGTTCCCCGATACAACGCAATCCTTTTTGAAATGTTAATTTGTTTTTCACCAATTTTATACAGAGAAATTATTTTATTTTTTAAATCGTCCAAAAAGTAAGTTCGCGTCGCAATTTTAACACTAAATATGCACTAGACATACACTAAAAGTGCGACTGATGTGATACATGGACTGATTTTGTTATGATCTTAAGAAAAACTACCTTACATAGCGCGATACCTATGAACATTGCACGTGTACCTAGATAAAAGACACGATTAATAGTATTTTAAAACGTTGAATGTTTCCAAACTTTTGTTTTGCTACTGTAGCTAAGTACTACAACGAAATATATTCGAGAAAACACCATTTTTCACCACTCTTCGTGCAAGATCTTTATGAATTAATAATTAAGACACTAATTAATGGATTGCCTTTATTTTTAGGTATAACCCAAAGTACACTTCTGCTCAGAGGTTGATGCTGATTTCATCACTTTCTATTATTTAAAAACCGTGCAATAAAGGAAAGATGTCACGCTTGTTAACTCCCTTATTCTAAGCGTTATACGCAATATTTTTACAGGATGCTATACAGGGTGGCCAACTAAGAATGCGAGGTACTGTATTTGGGAAACTATCCATCGTAGAGGCTTGCGAAAAAAAGTTATTATAAAAACGGCCAATACAAAAACCTTTTTAAATGTTCGAAATGCTGACCATCACTCTGTGCATTGCCGAGGCCTCTTATGGGTAGACAAAACTGCAGCTTCAATTTCGGCTCTGAATAGGTTACCTAGAAATTGCGATTTTAAATGTTTGTAAATTTATTCACCAGAATAAAATCGCCCTTTTTGAAATTTCTACGGGCAAATAAGCAATGCTAAAAGTGTTACGAAAGGCCTATTTTTTGTTTGTTTAAATGCATATTCACTATGGATATACAGTGCGTTCAATATAATTGGACGCACTCAATAACTCTTTTGTATTGCGTTTCACAAGAAAGTGTTTAAACAGTTTTTTATTCATTTACAAATACTCTATTAAGTGCTTGGTTTAGATAATTTTTTAAGCTTCCGGTTTGACCGGAAGCGCACATAATTTTATTTTTTTAAATCACACTGTATATATATTTTTGCATTTTTGCATTGCCTATTTTTTTCTCAATACATACGTATAAAATTCTTATAGTGTTTTATAAAACAAAAGTAGAGAAAAATGCCATCGAAAGTTTTTCAATTTTATTATATGGTTAGAAAAATTAAACAAAATCAATTATAATTTGCGAATAAATTGTTCAAAGTTGCCACCATTCTGTTCTAGACATGCTTCTAATCGTCGCCTGAGTTCATGGTTAGTTGCTTTTTTGATTTGCTGCGTAGTTAAATTAACACATGCAGCTGTAATTTTATTCTTTAAGTCTATAACATTTAAAGGTGGATCGGCATACACCACTGTTTTTAAATGACCCCACAAGAAAAAGTCTAACGGTGTAAGATCCGGTGATCTCGCAGGCCATTCTACCGGACCGTTAGTTCCTATCCATCGTTCATTGAACGTTTGGTTAAGATATTCTTCTACTATCAACGAGTTGTGAGCTGGAGCTCCATCTTGCTGGAAATACAATTGTTGTCGCAGAAGCAGAAGAAACTCATCGAACATTGTTGGTAGCACGTTATCTAAAAATTCAAGATACCTATTGGCGTTTAGATTACCATCATAGAAATAAGGCCCTAGTAATTGGTTTCCAATTAAACCGCACCAAACATTAGTACCACATACGGTTTGACGGTTAGTTTCCATTGACCAATGAGGATTTTCGTCAGACCAATAACGATTGTTTTGTTTATTAATAACTCCATTATTTGTAAACTTGTATTCATTTGTCGATAAAATATGATCTAAAAATAATGGATTGTGATCACATTGCTCAACTATCCATGCAATCAAAGTTAATCTCCGATCAGAGTCTTGAGGCCGCAAGTGTTGAACCAAATCTACTTTATACGGCAGCATTTTGAATTTTTTTAATGTCCTGTGAATTGAGCCAACTGATACACCTATTTTTTGCGCTACAGGTCTAATAGATGACCGTGGATTTAATCTAAAATAACCCAATATTTGTTCAATATCTTCGGTCAAAACATTTCTTTGTTGTTCTACATTCTGATAATTTACTCCTGGTACTGTTCCACGCATTCTAAGCGATTGTTCAATTTTTCGTATGTAACTTTCGGAAGGATGGTATCTATTGGAATATCTTTGTGCGTATAATTCTACCGCTCGTCGAGAATTACGTTTACATTCACCGGAAATTAACAACAGGTCAACTTTTTCACTGTTATTCATTTTAAACAATTATTTCGATTGAAATCAAATTAAACTTTTATCTGATTGTCAATTACAATAAACGAAAAAACAATTGCGATGCGATTTTGTTGACGTACGCTGCCTACGGTTTTGTTTGATTCTTCTAATCGTATAATAAAATTGAAAAACTTTCGATGGCATTTTTCTCATTTTTTTATAAAACCCTCCAAGAATTTTATACGTATGTATTGAGAAAATAATAAGCAATGCAAAAATGCAAAAATATATATACTGTGTGATTTAAAAAAATAGAATTATTGTCGCTTCCGGTCAAACCGGAAGCTTATAAAATTATCTAAACCAAGCACTTAATAGAGTATTTGTAAATGAATAAAAAACTATTTAAACACTTTCTTGTGAAACGCAATGCAGAAGAGTTATTGAGTGCGTCCGATTATATTGAACGCACTGTATACGAAAAATATAATTAATAGAAGCAGGCAATGGAAACAGATACCTAAACAAAACATACATAATCCTCAAATTGTCAATAGTTGTCAATACTTTCGCGTTACTTTGAGCAATTTTTTTGCTTTCAAAATGCGTTTTACGAATAATGAAGCTGTTGATATGCTTGCGGTTTATTTTGAATGTCTTCAGAATGCCGCAGTAGCAAAAAGAGTTTACGCGGCTCTATATCCAAATCGGCGTCCTTGCGATGTAAGAGTTTTTCCCCGATTAGTGGCGAGCTTACAAGTCAATGGTAGTTTTCGGCCTACGTTTCAACGGCAAAGAATTGGAAGAACACAAGAAAATATTAATCATGTACTGGGCTATATTGAAGGAAATCCTCATTGTTAGCACAAGAGAATTATCCACTGAGTTGGGCATATCACGGACAACGGTTCAAAATAGGACCATAGGTAAGTTCTAATGGCCATCAAAATATATAGGTATTGGTTTAAACTTTTTTTAATTACTTTAAGAATGCACCCATATCATGTCGTTTTGCATCAGGCCTTGAAAGAGGAAGATTTTGATAGAAGGTTAGACTATTGCCATTGGATGTTAGGCATGATACGCGAAAAGAGAGAATTTTTATTTCAAATTCTTTGGACCGATGAAGCCATCTTCAGTAGTGACGGGAGAGTCAATCTGCACAATATGCATTATTGGTATGCAGAAAATCCCCATTGGTTGCGTGAAGTTCAGCGCCAAGGACGTTGGAGTTTAAATGTATGGTGTGGCATACTGGGAGGCAGAATTATTGGAGCATTAAAAACCCTCCTCCTTAAAATCGGTCCTTTTTAGGGGCACAACTTACATAATAGAAAGGAATCCAGAAAAATATAGTTAAAAAAAAATAAAATTTTAAGGGATTTTCGTATAAAGTTTTCTTTGGCCGATATTTTAGGTTTGGAACAAGATATCGAGATGCGGTTTTCGCGAGGTTGTTTAGGCATCATTTAACTACTTGTTGCATTTAATTTTTTTGCGAAAATTAACCGTTTCTGTCGGAATGTCGAACAAAGCCCTCTAGCGACGACATGTGAAACTAACAAAACTTCAAATATTATAACATTTGTAGCCCAAGAATAGCTCATTTCAACGCGCACAAGTTTGTTAAAATCGGCTTAGCCGTTCGAAGATACAGGGGGTTATTTAAGGAAACCTTTGAATACCCCCCACCACTTTATTTTTAGACATACGTCAAAAAGTGCCAAACAAAAAAAGTTCTGATTATCCTCGACTTTAAAGATCAGTTATTTTTTTATTAGGTTAATACAGCAGAATTCACAGAAACATCACTTTTTTAGATTCAAGATTGCAGTTACGCCCCCTAACGGCTCATTTCAGAAACTTGAAAATATTTTCCAGGTTTTTGTATTTTGTATTGGCCGTTTTAGTAATAACTTTTTTCCGCAAGCCTCTACGATGGATAGTTTCCTAGATACAGTACCTTGCATTCTTAGTTGGCCACCCTGTACATTAAAACCAATAAATACGGAAAGATCGACTTTTTCTTAATTTATATTTAAATTGCTAACCAAGGGATAGAATTAAATATTTCGTTGAACAAGGATAACGTCTAACTGCACGCAGAGGTAACAGGGGAACAGAATACAACGCGAACCTTGTGTCGCCTCTACTGATAAATCGCAATTTATATAGTACGGCAAAATTTTTTCATATATTAATGCGTCCAAGTAGGAACGTAATATTAAAATTGTAATAAAAGGCGAATGTCAAGATCTCGAAAACTATTTTTTTCAAATTAAGTACATAATAAATACATTTGTTACAGTCATCGCTATCTTATTTGTCATCCTCCTCAATGTCCTGAAAATCGTTATCATTTTCGTCGCCTAAATTTATAACTTACAGTTCTGTGCGGACTTTCTTGGCGTGATCGACACAATTTCTCCAAACGATATGTAGCACAGTTTGTAATGTTAACTTGCAAAGTTCCAAAACGTCCTTTATTTTAAACATTGTGTTTTCTTTTGCAACTCTATTTTTGACGTAAGCCCATATCAATTCAATCGGATTAAATTCACAGTGGGCTACTGGAAGCCATTATTTTCAGGCAAATATTGTTTTTATAATTGTCCATACGAGATAATTCCAAAAGTGAAGTCCTCATCATTTCGTTAAATAAATTGCTTTGGTAACGGAACTTTTCGTTTGTTCAACCATTCAATTATATTTTGTTTTCTCCAGGCGGTTGTTGGATTTTTAAAATGTAGATCTATCGTTGTGTGGTACGGTGCTTGATCTAGCACAATCACTGATTTATCGGAGATCACTCCCAACACATATCGTAACCATTCTTCATAATGCTGTTTATTCATTTGGTCATGCTAATCAGCCGAACCTTTTTTTCTAACGAAGCATTTGGTACAACCTGGTAAATATCCGTTTTCGTATATCCAATATAATCACTTTTAGTACAGATCCAGAAGGTCGCTTGGTCCCCCCTCTGAATCCGTTTATTTCTTGAGCTGTTTTCTGGGTAACAAATTCCACCCAACCAAATTTTCTTGAAAAAAAAAATGATTCGATTCTGTTCCGTTCTTTTAGCAGCTATTGTAGTAGCTTCCATCAAGATTGGCCTGTTCTCTAATTTTGTTGTAAGTAAAGTTCATTTCTTTTGCCCATCTTTTTAATGTGGTGACACATATTTATGGAAAATCCGAACACTCGTCAGCCAATCGTTGATGTAGCTCGACTATGGTTGCAAACCTTTTTTCCATATAAATATTTAATATTTGTATTCGTATAATGCCCTTTAGAAAATCATCGATATCTACTTTCAGTATACCACTTCTTGGCCTCGCCCCTGACACTGCACCAGTGCTGATTGTCTCTTTAATCGATGCCATTAAATGTCCTCTCCTAACATAATATTTTGACCGACTAACAAATGATATAGGTATTGCCTTAAATTGAAGGTACAAACGTGAGTACAAATTTTTCATTAACGCGCTATAATACATGTGTGCCGCCTCTCCTAGATTAAAAACGGTTGCGGTTTGCCATCATAACAGCACATTTTTTAAAATCGCATAATCGTATAATCACGAGTATATTTTAGGAAAATATTTTTATATTTATGTTATTTAGGCAATTCCTTAATGTTATGACTAAAAAAAGTTTACTCACTTCATGTAATGAGAATTGGTTATGTTTGCCTGTTTGGGCTATTTACAAGCAAATGAAAACAATTTCTTTTTGGTAATAGGTTCACAAAAAATCGAACTACCTAATTCTCGAATTTTATTGATTTGCATTGGGAAATAGAATATTGATGAAGGTTTAAAGTGGAGCGTGTTGAAAAATGATAACTTCTTGTAAATAAAATTCAACAGTTTTAAAACTACGCCAATTAAACCCCCACCAATTCTGTAAAAAGGGAAGTGACTAAACTTTTTACTTTGATAGTAGTCGATTATTTATATATCTCTAGATAATCGATTATGATGTTAAAAATTAATATTAGAAATTGGTAACATGTTAGTTCAAGGCATGTTTGCTTCACTGTAGAAAAAAGTACAAGTAATGCCAAAGTATTTAATTTTGTGAATGATTGCCACAGCATTCTAGAGGCATCAAGTGCATTCCAAGTAGTCCTAATGACTGCCTTCTACTGTTAATAAATCCTACCTAATAATTCCAAAAAATTCCATTAACTGCTAATGTTTACTAACGTCTGTTACCCTGTCAAACTTATACCATTTTTACATACTATACTATATTATCTAAAAGGGTATTGCGATACATTTGAAAAAAACTAACTCCCTTAATTTTTCCACTCAATTAAATCCCCATGACTCCAAAACAGGGGAAACAATGTTGGGAAGTATGAAACCACAGCAGCGTGTCACTTCCGTGTGCGATCTGTACGACGCACCGCAGGCGAACACATGAGTGCGAACCCTGCTTGCGCATGGACGTAAAAGTGTGGGAGGTTATGAAGATCGGGACTTTTTTGATGATATGATTTAAGTTTGTGTATAATTAGGCGCTGATTGTGCGCCGTTGAAATTAAATTTTGCGCCCCAATAGGAAATAATGTATAGCAATGATCCTATAAACAAGGTTAACTTCAGGAAGCTGCAAACTTTTGGTTGAATTATTATTTTTTTATTCAGTAATTAGGCGCTGTTAAGGAAAGAAGTTATTGAAAAATTACACTGACACGGCTAACTTCGCAGCCATGATAATTTTTTCTTATGCAGTACATAGGCGCTAAAATAAAGTTTTGCGCCTTCACAGGTAATAAGTTTTTCCAAAAATTACATCAACCAGACTAACTTCATAGCCTTATGAATAAATTAAACTGTTCTTGCGCGATAATTAAGCACCCATTGTATGCTGTTTTGTGCCCTTAAAATTAAACTTTACCTCCTTATAGGAAAGAAGTTATTTTAAAATTACATTGACACATTGACTTCGCAGCCGAGATCTTCAACATAAATAATTTTTTTCTTCAGCGCCAATTATGCGCCCTTCACAATGGTAAACTTTCGCATAAACCAATGTTTTTCTTATGGAGTAATTATGCACCGTTTTGCGCCGCTAACATTTAATTTTGCGCTAGGAAATAAGTTACTGCATACGTTACATCGACAAGGTTATCTTTGTACATAATTTAATCTTTTCTTGTACCATAATTAGGCACCCATTATTCGCCATTAAAATTAAATTTTACGTTCCCATTGGAAATAATTTATTGCAAAAATTACTTTTAAAAAAATCTTTTCTTGTGCGATAATTTGGTGCCTATTGTGCCTTTTATTGTAATACGGTTAACTTCACAAAAAATCATTTTGTTCTTATGCAATAATTAGGCGCTCCCTCATGCGCTGTTTAAAATCAAATTTTGTGCCCCTATAGGAAACTAGTTATTCTAAAAATTACATCGACGCGGCTAACTTCATACAGTCGTGACCTTCTGCATAAATATATTCTTGCTTACGCGCCAATTATGCGCCGTTAAAATAAAATTTTGCGCTCTTGCAAGAAATAAGTTATTGCAAATATCTCATCGACCAGGTTAACTTAACAGCCATGAACTTATGAATAAATTAATCTTTTCTTGCACGATAATTAGGCGCCCATAATGCTCCGTTAAAATATAATTTTGCGTTCTTATAGAAACAAGGTATTTTAAAAACTACATCGACAACTTTACCGAACCCTGAACTTCTACGTAAATCAATTTTGTATAACGCTCTAATTTATTTAAATAATTTGTAGTTGTTCACCTGTTTATTTGCTTAATGTCCATTTTTCTTATTTTTATTGTATTATTATTCAAATTACATTCTGATTTCATTACAAATATGTATACATTTCATTATATTTGTCCCATTTTCTTAGATTGTGGCTATACTACATTTTTTTCTAATACAAATTTACTTGAATTCTACATTATTCTTACTAATCTTAACCCTAAGTGAACTCCATCTTGTGGGTTCTCCTTTAAATGTACTTATCGTTATAAATTACTTATAAAATATTCTAATGTACAAATCCCTGTTTAATTTTAAAGCTACCTATCTACATTTTAAATTCATAAGATTGCTTATCCACTACAATGCAGTAAGACACCAATTATGCGTTATTTTATTCAAAACTGCCCAGAATTAGCACCTTAATAACGCTCAAGGAAAGACTTTGTGCACAAGTGTACGACTGTGAAGTTCGCTCTGTGGATATAATTTTTACCATAACTTGTTACCTATAGGAACGCAAAATTTAACTTTAACGGTGCAACATGGTCCATAATGGGTTCCTAATTATTGCCCAAGAAAAGATTTATTTATAAGACTATGAAATTAGCATTGTGGATGTAATTTTTATAATAACTGATATCCTATAACGACGCATAATATTAACGGCGCCTAATTGCTAAGTAATAAAAAAATGACTTATGTAGAAGTTAACGATTGTCATGTATTTTTCACAATAACTTATTTTCTATAGAGGCACAAGATTTAGCTTAAATGGCGCATAATGGGTACTTAATTATGGCGCGAGAAAATATTAATTTTATATAAGGATATGAGGTTAGTGTGGTCGATATAACTTTGTAATAACTTATTTACTATGGGACGTACAAAATTTTATTTTAGAGGCGCAAAGTGGCGCATGATCGGCGCCCATTTACTGAATAAGAAAAAAATTATTTATGCAGAAGTTCACGGCTGTAAAGTAAGCCGTAACCATAACTTCTTCCCTGTAAGGGCGTAAAATTTCATTTTAATGATGCAAAATGGCGCCCAACTGGCACCAAATTACTGCATAAGAAAAACATTGATTTATGCACAAATTAACTGTCTTGATGTAATTTTTACAGTAATGTTTCGTATAGGGGCGCAAAATTTAACTGCGCAAAACGGTGCATAGTGGGTGCCTAATTATAGCGCAAGAAAAGAATAATTTATTCCCAAGTCTACGAAGTTAACCTTGCCGGTGTTATTTTTGCGATAACTTATTTCCTATGAGGGCGCACCATTTTATTTTAGCGGCGAAGAATCTTGCATAATTGATGCGTAATTATTGCATAAGAAAAAATTGTTTGATGCGGAAGTTCACGGCTATGAATTTAACCGCCTCAATCAAATTTTAAATAATTTCTTTCCTATAAGGGTGCAACATTTTATTTTTACAGTGCAAAATGGCGTATAATTAGCGCCTAATTACTGCATAAAGAAATTATTTACGTTTTAGTTTACGACCGTGAAGTTAACCGTGTCAATGCAATTTTATAATAACTTCTTTCAAACCGCACAATTGTTTTTCCTGTGAAGGCACAAAAGTTTATTTTAGAGGCGCAAGGCGGCGTTAAATTAGCACTTAATTTAACACTACAACTTATTTTGAAATGTGATGTGTGGGTGCCTAGGTTAACGAACAGAATGATGCACACACTCGCTATCGTATCGATCTTTAGTGAGTATAGTTCGGTCATGGGAAATATCTTAACTGTTTTCAGTAAAAATACGAACACCGCTAGATGTCGCTGCCATTTAAGCCAACCTTAATTTTTTTATTTTATTTATTTTTTTAGGAACATGAGGTATACCCCAAATTTTCTCCGACCATCCCTTATGGGGACTGCGATATACTGCAACCCCTCATATTTTGCATTTACTTCTGAGTAAATGGGCCGATTAAGTTAACATTTGAAGATTATTTTGGACAAGAAATCATCCCATCAATTCTGATGGGGTTTAACTCTGTTTTGGTTTTTTGTGTATATTTCCGAACAAGTTTGTGACACTGAATTATCCTATTTGGCGATGTTACTTAATGTACCCAGCTCTGTCTAACGACTGCGCAATTCGAATGCAAAAACAAAGTTTAATATGCACACTTGCATAAGACAAATGATCGTCTGATTCTAATGACCAATTAGGTATCATCACTTACCATTTGTGGAATAAGGTGTTACGCGATATATGTTTTGGGTATCTACGTAAGGATAAAATAAGAGTAAAACATAAAAACAGTTCTGTTGTTTATTACGGTAAAGGAAAAGAAGTACTGAAGAAAAACCTTCCGTTTACTACAACATGAATAATAAAATTAAAGTACAACTATCGGTTATAAGTACCTAGATTAATATGCATTTAAATCCTACTGTTATTGAAGGTTCAAATTGCTCTTACTCTGACCTTAATATATGCCAACGATTAAGATACTTTAGTGTGGTTGGGCTTATCTCAGAAAGGTGACATTCAGCACTTTTACCCTTGAGCCCTCTTACGCTTCACTACAAGTACATACACCGTTCTTAAAATATGTTTACATATCAAGTATGAAATGTCGAAATAAAATACGTTCAGAATAAAATCATGAGGCCTCCCCATACGTTTAACAAGCTTGTGATGTAATATTAGATTTCATATCATTTACATTAACCTTATATTAGATTATACAATCATTCCTACCGTGGTATTGCAATACAACTTATATACAGTGCTAGTCAAAAGTCCCCTCCCCCCCTTGTATCTTTTGAACGATTTTACTTATACTAATGAAATTTGGAGGGTGAATATAAACGGATATAAGCTTCTCAACTAGTCATGGCAAGTGACGTAATAGTCATATATGACGTCACAGGGCCACAGTGACCAATCATTTTAAATAGTACCTTATGGCAAGTGACATCTCGTTTGAAAGGTATTAAAATTACCTATTCAGTAATACTAATTTTGTTAGGGTTTAGGTTGATTTTGAGAAAAATTAAATAAATACTAAAATTATAGTTTGGCATTTAATTAATTAAGATTCAAGGGCCAATTCTTATAGTAAATGTTGGAAATGTGCTCCACTTAATTCCTCACAGTAATGCATCCTATTGCTAAACTCTTGTCGTACTAGTTCAAATGTGTCTGCGGAAATTGCTCTACATTCTTCAACACTACCGGTTGCTTCAAACTTCTGAAGAATTACTTGAAATTGCAAGAAAAAGGAGACAATCAAAATTGTTTAAGCAAAGAAAGAATTATTTTGAAGAATACTCTGATTCTCAGTTTTTCGAAAGATTTCCCTTAACAAAGGTAGCAGTTTTGGAAATTTAAAATCAAATTTAAAGTACGATTCCTTAAGAAACCAATGTCTTTCACCATATTATTAACATTACGTTTCTTCGCAACAGGATGTATATTGATTTCGGTAGGGGACTATATTGGTGTAACGAAAGCTACTGCAGGGCGGGTCGTTAAGAAGGTCTCTATAGCAATTGCTGAATTACAACAGAACTTCATAAAAATGCCTACCACAGGTGAAGAAAAATCAAAGAGGTTCAGGCTAGATTTTACGAAATTGCCAAATTTCCAAAAGTAATCGGTGCTATTGGTTGTACTCATATTAAAATACAATCTCCAGGTAATAAAACTGTTTTTAGTACCGTAACCAATTTAATATATTTTATTTAAGTAGGTAAAGATGATGCGGAAGTGTATCGAAACCGAAAAGGATATTTTTCATATAATGTGCAAAACAGTGTGTGACAAGAACCTAAATATAAGAACCAGCCTGAAGTTACATTCGCTTTTTTTTTTCAAGTATATTCGCTTATAAAATAGTACCAACCTAATGAAAAATAATTAAATATTCCGGCTTGAAATTACATTCGCTTTTTTTTAATATATGAATCCCTTTATTTCATATGAAATAGTGATGCAATATTTAGCAGTCAATTCGAAACATCCAACTCGATGTCGGCAATTGCGCATATATAAATATAGAAGGCGTGAATTCAAAATTCATTTACAAAATTTGAGCGAGTTTTGGAAGAGGAGGATTATTCGAATAAGGTGGCACAAGTTCCCACCTTTAATGCCCTATAGCCTATAGGGCTTTTCGAAAAACGGCCTATAGGCTATAGGCCGTTTTTCGAAAAGTACTGTACAATTCGAAAAATTCACCCCGATGCCGGCAATTGCGCGTATACAAATATAGTAAGCGTGATTTCAAAATTAATTTACAAAATTTGAGCGAGTTTTGGAAGAGGAGGATTATCCGAACAAGGTGGCACATGGTCTCACTTTTAATGACCTATAGGTCGTTTTTCGAAAAGTACCGCACAATTCGAAAAATCCAATTCGATGTCGTCAATTGCGCTTATACAAATATAGTAGGCGTGAACTCATAATTAATTTGAGCGGGTTTTGGAAGAGGAGGATTACTAGTACAAGGTGGCACAAGGTCCCACCTTTAATGCCTTATAGGCCGTTTTTCGAAAAGTAGCGCACAATTCGAAAAATCCACCTTGATGTCGGCAATTGCGGATATAAAAATATAGAAGGCGTGAATTCAAAATTAATTTACAAAATTTGAGCGAGTTTTGGAAGAGGAGGATTATTCTAATAAGATAGCACAATGTCCCACCTTAAATACCCTATTGGCCGTTTTTCGAAAAGTACCACAGAATTCGAAAAATCCACCTCGATGTTGGCAGTTGCGCGTATATAAATAAGGCATGAATTCATAATTAT
This sequence comes from Vesta saturnalis, assembly GCA_036346205.1. Classification (NCBI taxonomy): domain Eukaryota; kingdom Metazoa; phylum Arthropoda; class Insecta; order Coleoptera; family Lampyridae; genus Vesta; species Vesta saturnalis. The sequence continues at coordinate 3,860,485 of JARFJB010000209.1, read as the reverse complement.
TTACAAAATTGGAGCGAGTTTTGGAAGAGGATTACTGGTACAAGGTGACACAAGGCCCCACCTTTAATGCCCTATAGGCCGTTTTTCGAAAAGTACCGCACAATTCGAAAAATCCACCTCGGTGTTGGAGCAATTGCGCGCATACAAACACAGAAGGCGTGAATTCAAAATTAATTTATTGTTTACATTAGTTACATTATTGTTGTTATTACACTTAGTACCTGTTTATTATATATTACAATCAAGCGATAATTTTATTATAGATAAAAAAGCGAATCCTATATAAGTAAAAAGTTAATTTTCAAATTCGTATTTGAAAAATAAAACAAACACGTAGATAGTCATTAACTTACATCCTATTAGGAATTTAAATTTCACCCTTATTGTTAGTTGTTTAATTAGGTGGTGGGTAATTTGTAGATTGTAAAGAAAAGGTAAAAGAGTTGTTTTGGTAAATATTCATTTATTGAAATCTGTCCAGAAACGAAGCGAAGGAATAGATCAACATGTTAGGCAGATTCCAGTGGCGTTGGTTTTTTTATGATAAAAAATATAAAACTGAAGTAATATTGATTAGATATGTCATAATGAAATTAATTAATACTAATTAAAAGTTATCTGTAATATAATTTTTCTGTTTTCAGATTGAAAGAATTTCGTGGTTGATTAGGTAATTATTGATTGTTTGGATTGTCAATTGCTAATACCATTATCGACCACATTTTTAATAATTTTAAACTAATTAATTACTCATAATTGAACTAGAAAGTATGTACCGTGTTGTTAATGATATAATTTAAGTTTTCAATAAAACTTAATTAAAAAATTAATTAACTAATTTTGAATTCACGCCTTCTGTATTTGTATACGCGCAATTGCCCTGACACCGACGTGGATTTTTCGAATGGTGGGGTACTACTCGAAAAACGACATATGGGGCATTTAAGGAGGGACCTTGTGTCACCTTGTACTAGTAATCATCCTCTTCCAAAACTCGCTCAGATTAATTTTGAATTCACGCCTACTATATTTGTATACGCGCAATTGTCGACATTGAGGCGGATTTTTTGAATTGTGCGGTAGTTTTCGAAAAACGGCCTAAAGGGCATTTAAGGTGGGACCTTGTGCTACCTTATTCCAATAATCCTCTTCCGCTTCCCAATGGGGAGGGCGGGCTGCATGAGCTACTCAAGCTCCTTCAGCCACAATCATGGATTCTCATCATACATACGTACATTATGTATATATGCATGGTGGGATTAAGGATGGGTGTGGTCAAGATAGGATCGGAAGGAACGGAGTTAGGGTTTTAAAGCAAAAACACAAACAAATTTAATTAAAATTCGTTAAGCGGTTTAATAATAATAATAATAATAATAATAATATAATAATGTTTCTTGAATCATCAGACCCCAAAGTGGTGTAAATTAAGTGATTATCGTACAAAGATATACAAAAAAATACAACTACAATTATTTAGAAGGTAGTGTATAGAACATGCACATGATAGTCATGTGTAAAATGACTTAAATAGTTTATAAAACACATAATTGACTGCATATTATTTACAACGAAAGAAATTCCTTTACACTGTAAATGCAATATTGCATTAGAAGCGCTTTAGTATTGTTTTGGAACCGTATCGGATTCCTTTAACCTTTCAGGCAAATAGTAGTACCGTGTAACGCCAGATGAGGAAAGAGCTTTCTAGATGTAATGTTTAATTTGTTCTTTGGATTACGATAATTACCTTTTCGTTCGTTACTGATGAAAATCGCAATTCTGTTTAAACTTATTTTGTTTGTGATAGATATGATACAGTAGTTCTTGGTAACGGTAGGATGTTATATTTGATGAAATAATATCTGCAGAATTTACTGGTTTTTATATCAGCATTGCATGGAATTGCCCTGTTTTGACCCGGAAAAACCTCGGTGTTACCGTAGTTTATCGATCTCCCTCCTCCATCTTTTTTTAGATAAAAAATGGAGGAGTACTGATGTTGGATAAACGCTGAACCAAGTGTCTTGAAGTCAATGGAGATTACGTAGAAAAATAAAATCATGAGTGAAAGTAGCAGTCTTTCATCGTCAGGTCGGGAATTTTTCACCGCAAAATTTTTCAGGAATAGACAGGTAGTAGCATGCTGAACGCGGAGGCATGCCTTCTCGTTAAAAGGTGAGGTGCAAGCAATGATTAAACGCGGCTGCAGAAACTTTCAACTTTAGGTAACTATTACTTGAAATCTATAAGATTTAGAATAGGGATTATCTTTTAAAAAATGTTTTGAAGCTTTAACCTTGTTTCGTACGCAGATAGTATAGCATAATTTCTTAAAATAAAAAAGTTTCTCACTTGCTGGAAATAGTACTGCAAAAAAAGTGAATATTCAAGTTTTTTATAGTTTTACAAAAAAAAAACTAGATTTTGTATACCAATAAAATTAACGCAGTAATCTTCGCTTACATTTCTTCTGCCGATTAAAAGAAAGTTCTAGTTGATTTCCGCAGTTATCGCGAGGTTTGTGTGAAAAAATAATAAAATAATTTTTTGCAGATTTATGACAAATTTCGTAATAAAACATTTTGTCCCTACTAAAAAATGTTGTAATTATCCATTTTAGATAGCCAGCTACGTAGTCCATCATTTTATAAAGATCTCATATGGTTGTACCTTTAAAAAAAATCGAGAAGGAAGCAGTGCTCATTATTCCCTTAATTAATAAATGGTTCTGTTTACCGGCTTATTATTCGTGTTTTCGAAAATGACAAAAGTTGTCTTAGTATGTTTCCCCTAAATTAAAGCGCTAATCTCTCACCAACATTCCTAGAAACATTCCTATAACTACTACACTATATGAAATGTCAATACATTGGATTACTTTATTACTTGTTTCCAACTGCTAATACGTATACAGGGTTATTCACGTTATTCGATACGGAAGATTATGGCCAAACGACTTGACTTTCAAAAAGTTTTATTTTGGAGTTAATGTAGGCCTACAGGCGGTATATTTTAAAATTATTTTCGCAATGTACAGGCTGTTCCAAAAGAATGAAACATTAAAGTTGCAATTTTTTCAATGGAACACCCTATATATTATTGCATTTTTAGTTTCTGCGATTAAAATAAGAATGAGGTTTACCCGGCTTAAGCTTACATTGTTTGAAATATGTATTTAGCATTTTCTGAAAAACAAGTACTCACTTTTTCGTGAACTAAACTTTACTTACACTTATCTTACTGTTTGATTATGTATCATGACACACGGAATAAAACACTGACTAATATATACATATACACACACACACATATATATATATATATATATATATATATATATATATATATATATTGTTAGAAATTTTACAATTAAAGGTAACACAAAAAAAAACAAAACATAAAATTCAAATACTACACGTGCGATTTATTTGAGTACAAATCAAATGAGAGAGCGGCAATATATCCGAACACCGGAAAATCTTGCGATTGACTGACTATCATCCTCTTTTATTTCTAAATATATGCCGAAATTAGGCGTAGTCAACCGCAACGTTTTCCTTGACCGGTAGCGGCCCTCATAAACCTACAAAATAAACATTTCCTGGTTGGGAACAATATTTCTGACATATTTATGGGGTTACATTGACCCATTAAAAAAAATCGTAAAAGCAGTAAAACTTCTAATTCGAACAAAAGTTAAGCGTTTCCTAGAATTAATTAGTATTCAATACGAAAATACAATAAAAGTGCTTGTCCTAGTAAAAAGTGTAAAGGCAATAAACCATCTGATTTCCTGGACACATAAAATTAATTATTCTAGCTAACAGAAATTACATAATAACGAAAATACAATAATAGTGCTTGTCCTAGAAAAAATTGTTATATTGTTTATTTACTGTAAAGTCAATAAAACATCTGGTTTCTAACACGGCCAACCTGACTCTGGCGACGTTCTCGGAGCTTCTCATTCACGTACCTAAACATAGAGACCGTCAGTCATATACTGGAGACCTCAGTCAACACATGGCTCAATCACTGCCGGGACACAGACCATCAAGCATATCGTGCATAGTGGGCTCCGCAGCAACCACTTGGCTCTACCACTACCGGGACAGAGCATCAAACATATCGTGCATAGTGGGGACCGCAGCCACCACTGGGCTCTACCACTACCGGGACAGAGACCATCAAGCATATCGTGCATAGTGGGCACCGCAGCGACCACTTGGCTCTACCACTACCGGGACAGAGACCATCAAGCATATCGTTCATAGTGGGCACCTCAGCGACCACTTGGCTCTACCACTACCGGGACAGAGACCATCAAGCATATCGTTCATAGTGGGCACCTCAGCGACCACTTGGCTCTCCCACTACCGGGACAGAGAACATCAAGCATCAGAAAGCATCTTACCTACTTAACATCATCGTTCTCCTCCAGAAACTCTAGGATCTCTTTCATGTTGCAAGTCAGAGACCACTGTGAGGGACATGATCTTAGCTGTTTCTTGGCTGCTTTTATACTGGTACCAACTTTCTTAAGTTCATACCTACCATTTTCAAGACATTTCACCACCTCGTACGGACCTAAAAACTCATAATCGCTTTTACTGATATGCATCTGTGAATCACGGTGCATTAAAACAAAATTTCCTGGAGTAAAATGTGTGAAATTTTTCTTTTTACGATTACTCTCTTCTGCATTTGTTTGGGATAACTTTTGTGAAACTCGCTGCCTGTCTATCTCCCGATTACGAACAGGCGTTAAATCTTCCGAGATATTTTCTAATAGAACTTGTATCAGAGGGGTGGAGCCATTAACCCCTAACAAAAGTTGAAGAGGGGTCATTACCGTAGACTTTTGTACAGTACTATTTAATACCAGCTGTATCTTCCATAAGCCACTCGGCCTTTCTGACTTGGTGATAGTTTCGATCCTAAGTAGGTTACGAATTGTTCGCATGTATCTTTCCACTTGTGCATTTCCCCTATGGATATCTGGTGTAACGTAATGGTATTCTATTTTCCAGGCGTCTAGATATTTGGGAAACGTTGTATTTTTAAAAGATGTCGCAGAATCCATAATACGTTTTTTGGAAGTTCCGAAGAGGGCCAGCACATTTTGTAGTTTCTCGCGAACTTCAACAGTAGTAACTTGATTTCATGGGGGTTAGAATGCAATAGTTTGTGAATGCGTCGATGATAACAAGAATGTGTTTGTAATTCTCGTTAGCCATGGGAAGAGGGCCCAAACAGTCCATATGCAAGGTGTGGAAGGGTTCTTTTGGCTTTTCCACAGATTTTATGGTACCTTGCAGGGGCCCTGTTCTTGTTTTCTTGATTGCACACATTACACAATGTTTGATATAACATTTGATGACGTTTCTCATACGTGGAAACCAAAAGTGCTCAGAAATAGATGCATACGTCTTTTCGGGACCAATATGACATTGCTCGTCATGAAATATACGAAGCAATCCTAACCGACTTTGTCTTGGGACATACCACTGCAGGTTCACAGTACCATCTTCCTTAGAACGTTTGTGATACAACATTCCGTCTCTTTCAGTATATTGATTAGAATCGACATCACCCTCGCTAAGCCGTCTGAGTAGGTCTTGGACTTCTTCGTTCCCTTTTTGTTCTATATATGCCCAGTCACGGTGTGCTACTCTCCGAACTATTCCAACAGGGTTCCTACTTAAGTAATCTACATGGGGTAGGTTACTTCCTTTTCTATACGATATTTCAAAATCAAAATCCTGCATGTGCATCCACCATCGGCCTACACGAGGTATCAGATCCTTCTTGTTAGCTGTAGCCTTGATGGCGTTGCAATCCGTAACTAATTTGAACTTAAGATCCAATAAATAAGTACGAAAGTGTTTTAATGCCTGTATAATTGCCAGCGTTTCAAGCTCATATGAGTGATACTTACTTTCAATGCCGGTTGTTCTTTTACTAAAATACGCTACTACCTTCGGTTGCGTTCCATGTAATTGGATCAAAATAGCTCCATACCCAATGCTACTTGCGTCGGTATGTAATTCGGTCGGCAGTTCTGGGTTGTATACCGTAAGTAAGGGTCTGGATGTCAAATGACCTATTACGTACTGTCTTGCCTTTTCTTGCTCCACGTCCCATTCAAACGAGATATCCTGCTTTGTTAATCTCGTTATACATCCGGTTCTGCTGGCAAACTCGGGTACAAACTTTCGGAAGTATCCCGCTAGTCCCATGAATTGCCTAACTTGTTTAACAGATGTGGGTATAGGCGAGTTGATCAAGGCTTCAACTTTAGCTTTACCAGGCCTTATACCGTCACTGGATATTTCTCTTCCTAAATATTCCACAGAAGGTTGCAGAAAACGGCACTTTTGAATGTTAAGCGAAAATCCATTCAAATCTAACGCTTCTAACACTTGTCTAGTGTATGCTAAGCCCTCTTCGGACGTCAAACTAGGGATCAAGACATCGTCCAAATACACTAATGCCACGGTATCCTTCAACTGACCCAGTGCAAGATTGATGGCTCTTTGGAATACAGCGGGTGCATTGGCTAGGCCAAAAGGCATCCTCAGGTACTCAAAATGTCCGTCGGGAGTCACGAAAGCAGTTTTGCATATGGAATCCTCGTGGATGGGTATCTGATGAAATCCTGACGCCATATCCAAGGATGTGAAAAACCTTGCCTTCCCTAGTCGATCTAATTGATCTTCAATCAAGGGGAGAGGGAATCGGTCTTTAATAGTAACACGATTAAGTTCTCGAAAGTCCACACATGCGATATGCACCAGATTTCTTTTTTACGAGAAGGGTCGGGCTCGCAAAAGGAGATTCGCTGGGCCGAATAATTTTATTTGCAAGCAAATCTTCAGTAATCTCACGCATGTCATCTCTTTCGCTGGCAGACAAACGGTATGGAGGACGGTTAACAATCACGTCTTTTTCTAATCTAATTTTTAAACTGGCATTTCTCACTGTCGCACTTTATTTCCGCTGGTTATCATCCCTGTGAATTCACGAAGTACCGTTTGGAGCGCATCGTGATGTTCGAAGGGTACATCGATGTCATATGGGTTGAAGGAAACACTGTCTGAAATTCTGTTTATTCCGGGCAACTCTCTGCGCCGAATTACGTACGAGCCTTGGTGATTAGTAATTACCAACAATGTTGGGTCCGCCCAATAATAACGTCATAGTCAATACACTCATCCGGGACGAAAAAATAGGTTACGTTAGCGTCAACGTTTGAAATTGTTGTGCACGCATGGAATTTCCTAGTTGCGCTAATCGTTGCATTAGAGAGCCCTTTCAGCGTAATATGACAAGTTGTCACCTTGCTTTCAAATAGCCACAAAAATTTCTCAGATATTAGAGAAAGATCTGCGCCTGTATCCATTAAAGCCGAAAATCGATGTCCTTCAATAAAAATTTCCGTGGTGTCGGTAGACGTTCCCGTCAGGCAGATATTTCAATAGCTGCCTTTGTGAAGCAATTTGACACGTTATGACCGCGCTTAGCACAGAAGGCGCAAGAGTCATTGTGAGAACTCGATAAATCAGATTGTTTACTCGAACCAGTCACTCTCGAACGACAGCTTGCCTGAATATGCCCAGTCTTACCGCACTGAAAACATTTCTTTCGCGAGACTACCGAACCGCTTAAATTTCCACCATCGCCGAAGGGATATTTTCTTTTAGTAAAGGGAGCGTTGGTTCCAAACTTACGGACCTCTAGATCCTTTCGCGGCGATTTTAGAAAACTTGAAAGGAAAACTAAGAGTGCGGATATAGTAGGACAGTTAGCATTCACTGCTGCATTTCGTACATCGGGTTTACTTATTCCATGGACAACAAGTTCCGTTAGATCACTTTCAGACCAATTCGCTCTAAGATTTCTTAACAAGGCTCATGAACATTCGTTTCGTAAGTGTTATGGAGGGAACTGTTAAAAGCTGCCGCTTCCGATAATAAGCGACCCAAGTTCCTTTTTGGAGGAAAAGCCTCAATAAAATCTTGTCGAAACGTAACCCAATCCCTTCGGTCGGGATTCCAACATTCATACCATCTTTTGGCACCGTTCAAAAGAAACCGACCCAGTCTAGCTAACGTTTCCACATCAGACCATGCTAATTCATGCTTTATTTCTTCAACGTGACTCACCCATTTGCTGGATTCGTTTACCTCTGGTCGAAAATATGGTACTTCAACATGTGTTGCAGATTTTTGCGACTGCAGAGTTTTCACCAACTCCACTAGCAACGTTTGAGTAGTATCCTCACGATCCGACTTCCCTTCCATGTTAAAAATTATTATTTCTTTTCACTCACGCACACTATCACAATTCACCAACAGACCGTGGATTTATCCCACTTCTGATGTTAGAAATTTTACAATTAAAGGTAACACAAAAAAAAAAACCTAAAATTCAAATACTACACGTGCGATTTATTTGAGTACAAATCAAATGAGAGAGCGGCAATATATCCGAGCACCGGAAAATCTTGCGATTGACTGACTATCATCCTCTTTTATTTCTAAATATATGCAAAAATTAGGCGTAGTCAACCGCAACGTTTTCCTTGACCGGTAGCGGCCCTCATAAACCTATAAAGTCAGCATTTCCTAGTTACAATATTCTGACATATTTATGGAATTACATATATCTACAAAATAAACATTTCCTGGTTGGGAACAATATTTCTGACATATTTATGGGGTTACATTGACCCATTAAAAGAAATCGTAAAAGCAGTAAAACATCTAATTCGAACAAAAGTTAAGCGTTTCCTAGAATTAATTAGTATTCAATACGAAAATACAATAAAAGTGCTTGTCCTAGTAAAAAAAAACCATCTGATTTCCTGGACACATAAAATTAATTATTCTAGCTAACAGAAATTACATAATAACGGAAGTACAATAATAGTGCTTGCCCTAGTAAAAATTGTTATGTTGTTTATTTACTGTAAAGTCAATAAAACATCTGGTTTCTAACACGGCAAACCTGACTCTGGCGACGTAGTCGGAGCTTCTCATTCACGTACCTAAACAGAGAGATCGTCAGTCATATTGTGCATAGTGGAGACCTCAGCCAACACATGGCTCAATCACTGCCGGGACACAGACCATCAAGCGTATCGTGCATAGTGGGCTCCGCAGCAACCACTTGGCTCTACCACCACCGGGACAGAGCATCAAACATATCGTGCATAGTGGGGACCGCAGCCACCACTTGGCTCTACCACTACCGGGACAGAGACCATCAAGCATATCGTGCATAGTGGGCACCGCAGCGACCACTTGGCTCTACCACTACCGGGACAGAGACCATCAAGCATATCGGTCATAGTGGTTGTGCTTGTTCTAGTAAAAAGTGTAAAGGCAATAAACCATCTGATTTCCTGGACACATAAAATTAATTATTCTAGCTAACAGAAATTACATAATAACGAAAATACAATAATAGTGCTTGCCCTAGTAAAAATTGTTATATTGTTTATTTACTGTAAAGTCAATAAAACATCTGGTTTCTAACAATATATATATATATATATATATATATATATATATATATATATATATATAAAGTGTATTTTATACACTGTATTTTATGTCAACAGCAGATGTAGAATTTAATTCCCTATCGAATACTATAACACTGTCATATGTCTAACTCTTCTTGTTTTCAAGGGAAATGCACATTTTCAGAAAGCAAGTTTAACACTTAACAAGTCGTCTATGGAAATTTGGCAACACATAATTATTGTTTGAAGCTGTCAGTTATTCTTAAAAGTCTGCAAATCGTTCTGTCTGTTCGTAAACCGTTCAATTTGTTTTGTAGTGGTAATTTGTGCTGTATTTAAAGCTTATTTGTTGAAAATGAGAGTTTATCCAAAATAAGAACGGATTGACATGATTCTTATTATCGGAGAATGTAACCAAAACGCCTTACTGGCATCACGAGTTTACGCTCAAAGATGTCCCAACAGAAAACATCCAAACAAAGCTGTTATGGAAATATTGTTGGCTCTATTTAAACGAACTGAAAGTGTTCATTACGACAAACCTTTGAACATAAAACCTGCGACAGAAAATGAAGAATAATGGCTCATTATTTACTTGGGCCTCATTTTTTTGAAGAACATTTAAATGGAACATTGTTCTTTAATTTTTTAGCAAGAGAATTCCCAGTCCTGTTACAAGACATACCCTTGAACATACGGACAACAATGTGGCTTCAACTGGATGGTGCCCCCACACAATTCCATCATGAGGTTCGAGATTTTTGAAATACCATTTATCAAAATCGTTGAATTGGGAGAAATGGATATCAGAATTGGCCTTCACGGTCCCCTGACTTGACTTCACCGGATTTCTTCTTATGGGGATACGTAAAAACAACCGTTTACAAGACACCTCCAACCACACCAGAGAATATGAAGGAACGTATTAGGGAAGCATTTCAAAGCATAAGCCCGGAAATGTTATCAAATGTTGGTAGAGGTTTCGACAAGAGGATATGCTTGTGTTTAGAGACAGACGGTAGTCATTTTGAACACTTGCTAAATAAATGTTTTTACAGTTTTTCCACCATTCTATTACTTTCATCATTATTTTAATTAATAATTAAATTATAACATATCATTATTCAAATTTGTTTACCTAAACCTGCTCTTTAATGCCAGCAATTCTGATTTGTCAAATTCCCATAGGCGACTTGTTAAGTGTTAAATTTGTTTAAATAAGCTTCTTGTTGAGAACTTAAAGTTTAAAATTTTTACCACATTTTCAGAAAATGCGAAATATTTAAAAAAATGCACGGTTTAAGTCTGGTTAACCTTAGTAAAACTCATTCGTACACTAAAAATGCAATAATATATAGGGTGTTCCATTGAAAAAATTGCAACTTTATGTTTCATACTTTTGGGACAGCCTGTACATTGCGAAAATAATTTTAAAATGTACCGCCTGTAGGCCTACATTAACTCCAAAAATAAAACTTTTTTGAAAGTCAAGTCGTTTGGCCATAATCTTCCGTGTCGAATAACGTGAATAACCCTGTATACAGAGTGAGTCATGAGTAACTGTACATACTCCTACCAGGTAGGAGACCTTTAAAGGGGAACATAAAATGAGCATTTAAAAATGTCAACTCCTCTTGCTTAATAATCTACAGGGTAATTTATGAGTTTTGACTAAAACTACTCTACGCCATAACTTTGTTAATGTTGATTTGATTGATTTCATATTTTGGTACGAAGTTATGCTATTCCTACCTAATTATCACAAGCGATCAAAATTTAAATAATCCAGGACCGGTCTTTAAAAATTAGCCAGCTTGGATTCTAGAATTTTACGCACCCTATATATGGATTTTGCAAAACTTTTGATGGTTCCCTGAAAGTACAGAGATTGGTAACACAACTAATGTAGTTCACATTTTACTGGCAAAATATGTGAAATTATTTTATAAATTTTAAATAAACATTTAATCTAAAAAACTAACTCAAAATAAATACTAAACATGTTTCCATTTTTATAATAATCCTTTTATTCAATTTCCAGGGCCGGCTCACAAAATGTATCCAGCGTATGTGACCATTAGCGTAAGATCACCCTGTATATAAATGTAGCACATAATGTTTATTTTATCTAATTCCAAGAAATGTTTAAATTAATTTTTACTTCTACAAGAAAAAACATGATGCGGAAACGATTTTAATGGTTGATAACAAAAAATAACTACGAAAAATTTAAAGTATTATTAATAATTTAAACAACAAGGTAAAAACGAACAATTACTGATTACAGGATATTTTCAAAAACAAAACCACCCGCTTCAATACACTTTCTCTTTCAAACCGTTAAATGTCTAATTGACTTGTTGATCGTTAACGGGTCATTTCTAATAATGGTACAACAATTAATAATTCTTTCAATTAATTGTTGCCGTGTATTGATAGTTTCTTCGTATACCATGAGTTTTAGCCGATCCCAAGTTGAATAGTCTACGGGATTGAAATCAAGAGACCTGGGTGGCCATGTATGCGGTCCACCACGTCCAATCCACCTGTTCCCGTAAGTGGCATTGAGATGTTGGCGAGCAGCAACTAAGAAATGGGGTGATGCCCCTCGTGCCAAAAGCACATCCCGCAGATATTAACATGGGCAAGAAGATCTGGCAAAATATTTTGCAAAAGGTCTAAGTACATTACACCTGTTAATGGACCATCAATGAAATGGGGACCAATTAGATACCCGTCCACTACCCCAATCCACACATTTACTGGGAATCTGTACTGTTAACGAGATTCGCGAATCGCATGTGAATTTTCTTGAGACCAAATGTGTGAGTTGCGCGAGTAATTTATTCCATCTCGTAAATTGGGCTTTGTCAGAAAATAGTATCCTGTATAATTTATAAACGATCATGATTAGCAATCCATTTTGCAAATTCCAGTCGTTGAATTTCATCTCGGGATGCAATTGTTGGACACCATATCAAGTATTTCATCTTCTAGTAATCGACTTAATCGGGAAATTAAATAGTAATAATCCGGTAAAAAAAATTTAATTTTATTACGCATAAAATGAAATCCTAATACTTAATTTAAGCAGTCTTGTTCTGAAAAAAGTTGCGTAAATGTTTAATCTCACTCTTTCGTTGGCGTTTGTTTTAAAATGTGTCATCTATAATTGCTACCAATGCTTAAATTTATTACGTTGACAGACTAAAAAGAATTTAACTAATAGGTAAATAACTACATTTAAGTTACATAGGTTTTTTCAAAGCTAAATTAAATGATTAATGAAAAATGTTTTGTTTACTAGAGATGTGGGAATAAAGTTATTTATCGCAAGGTATAAATTTACATAAAATATGAATAGAAAAATACACCACTTAAAAAACCAAAAAGATAAGTATTTTAATTATGTGTACAGAGCATTTAAAATCAATTAAGATTTGTAAACCAACACAAATCCAAGTATTCTTTTTGAATTCAAACAATTGATATTTATTTAATCTAACTAAATTATTTGGAATTATAAAAATCAGTTTAAATCCAAAGAAATCACTTTTATTAAACTACTTAAATAAGCAACCCACTCCAATTTAACACTAGCCATATTTTCAGTCGCTATAAAGCGAAGTTTATGAGTTACTTTTAAGAGTTTACTTATGATTCAATTTTGTGTTATTTGTTGCAGTTTTCTTTGGTAAGTATTATACTATCCCAAGGTATCCTATCTTTATAAGTGTAATTTGAACTTATCCGCAATAATGAACATTCAAGAACAAAACAATCGCTAAGGGATATATCTTGACTTTTCTGGTAATAATTAAAATGAATATTTTGATGTGATCTTTAATTACTCGCAAACCTCAAATCTGATCAAAAGAATTGGCCGTCTAGTAGTAATCTACGTCGTGTTATGTGAATGAGATAGGATTTGATGAGGTTATTAAGTGTTGCATCATGTGGGACAGGTAAACAATGAAACTACTCAAATTAGAATTTACGAGCTTTGCGCAGTGATGATTCAACCCGTTAATTTACTAAGTTGGGAAAGAACTACCATGAAAACCCAATTTATTAATAAATAATTTTAATTGAATCACGATGTCTCGAGTGCGAAGACGCCAAAATTTTCGGCAGTTAAGCGAGTTTGATAGGGCTCGAGTTGGGGACTTACGAGAGGCTGGTTTGTTTATGAGAGATAGAACGCAACGGAGTTTAAACACTGTGGCAGTCTGTGTTCGGGCATGGAACCGTCTTGTCTACACGGGCGATTGCGGACCAGTCGTTTGCAGAACATGGAAGGGCGGTTGGGATGCGAACTGTTTATCGCCGGATAACAACCTTTGGACTCTTTTCATACCGTCCCCATTTTGTGTTACCACTGACTCCTGGGCACCGACGTGATCGTCTAGCGTGGTGTAGAGAACGGGTAAATTGGGACCAAGAATGGGATTCAATGGTCTTCAGTGAGGAGTCCAGATTTTGTTGGGGCATGCGTGACGGTCGTGCAAGGGTGACAAGACGGCGTGGTGAAAGAAAAGATCCTCAATCTTCTGTGGAAAGGCATGTGCACCACACAGTTGGAGTTATGGTATGGGGGGGGGGCCTATTGCTATTGGAAGTAGGTCAGCTCTGGTTTTCATTAGAGGTAACATGACCGCTATATCCAGGAGATCGTAGAACCCCATATTGTGCCTTATGTTCAGACCATCACCAACACCATATTCCAACGAGACAACGCACGACCTCATGTTGCTAGGGCTGCTTTGGCTGATTTTGAAGCCAATCAAGTTGCTTCGTTGCCTTGGCCTCCGAGATCTCCCGATCTTTCACTCATCGAGCACGTCTGGGATATTATGGGAAGAATATTACTCAATTTACCCCACCCCCCACAAACTCTAGTGGCTCTGCAGCATGAGTTACAGATAGCATGGGATGAGATACCTCAGAAGGAAATCGATCACCTCGTTAGAAGTATGCCCAGACGTCTTAATGAGTGCATAAGGCATCGTGGTGGCTCAACACATTATTAAGTTTTTTGAAAAAGTTAACAGTTTAATTTTTATCAAATTTTGATCGTTTACTAGTCTAACTCGAATACACTTGTATACCAAAATTGTTCAAATAAAGTGATTATTACTGGGTGTTCTTCTTTCTATGTCACTTAGTATATAACAAAACACCATTAAATCCGGTTAAATTGCGTACAGAATTACAAGATTAAGGAACAAAAAAAAAATGAAAACCAGTTCAGCTACAAATAAACCCAAACAAAAATAAACGGTGAAAATAAATAAGAATAAAAATTGTATTACCAAACATGTGCCCTATTGCCCTATCGAACCATACCAGTCTTTAAATAAATAAGAAAATAATAAGGCCGGTTAAGAAACATAAAATACGATAAACAGTAAATTTAAACAGGTAACTGTAATGCAGTTTAAGTAACTGCAGTTAGATAGGAACAAAAAAAATAGATAAGCAATTTACACATACTCAATTGTCTGGTTAATAAAAGCACAAAAATATACGTACAATTACAATAAATTACATATATAAAGAAAAATCAGCTCGTAGACAATCAATTCTAAATAAGCTGGCCAAATCAAATACACTTAAAAAAAATCATTAAAATAAAACCTTGCAAGGGTAAGGTGCAAAAAATCATAACAAAGGGACCAATAACCTACCTGCAAGTTTGAGTGACTACGTTACAAACTACAGCATCCCTTCCTTAGCTTACACGTTCATCTATACATCTGTCTGCATTTAAAAACAATAACGAGGGGTTAGTTTAACAGTAACAATGGAATTGGAGGCGATTTTAAGGTCATCTGGACCCCTGTCTGCAAACCCCGGTATCGTTTATAACAATTTAACTGGGATTTATGGTGGCACGTTTGTCCACGCCTTATTTTCTACACGGGCGAAAATATTAGTAAACTGTCAACAATTCCAACTCGTACAAGCACTTAGGGAGGGGACACTGTACTGTCTGATGCGGAGTCCATTTACTTGCGTAATTAAATAGATGCTTCTTGCGAGGTAATGATTAATTTTTAACAGATGGCTTGTTGAATTGTTTGCTGCGAGCTTAATTTACATTCAAATACTTACTTACGTTTGAAAATAATACTTTAATTAATCACTTATCCACCAATATTTAACGGGTTAAGATACGCCGTTTAGACCCAAGACGATATCGATTATTTATAGATATATTGTTTATGCGCCCGCACAGAACAGAAAAAAACAAATTCGCGCTTTTAGTTTTACTAAAATGTACTCGCTAAAATATTTATAGACAGAACGGTTTGCAGTGAGGGTTTTTAATCAAACAATCAGATCGATCCGACTCACTCGAACCTCTAACTGGAACTTACCACCCCCGTTTTTAAAAGTTATAAAAAAAACAAGAAATATGTGGAAATATTTCACATTTATTACTAAAAGAAGTATTAATTTTTAAAATATGCACTCGTACGTAACAAATCCTACATCTAGGTCTCGAATTTCAAAGTCCCAAACAAAGACGTCTTTTGATTTGCGGTATGTTTCGACGTAATTAATTATTAAACTAGTGACGTTTTTACACCAAGAATGTGCATACAGAAATTTTCAACGATTCGTTACGCTCCTTCGGTAAAGGCAGTTTCCCCACCATATGTTTTCCTTTTTTATTTGAACCCGTACTCAAATATCAGTTACGTACACTCAAATATTTCTTACATAAAATGCATACAATAAAATATCAAGATATTAAAAACCCATTAATTATCTTTTCTTTCGCGGTAACATTTGCGATTTGAAAATGTTTATTACAATAATAAAATTTTCTCGGTCCGCTACCTACGGTATATTTTATTAGAATATAATGTCATTGGAACATCAGTTCTGTCGATTTTTCATTCTGTATTTCAATAATACTTTTTAATTCTGATTTTAGGGTCCTTCTCAAAGTTTTCACCATTATTGCCTTCATCACTAGTAAGCGGCTATATTGCCATATTCTAGTGCTTACCAATCTTTAATTGTATCTTCTAGACATTTAGCGCACAAGCTTTCTATTTCGTCGTCAGAGTCTAACGAATTCAGATATCTTTCACGTGGAAATATAAATTTTTGAGACAAATCATTGGAAATGTTATTAATAGTTTGGATCTTTCCAATTTTTTTTTTCTGCAAGCTAAAATTGTTCACTCTAGCCCGAACTCTCTGTGGTTCCTTATGAGTTTTATTAAAGAATGTGCATTAATTTCATAACACCTCTATAAATATCACATACCATATGAGATAATTTATATCAGTAACAGATGTGTTTTGGTCTAAATATATGCTTATAATATATCTTTTTATTTTTATCTCGCACCTGTTTATTATGAAGTTATAATAATGCTGATTTTGAATACAGGGTGTTTCAGTGATATTGAGCCAAACTTGAAGGGGCAGTTCCTCTCTTAACTATAAGTTGAAAAAATAAATTTCAACTAAGAATGACTTTTCGTTTAAAAGATACATGGTGTCAAAGTTTAAAAGAATATAACAGCTTTTGGTTACAATTCGTGTAAATTTAAGCCGATTTTGATGAAACTTGGCATGAACAAAAATTACAGGTTTTGTAGATGTCTTCCAGTGGCGTAGATATTCAAGGTTGGCGCCCCTTTTCCCTCCCTGTCTTTTACGTCGCTGCATTTTTTCAAATCTAACAGTCTTTTTTAATTTTAAATTTAAACGAAATGGCTCTTGAAAGATTTTGATTAGCAGCTTATTTACAGAGATATTTTACAGTCTTATATTTGAATTAGTTGAAATAATGTATTTTAACAAAATCAGTCTATCATTGATAGGTAGTTTTTTATAGTCATGGTTATTTATTGTGGTCCAGACATTTTGGCTTGTTGTGCATCAGTTTCGTGTTTTTCGAGTTTTTTATTATTATGGAAAATTGCACACCGGTTGAATTAACAGATATGCATTTTATTTATGGTGCTGCAAGTGCGAACAGTAGAGAAGCCGCTCGTTTGTATCAACAACGTTTTCCTGATCGGCGGCATCCAAACCGTAACATTTTCCAACACATTCATGCACGTTTAAGAGAGACTGGAGTTCTCAAGCGTCCTGCACTCGCTGGGCAAACATTGCGTTTTGAGGAGGAGATTTTAGACCACGTAGCAGAATATCCATCCACCAGCAGTCTTGTCGTGGCTCACATATGGGTGCTTCTCACATATCGGATTGGAGAGTTTTACAGGAAGATCGACAACATCCGTTTAAAAAGCAGAAAGTTCAATCGCTAGATCAAACAGATTTTGCGCGTACAACTGAATTTAGTCGCTGGTTTTTTGAGAGTTCTGCTCTCGGGCATTCTTTTGCTTGGGATGTGATGTTTTCAGATGAGGCATATTTCACAAGGGGTGGTGTGTACAACACATGCAACAGCCATATCTGGAGTCACAGGAACCCTGACGCTACCGTCGTACGTGGTGATCAACAACCGTTCTCGGGAGATATCATTCAAAACTTTTTGATTGAACCTTTTATTTTACCTCCCAACGTTACCGCTCAAGTTTATCTTGAATTCATAGCGAATTCCGTTTTGGAATTTCTGGAGGACATTCTCCTATATATTCAGAATAGGCTGATATTCCAGCATGATGGAGCACCGCGCCATTGTTCGGCCCAAGCCCAAAATTATTTTCTACCGTATCGATGCGGAAGGGCGATAATTTGAATATTTATTATAAAAAATAATAAATTTAGTTTTGGATATACAATTAAATTTATTATTAAAAACTGTTATTTAAAAAATAACATTGTTTAAATAATTATTTTTTAAAATTATTTAAAAAAGGTTGTTCTTATCTTGTGTGATCTTTAATGTTTGATTGTAATAAAATAAATTACAACTGTTAATTTTTTTTCTAAATTGCAATGTCCATGGACAGTTAACAAAACGAGATACTTCTAACATATCTTTGTAAATAAGATTCTAATCAAAATTTATCAAGAGCCATTTCTTTTTCTAAATTAAATTTAGAATTTAGAGTAAAAAAGATTTGAAAAAAAATATAGTGGCGTAAAACGTAGGGATGGAAACGGAGCACCAACCCTGAATCTCTACGCTACTGGAAAACATCTACAAAACCTGAAATAGCCAAATTAAAGATCTTTGCTTGTTTATTGCTCATGTCAAGTTGCATGAAAATCGGTTTAAATTTACACGAGTTATAACCAAAACCTGTTATATTTCTTTAAACTTTAACACCCTGTATCTTTTAAACGAAAAGTCATTTGTTGAAATTTATTTTTTCAACTTATATTTAAGAGAGGAACTACCCCTTTAAGTTTGACCCAACATCATTGAAACACACTGTATATTGTAAGGTTTATAAAACACTAGTGGAATTATGAACCCATAATTAAACTGTTTCTATAATTAAACTGTTTTTATAATTAAACAGCTTGGAGAGAATTGAACATTTTATTGAACATCAAAAAATATAATATGTAAAACTAGAATTATATGAAACAGGAATCTTAAATGAAATCATTTGTTGAGGTTTAAGTTAACATTTATGTTTAAAGAAATAACTTTGTTTCGTCTTTTGTCAGGTTAATGTTGTTTCTCCATTCATTCGATTTTTTCTTCTAAAAAAAAACAATTTTGTCATAGCAACCACATCGCAACCAGATACCAGCTTTTAATACTACACAATTTTTAGGTTTTGATGATGTTTTAAGAACTGTTACAGAAGGACGTGTTGGATAAAACTGTATTACACTCGTGCTTTATAAATAAGCCACTAAAGAAAAATTAGCCCACTCGCGCAAGCTCTCGTGGCCAAACATTTCTTTCCTGACTTATTTGCCTTATAAGGCGCTTGAATAATAAATAGCTATTAGATACGTGGTAGTTACTGTATATCCAGGTATATAGAAGCTAATAAGCGTGATACCAGATAGTGTTTCGACATATTTAAAATTCATTTTAACCTCAGGATGAATGGCTTATTATAGTGAGAAGCTGCTTATCTTTTGATAAACTTGATATCAAATATCTTATATGATTTACAGATACATGAAAATCTCAAATTGTCAAAATTATGTTCTGCCTGAACAGTCGTGTTCGTCGCTTGATGCCTGTATGCATATTTTGAACGCAAGTATGTTTAGTTGTGGCATTAAATCAAAACACACAGTCACACGCACGCACGCAACCATACCCACACACGCACGCACACCCACACGCACTCACGCACACCCACACGCACTCATGCACACACGCTCACGCACGCCCACACGCACACCCACAGGCACGCACACCCACACGCACTCGCGCACCTTCACGCACTCGCGCACACCTACGCTCTCACGCACAGCCACACGCACACCCACGCGCACTTACGCACGCCCACACGCACACCACAGGTACTCACGCACGCCCACATTCACTCGCGCACACGCACTTGCGCACACCCACACGCACTCACGCACATACGCTCTCACGCACACCTACACGTACTCATGCACACCCACACGCACTCACGCACACCAACACGCACTCACTCACTCATTCGCACCCACGCACATACGCTCTCACTCACATCCACACGTACTCATGCACACACGCACTCACGCACACCCACACGCACTCACGCACACCTTCATGCACTCGCGCATAACTTCACACACACCTCCACGCACTCACTCACACCCACTCGCACTCACGCACACCCACACGCACTCACGCACACCCACGCGCACTTACGCACGCGCACCACAGGTACTCACACCCACACGCACACTCGCATACCCACACGCGCTCACGCACTCGCGCACATCCACACGCACTCGCTCACACCCACAGGCACATACGCTCTCATGCACACCCACACGTACTCATGCACACGCACACGTACTCATGCACACCTACATGCACTCCCGCACACCAACACGCACTCACTCACAGTCACTCGTACCCACGCGCATTCGCTCTCACGCACACCCACACGTACTCATATACACACGCACTCACGCATACCCTCACGCACACCCACACACACTCGCGCACACCTTTACGCACTCGCGCACACCTTTACGCAGTCGCGCACACCTTCACACACACTATCACGCACTCACTCACACCCACTCGCACCCACGCACACCACAGGTACTCACGCACACCCACACGCACTCGCGCATACCCACACGCGCTCACGCACTCGCGCACACCCACATGCACTCGCGCACACCCACACGCACTCGCGCGCACCCACACGCACTCACGCAAACCCACACGTTCTCATGTACACCCACACGTACTCATGCACACCCACACGTACTCATGCACACACACTCGCACTGCCGCACACCAACACGCACTCACTCACAGCCGCTCGCACCCACGCGCACACCCCCTCACGCACACCCACTCGCACACCCATGCACTCACGCATACTCACACGCACTCGCGCACACCCACACGCACTCGCGCACACCCACACGCACTCACCCACAGCCACACGCACTCACGCACACTCACGCGCACACGCCCACACGCACTCACGCACACCAACATGCACTTACGCACACTCACGTGCACTCCCGCACACCCACACGCGCGCACACACGCATTCATGCACGCCCACTCTTACACGCACTTACACACGCCAACACGAACTCACACACACCCACACGCACTTACGTACACCCACATGCGCTCACTCACCCACACGCACTCACGCCCACCTATACTTACTCACGCGCCGTCACGCGCACTCACGAACTCACACGCACTCACGCACACCCACACGCACTCGCGTACACTCGCACGCACACCCACACTCACTCACGGACACGCACTCACGCACGTCCACGCACTCCAACACGCACTCACGCACACCCTCGCCCACTTACATACGCCCACACGCACACCACAGGTACACACGCACACCCACATGCACTCACGCATGCCCACACGCGCTCGCACACACGCACTCGCGCACACGCACTCGCGCACACCCACACGCACTCGCGCACACTCACGCACTCGCGCACACCCACACGCACTCGCGCACACCCACACGCACTCGCACACATCCACCCGCACATACGCTCTCACACACGCACACCCACACGTACTCATGCACACCCACACGTACTCATGCACACCCACTCGCACTGCCGCACACTAACACGCGCTCACTCACAGCCACTCGCACCCACGCGCATACGCCCACACGCACTCCACAGGTAATCACGCTCACCCACACGCACTCGCGCATACCCACACGCGCTCACGCACACGCACTCGCGCCCACCCACACTCGCGCACGCCCACACGCACTCACGCCCATACGCACTCACGCCCATACGCTCTCACGCACACCCACACGTACTCATGCACACCCACACGTACTCATGCACACCCACATGCACTCGCGCATGCCCACACGCGCTCGCACACACGCACTCGCGCACACCCACACGCACTCGCGCACACCCACACGCACTCGCGCACACTCACGCACTCGCGCACACCCACACGCACTCGCGCACACCCACACGCACTCGCGCACACCCACACGCACTCGCGCACATCCACCCGCACATACGCTCTCACACACGCACACCCACACGTACTCATGCACACCCACACGTACTCATGCACACCCACTCGCACTGCCGCACACTAACACGCGCTCACTCACAGCCACTCGCACCCACGCGCATACGCCCACACGCACTCCACAGGTAATCACGCTCACCCACACGCACTCGCGCATACCCACACGCGCTCGCGCACACGCACTCGCGCCCACCCACACACTCGCGCACGCCCACACGCACTCACGCCCATACGCTCTCACGCACACCCACACGTACTCATGCACACCCACACGTACTCATGCACACCCACATGCACTCGCGCATACCCACACGCGCTCGCGCACACTCACTCGCGCACACCCACACGCACTCGCACACTTCCACACGCACTCACGCACATACGCTCTCACGCACACACACCCACATGTACTCATGCACACCCACACGTACTCATGCACACCCACTCGCACTGCCGCACACCAACACACACTCACTCACAGCCACTCGCACCCACGCGCATACGCCCACACGCACTCCACAGGTAATCACGCTCACCCACACGCACTCGCGCGCACCCACACGCACTCGCGCACACCCACACGCACTCGCGCACCCCCACGCCCATACGCTCTCACGCACGCACTCACGCACACCCACACGTACTCATTCACACCCACACGTACTCATGCACACCCACACGTACTCATGCACACCCACTCGCACTGCCGCACACCAACACGCACTCACTCACAGCCACTCGCACCCACGCGCATACGCCCACACGCACTCCACAGGTAATCACGATCACCCACACGCACCCGCGCATACCCACACGCGCTCGCGCACACGCACTCGCCCCACCCACACGCACTCGCGCACACCCACACGCACTCATGCCCTACGCTCTCACGCACGAACTCATGCACACCCACACGTACTCATGCACACCCACTCGCACTGCCGCACACCAACACGCACTCACTCACAGCCACTCGCACCCACGCGCATACGCCCTCACGCACACGCACACCCACATACACTTACGCACACCCTCGCACACACGCATACCCACACGCACTCGCGCACGTCCAGACGAACTCACGTACACACACGCACTCACGTACACTCATGCGCACACACGCCCACCCGCACTCACGCACGCCAACATGCACTTACGCACACTCACACGCACTCACGCACGCCCACACGCATTCAGGCACGCCCACACTTACACGCACTTACGCATACCCACACGCACGCACGCCAACCGCACTTACGCACATCAACACGAACGTGCACACACCCACACGCAGTCACGCACACCCACACGCGCTTACGTACACCCGCACGCGCTCACTCACACCCACACGCACTCACGCGCACCTACACTCACGCACACCCACACGACCTCACGCACTCACGCACACCCATACGCACTCGCGTACACCCGCACGCACACCCACACGCACTCACGTACACCCTCACGCACATCCACGCAAACCCACGCCCTCAAGGACACCCACACGCACTAACGTACACCCACACGTACTCACGCAGATCTTTACGCACACCCACATGCACTCACGCACACCCAAACGAACTCACACATACCCACACGCACACCCACATGCACTCAAGTACACACGAACGCGCACACACCTTAGTACGTATTCACACACACCTCAGTACGTAGTCACACGCGCGTGCGCACACACATCCACACGCGCACGCACACACACATACACGCACACACACATACACGCACACACACGCACACACCTGCACACACGCACACACGCGCGCACACATACACACACACACACGCACACGCACACACGCACACGCACACACACACACACACACACACACACACACACACACACACACTCACACACACATCACACACACACACAGCCCCCCCCCCCTCAGATACACCCACCCACGCATCCATATACCCGCTCACTCACACAAACTTCCCTTTAGGCGGGAAAGTTAATAACAATTAGTATTATTAATAACCGAAACCGAAAACCGAAAACGTTCTTTGTTAGATTTCCCTAACTCTTTAACTGGCATGTCAAGTTTCTATTTATGAATGATTCAGATTAGTAAGTGAAAGTTCGAATCTGAGAGTTGTCAAGTGCTTGAGAAAAAATCATAGCATATGAATTCGACTCGAGAGCGAAAACAGTCCTTAGGATTAAGTCTGATGACGGAAGCAGAGTCCGCTTCCGAAACGTAGCGCTCAAAAAGCAAACACTGTGGAAATAGGCCCATCAACTCAACTAATATAAAACCACAGGTACAAAACACTTATAATACGGAATGAATGATTTTATTAATGTCAAACTAAAGTTTTTCGCAATTTTGGACTTAGATTAAAATGTAATTAAGCTTTGTTAAATTTGTCTTTTGATTGTGGTAAAGTTAGATTCCATAGCAGACTTATTAAACTGTTCGTATTTCATAAATTTATTTTGCCAGCTCATCTAATTTTTAAAGCTATTATCAGTTACTGAGTACGATATCTGTAATTGTTATCGAAATGTGTAAATTTGTATAAAAAACAAATAAAAAATATACGATTTAATACCCATAAAACAAGTACTTTAATTTTGTGTGATAATCGTGAAAGTTTACATTTTCATTTTACATTAAGTTTTGTTATATGTTTTTTGTTTGCAGCATTTTTTATTGCTAATCTTCGCTTGCAGAGGGTGTTTAGACAATTTAATAATATTTAATCTATCAAAGATCTAGTCATTAACTGTTACAAAAAAAATAACATTCATTCGTGTACTTCCCAATTCATACAGAGTTATTCAAAAGTTCGGACACCGTAGTATTTATAAATAAGGTTTCATAAAGAAGTTTTACGACTTAACAAATGCCTTTTTTCTGATATACTCGTTTATGTACATATTATTTCAATAAAAGTGTGACACTTATAGTCTGATTTTTTTTTTAATGGAACACCCTGTACATTTTTACATATTTAGTAGGGATTAAAGTTATTACAGTGATGTAAGATTCTTGAAATTTGGGTCATCAAGTTGATTAAAAAGTGATAAGAATAGTAGATAAACAATAATTACGTACAAATAATAGATATTTATGTATTAAGGGCATAATCAGAAGATTATGGCTCGAGGGAATGTTTATATTCCTGAGACCCATAATCTACAATTATGCCCGTGGTACATACAATATTTTATTTTATTTTGCACCATGAAACTGGAACAAAATATTAAAAATATTCAGTATTTTCGGCAAGTTTTTAAATGCAAATGCAGTGAAATAAAGTCGACAGCAGGCTAATTTGTTGTTACTAAGATACTGTGATATTGCTATTATATATCATGTCATGTGTTTGCTGTCAATCATGCTGCTTAGAATCAATGATATTTCCGTGCTATAAAGACCACATTACGCCCGCATTTAGAGGCGTATAATAGATATTTATGTATTAAGGGCATAATCAGAAGATTATGGCTCGAGGGAATGTTAAAAGCCCGACGCGAAGCGGAGGGAATGTTAAAAGCCCGACGCGAAGCGGAGGGCTTTTATATTCCTGAGAGCCATAATCTACAATTATGCCCGTGGTACATACAATGTTTTATTTTATTTTGCACCATGAAACTGGAACAAAATATTAAAAAGATTCAGTATTTTCGGCAAGTTTTTAAATGCAAATGCAGTGAAATAAAGTCGACAGCAGGCTAATTTGTTGTTACTAAGATACTATGATATTGCTATTATATATCATGTCATGTGTTTGCTGTCAGTCATGCTGCTTAGCATCAATGACATTTCCGTGCTATAAAGACCACATTACGCCCGCATTTGGAGGAGTATAAAGAACATTATGGTGGCAAAATAAAATAAAGAACATTATGGTGGCAAAATAAAATAAAATACATTTTCAAATTTAAGAATAATTGAGAACCAAAGACATGGTATCATTTTCGTTTAAAACACAGATTAGATAAACATTTTCCCACTTCCTTAATCGAGAATTTACATGATTAACTTAATTAAAAAATAAAACAGTATTTTTTATTTTATTGTCATTATGAGGTGTTTTATTCTCATTGAAGTTTGAAGTAGTTACTTGGTTAAAAGAATTAAATAGTTTGTTAAAAGTTGATTGTTCATGTTTTAAATTGAAATAGTCATGGAAGGTGAGAGAGAACGAATTCAAGTCTTAACAATGGTAGGTTACGGTTCGGGTTATGTTGACATGAAAATATGTCAAACTGTAGTAAATCTATTTAACAATGAACATCCAGAGAGACGTATCAGAGGTACACCTTCGAAAATTGCTCAAAAGTATGAATTTTCATGGAACTGTTCAAAACAGGTCATACAAAAACAGCAACTAATATTCTTTCTGTAATTGATAAGCCATATTTTTCTACAACTCAACGGTTACTGGAAGTCAAAGTGGAGTTGTACGTGTTCTGAAAAAAGCAAAAATAATACTTTTCAAGCTGAACTTAACAAAGATAATCTAAATAGAAGATTTGCTAATATCATTTTGTTTTCTGATTAAGCAACATTTTGTCTAAATGGTAACGTAAATCGTCAAAACTGTAGGTACCGGTCTTTAGAAAACTCACACTCGACTGAAACTAAATGTTGTAAATGTTTGAGACATTTAATGGATATCGCTATCTCAACTTACTCAGAAACGAAGTTGTACCACTATTGAACAATTTATTTTCTTGTAAATGGAGCATTAAATAGAATTGCTTTCAACAGGATGGCGACGGACGTCTGTGCACTTGAGTTTTTTACGAGACCATGTGAAAAGTAATGTGTACGTTGATAGACCTAATAACTTACAAAACCTTAAAAACAAAACAACTGGGTTTATAAGAGACTAATTAATCTATGTCCATACTATTGTGAATAGTTTTTGTCACCGATTAGTTGACAAATTGTAAACGGTATGCAGTTCGAGCCTTAAGTTGTTTAATATTGATTTAGAATCTTTTTTTAAAAATAATAGATTATAATTTTCTTAAATTAAGGGCATTTGCTCAGTTTAATGGGATTTTTTTTATAAATACTAGTTAGTAAGATAAATTACAATCTTAGGAGCAATCGCTGACCCCAGTGGCGCACCTGCTTTTATGCAAACTTCTTTCAACTACGACACATATTCGTCTTTTATCAAGAAAGCTGAAAACCCAATTGATGATAGCGTCGGTTAAGACAAACAAGGTGAGTTTGACAAGTAAAAGCTTAGCTAAACTCGGTCAAATGCTATGGATATCGATAGTGTAAATCGCAAAGTGCGTAACTCAATTTAACAAAATTTTGCAAGAGAGTTAAAAAACTTATTTATATCCAAAAATTAAAATTGTAAAAAAATGTGTTTCTAGTGTCCTAGTTAACTCAGGAGGATATGGAAGTGATATTTTTGATCTTGAAGTCTATTACTCGTTTTTTAGAAATAAAGGAGATACGCTCTTTACAGAATAAAATTTTGATAATAAATTGGACTTAACCTATTTTCTTTATATGTCAGAACAGAAACTTTAAGACTACAAAATAAAATAAAAACATGTTAAAACTGTTTCATTATAAAAATAATTTTTATAATATTGCATGGTAGTCCTCTTCTAAAGTTTTTCTCAGTTGTTGTAAATGATCAAACTTTTCTTTTTTTATGGCAATCCTAGCTCGATACAATGCAGGCAAGGTATCAAAATCTACATATTTAAGGTTTACGGGCAATCTGACCGGGAAAGTTTTCCAATCCAATTTAGTGTCTTAGTTTAAAAAAAATATTTCCTTTAGTATACTTAATGGCCTTTAAGTCAGCTACATGAGGATCTCCCACTCTCTTTCCCGGTCTTGTTGAAGAAATCAAATTTATATTACCCTCAACTGTCTTCAAGTAATCGTGTGATAAATACTGCCATTATAGGGATTTTTCAAACATTCCTTCCTACATATCCAAACCTAATCAGCAAGTACATTCATTTTGATCTTCCTAATGTCAGCCTCCATTTGACTATGGCCTTTTTGAAGATATTTTTGAATAATGGTAACATGTTTTTCAATTACCAGATTAAAAAGCACACTTTAAAAGCACAGCTTTTCGATTTTGGGCTGCGCAGCTATTGCTATATAAAATGAAGTCAGTTTTCTTATCATTCGAATTTACTTCAATTTACTTTCCCCTCTGTTTCGTTCCACAAAAAGCACTCACGCTGTTGACGCTGCAGATCATATATCGTAAAACTGTGAATAATTAATTTCGTTTTAAAATAAAGGGAGCTTACGTTGCACCTAGGGCAAAATAACACAGATTGTAAATCCATAGCAAATACTACATTGTCTGATTCTTTGTCATTTGATTTTGCTTGACGTGCTTTAATCTTTCCTAATAAGATGCAAATCGTAGTCTTCTTGCTGTTTCTAAATAGAGTTTAGCAGTGTTTGCCCTACAGTAGTGGGACTCCAGTTTGGGCAAATTATCGAAAAGGTTAATAAGTTTGTTTACTCCTGGGCCATTTAAAGTCTGTTTCGGAATTTGCTTATTACTATCTATTAAATTGTCTTTAGCCCATTTCCTTATAGGAATTTCGCCAATAGTGTGTTCAAACTTCAAAAACATCTTTTTGCATACACGAATTCGCTGGTGTGCAACTTTTAAATAAAACTCAGTAGATGTCTGTATTCTAGAAACTTCTTCTTGACCCCGTCGCCTTTTTATAGGCTTCACTAATACTAGTGTGTTGATGTAAGTTTTTTTCTCACCCCAAGGCTTTCTCCAAAAACTTTCGAATATATATTTTCTAGCGTTTTCGGTAATGGAACAATATTTTAATTTGGTGCTGTTGTCCCTACTTAACTTGCAGCTACAACGAGGTTTCAATTTTTTGGCGGGATTTTCTATATTATAATTCCATTTACCATTTTCTTTTTCTTTCCTTTATAGTTTAAGTCGTTTTCTCTACTTTTGTAGTTGACCTGTTTCTTCCATTTATTCATGTTTGTTTTACTTCTTTTAGCTCTTGAACGCTTTGGCTCTTCTGCAATGGTCTCTTCACGCATCCCGTTAGTATCAGATTCTGGCTCAAAATTACTTACATCCTCTTCCTCAGCTTCTTCGGTAATTATGTAATCAGAGTCCTCATCTGCTTCTGATGTTTTGTCTTCAGCTCTATTTATGTCATGTTCTTGTACTAGACCAAAGATATTTGTATCTTGTTCTATCTCTTCCTGTACTGGATCAGCTATATTTTTTATCTTGTTCTATCTTTCCCTGTACTGGATCAGCTATATTTATAATATCTTGTTCTATTTCTTCTTGTACTACATCAGATCTATTTATATCTTGTTCTATCTCTCCCTGTCCTGGATCAGCTATATTTATATTATCTTGTTCTATCTCTTCCTGTCCTAGATCAGCTCTATTTATATCTTGTTCTATCTCTCCTTCGACAACTACGTGGGTAACGTGCTCATCTGTTTCTTTGTCTTCAAAAAGAGGTTTTTGCTCGTCAAGTTTTTTGGTTTTAGTACAATTAGTGGCCTCTATTATTACATCAGAAGGATCCCATGCAAATTTAATATAAGGTTCGCCCTGAGAAACGCGGTTAAGAAGCATCTCTTCAGTTTTACTAGCATAATTTTCGATATCATCAACAGAACAATAATTGTTTGTCTGTTCATTTTCTTTACTTTCATCTATAATATTGTCAACGTTATTTTCTAAGACAGACGGAGAAGCAGCAGAAATTGGAACGTATCCAGATGGTGTCGACTGATTTGTCTTTTTTTTTCTTAACTTGAAAAGCCTTTTTCCCAGCAGCTGACCTTTCCCCAGAAACTGACTTTGGTGGCACCTTCAAAAGATCCATAATGTGTTTTTTTCTTGACACCATATCTATAAACATAGAGGAAAATAATTATGGCAAAAAAAATTAAAAATAATAATTGGTTTGCAAAATTTTCTGATTTTTCAAATGATAAGATAAATAACAAAATTATTACAGTTATAAGTAGCAATAGTCGCATCTCCTTCAACAATAATTTTTTTCTTTTGGGGCAAAATGCCTATCTCCTAACATGAACAAATACGAATTTCATTAATTTATTTCTAAAAGTTTTGATACAAATCATAAGGAATAATAAATATTATCTTTACCACCAAATAATTGACCTAGCACCTAGCTAAATGAAACGTTTATTTTGCCATCGTACATAAAAAAAGGATGGTTAAAATTTCAAGTGCAATTTGAGCAACGACGTATGTTATCGACTGTTTAAACGCATTGAAAAGAGATGACCTATAAATGCTTGTTGTAATTCTTGTCTTAATATGATTATGAAAATGCTCCCTTGACTAACCTAGTTTGTTATTCTTATGACATAACCTCCTTTTGCTTGTTACTACTTGTTACTTTCTTTCATATTTCCTACGTTTCCATATTTCATTATACATTTTCAAAATAGTTCTGTTCAGAACTCTTTCTTTGTTCAATCTTTTTTTTTATGATTGTGAACCTGAACATGCTAAATTTGGTGTTAAAGCACTCAGGAACACTTAGGAGTGATGGATAGAGGGATAATGAATTGCCAATAGATGCCTATGAACAGCCACCTTAAATTTTCTCATATCATAAGTGAGAGGAACACAGGAACTAGGAGATCATTCCAGAGTTTAGAAGCCGTGTAGAAAAATGTGGATTGCGCCCGTTTGGCATGACAAGTGGAGATTTGTACTGCATACTGATGATGTGAATGAGCAAACCGAGTGTTTCTCGCAAAGATAGCCTGAGATGGTATCAAAGAATATAATTCAGCAGCACAATAGCCGTTGTAATAACGATAATACAAAGAAAGAACTGAAACCATCCTTCTATGCTCAAGGAACTGTATGTGAGAAATTAAGGACGGGTCATTTATAAGCATAATCGCTCTCTTTTGAATACGATCAACGATATCGAGATCGTATTGGGGAGCACTAACCCAGAGCTGAAAATTGGGTTGGGAACGTGAATGACCTATACGGTACTGTTTTTTGGGAATGTATAACTCCATTCTCATGAGTATGACTTCAGATACTGAAATAGTGCTGTCTGAAGAAGAGGACGACTTAAAACAATATTCACGCCATGGAAAGGTTGCAAAGAAATCCGTAAATCACTCCATCGAGCTGACTTAAAACACCACAAGGTTCTATTAGACAATAGTCGGAAAGACCTAAAGGCGAAAGAACGGAAGTTTTATAAACAAGAGGGTTTGATGTAAGAAAGAGATATGGAAGATGTGGAGTATGGTTAGGGTTATCAGGGATTCTTGTGGGTTCAGAAATCATTTGTGTGAGATCACATGAAATAGCAAATGTTTCTGCACTATGACCAGCAGGATTTGTAGTACATGAAAACTGAAGCCAATTAGAGTTATGAACATTGAAATCGCCTACAATTGAGATATCGCAAGATGGAAACCGAGACAGGAGATAGTCAACTTTCATACTAAGGTAATCGAAGAAGTCTTGAAAGTTACTGTCATTAGGAGACCTATAAATGCAACAGTAGAATTTCGCAAAATTAGGACCAGAATGTTTAAACCAAGTCACGTCAAAATTTTTATTTTCTAAGGAAGAACCTCTCTTGCAATCAATTCTGTCCTTGATGTAGGCACATACGCCTCCTTTATATCGAAAGTTAGAGTGAAGGTGGTAGTGAGGAAATAGCAAGTCGGGTGACTCGAAGCTTTCAGAGGAGACTTGTGTTTCAGATATAAACAAAATAGCAGGTTGTAATTGTTCAAGATGTTGGTGAATAGCATTAAGACTAGACCTGATACCGCGGATGTTGCAGTAGTGAATCAGAAAGTTGATCCTTTCGATGACCGAGGTCGCTTGGGCCCTGCCCTCCCGGATATCCAAATGGGACAGGATTTTACGTCCGGCATTTATTACTCTAGAAACTACAGCCATCTTATTTTTTAATTTAGGACTTAATCCGATAGGAAGACAGTGAGGGCGAGAAGGAAGAATAAGGATGAGAATAGATTAAGGATGAAGGAAGAGGTAACCGGCAGCCCTTACCGAGCTCAGAAAATCGCAGACCCACTATTAAGGAGTCCATCCATGGTAAGGGTGGTGGTACCTCCCCGGCTGGCATGGAGTATACATGCCTACCACCTTTACGTTTATTCCAAAATCTTTGTTAGTTTTTCCGAAACCCCGTAATGTCTATATAAGGTGAAACCTTGCATATGTAAGCACAACAGTTTGTGCTGAATTTATTACAATATTTTGAAAAGGAGAAGCAAAACAACGGCCCTTTAATACAACTTTCTAGTGTTAAAGAGGTAGGTGTTTTTAAAATTGTCTTAAGCTCAATTAATAGTGATCTCAAATTTACAGCGTGTGGCAAATGCCTTGAGTATATCTGTCACAAGAGTGAAAATATCAAGTCTCGGGCAAAATCCAACCCAATTCTGTCAGTCCGGGTAAAAAACGGCCACGTAAAAAAGTTAAATCCGAAGATCTTGCAGATACCTCGAAAATGTCCATCAGGGATACCTTATATAATATACAGTGTGTCCGAGATTCAGCATGCATGTATTGCTATATTCGTTAATATTGAAGATAGAATGTCGGTTAAATGGGGAAAGTTTTAGAGAATTTTATGGCTATCATCATGGTAAAGTCAGATTTGAAGTAACTTTTTTTGTTTTTGAAATAATTGAAGAAAACAAAAATTGTGCATTTTCTACTACCCCCTGTAGCTCTTTTATTTGAAGTCTGACAACATTTTGATTTGTACATTATTATGACACTTTTAAAAGACAATTTAAAAAAAAGTACCAAAATTTATCTAGTCATTTGTTTTTGAAATACATACACTATTGTTTTTCATATGGACGCCATCTTGGATTTTTACATTATCGAATAGTATTTTTTATCACCTTTTCAGCGATGTATCACATGATACGAGAACTATCAAAAATTTAAACCCTTGCTAATTTATCTGTTTTTACTTACAAAATTTAATACATTTCTAACTTTTGTTTTTGGACGCTATTTGGATTTTTACATTATCGAATAGTGGATTTTAACACCTCTTCAACAATGTATTACATGATATGAAAATTTACTTTCAGCAACCAAACATTTAAACAAAATAAAATATGAGGCCATGGATAATAATTGCAATGACTAACAAGAAGATGACATTATTTATTTTTTCGCGTAAATTATTCGCAATCTGTGTTAAGTACTTGGAAAAATAATTGTTCTTGTTGTCATTGTTAGTGTTTATTATTGTTGTTATTCTGTTATTCGTTTGTGTTGTTTTTATTGTTTGTTCCTGTTGTTATTATTGTTAATATTTATTTCTGTTTTGTATCTTGGTGCAAGATTTTTTGAAGTATGGCGTTAAGATATTCCAATGAAGAGAAGCTAGATATGCTTGAAATCTATTTCAAAGCAAATAGAAATGCAGATAATGCAATAAGAAATTATGAAGAAATATTTCCCGATCAGGTTCAACTGAATAAACACATTTCAGGACTTTAGTGATGAATTTATTATCACATGGCAGTTTTGAGAAGGAAAGACCTAACAAGTATGTTAAAGATAATGAAGGTAATAATAATGCTGTTCTAAATTTTGTTGGTGAAAACGAAGCATCTTCGGTTAGAAAAATGGCCGATGTATTACACATTCCGAAATCCTCCGTCCATGACATTTAAAAAAAATAAATTTCATCCATTCAAACCAATTATTACACAAGCGTTACGAGAAGGTGATTTTGAGAGACGAATGGCATTTTCACGGTGGTACATTCAAAAATCTGGGGAAGATCCTCAATTCTCGTCCAACGTTTTATGGACGGATGAAACCAGATTTACAAATTGCGGAATTTTTAATAGGCACAATACGCACTTCTGGAATGTGGAAAATCCCCATAAAGTTTGTGAAAGGAGATTTCAAACCAGATTTGGTTTCAATGTATGGTGCGGAATTATAGGTATAAATAAAATTTTCTTAAAAAGTTTATTTTAAATGTAACATTTTAGGAAATAACTTGATTGGACCATTTATTTTCAATTATAATTTAAACGGAGTCCGATACTTAGAGATGTTGCAAGAACAAATCATACCCGCTCTGAGAAACATCAATCCAAATTTAGAAAATATTTGGTTTATGCAAGACGGCTGTCCAGCACACAATTCAGCAGACGTTAAACAATATTTGCAAAGAGTATTTAATAATAAATTAATTTCCAATAATGGGGACATTTTATGGCCTGCCAGGTCCCCTGACTTGAACCCACTAGATTTTTATTTATGGGGTCATACAAAAAACGAGGTGTACTATTTCGACACTCCAGAAAATCTTGACCTTTTAGAAAATAGAGCAAGACATGTATTAAATTCTGTAAATAGAAATACGTTAGTTAGGGTTACACATTCGGTGTTAAATCGTTGTTAAAAATGTGTGGAGTGTAGAGGGGGACATATCGAGCATGTTTTATGATAGTTACTATTATCGGTTTTGTTTTTATTTTAGTTATTAGAAATTACAATAATTAGGAATCTAATTGTATAAATTTTTCATTTATTATTCCATGCCTTCTCAAGGCCTACTATTTCAATTTTATATTTTTTAAATTTTTGATAGTTGGAAGTAAATTCTCGTATCATGTGATACATCGCTGAAAAGGTGATGAAAAATACTATTCGATAATGTAAAAATCCAAGATGGCGTCCATATGAAAAACAATAGTTAGTGTATGTATTTCAAAAACAAATGACTGTAGATAAATTTTAGTCTTTTTTTTTAAATTGTCTTTTAAAAGTGTCATAATAATGTACAAATCAAAATGTTGTCAGACTTCAAATAAAAGAGCTACAGGGGGTAGTAGAAAATGCACAATTTTTGTTTTCTTCAATTATTTCAAAAACAAAAAAAGTTACTTCAAATCTGACTTTACCATTATGATAGCTATAAAATTCTCTAAAACTTTCCCCATTTAACCGACATTCTATCTTCAATATTAACGAATATAGCAATACATGCATGCTGAATCTCGGACACACTGTATACGAACAAAGTGAATGTATTATAGTTATATAGCTTCTACATTGGTCTAAATTGTATTATTTACAGAAAAACATGTCACAGTTGCAGCTTTAAATGCAGAAATTCGTAACACCCATATTCTGTTAAGCGACAGAAGTTTAAATCGTGTCTTACATGCAATGGGGTTCAAGTTCCAGAAAGAGTGTAATCGAAGAGCTTTGGTAGAAAAAAGAAATATAGCTGAAATGAGAACACAGTTTTTGAAACAATACATGCGAGAAATCAATGCACCAATTCGTAGGCAAGCAGGTTTTATTGACGAAACATGGATCTACTCAAAAGGAAATCCGGGAAAGTCCATGGCAAGATGACGATGTAAAGAGTGTACGAAAACCTCAAGGATATGATGGTAAAAGATTTATAGTTAGTTATTCATGCTGGAACTGCCGCAGGATTTGTACAGAATGCTTCTTTGCTATTTGCGTCGAAGTCATTGAAAGATTACCATCGTGAAATGAATGAGGATATGTTTAAAAAATGACTCACTGAAAATCTGCTAAACAATTTAGAAGCACCTTCATTAATTATAATGGATAATGCGCCTTATCATTCCATGTTAGTGGAAAAACTATCAACATCGTCTTGGACGAAAGGTAACATGATTTCATGGTTAATAAAAAATAACATTAATTATGATTCCACCTCATTCAAAACCGAGCTCCATTCAGTAATAAAATCACAACGAATAGTAAAACGATATGAGGTCGATGAAATAATGAGTTACGGACATGACGTATTAAGATTGCCATCTTATCATTGTGAATTCAATGCGATTGAACTAATATGGGCACATGCTAAAGGATACTATGACAAACACGTAGGAAGAGATGGGTTCAAAGACCAAAATGTAATTAGTATGTGGAACGAAGCTTTTACAATAATCTAATCAACATATTTGGGTTAATTGGGTACGCCATACAGAGGAAATTATAAAACAGTGGTATAAACGTGAGGAAGTGCTAGATTTTACAGTAGATGAAATGATTATCAACGTTACAAGTGATTGTGATGGTTCGGATACAGATTAATTCCTAGCCTTTTCTGTAATCAATGCGTTACTACAACATAATTATGTATTTCACAAATATATACTAATTAATTGCATTAAAATTTATTTAATCATCCGAAGGGCCACAGCATTGCTCGCTATTACAATTACAGTTGTACATATTCATAGATCTTCAAGGCTCGTAATTACCGGGCGATTCTTTAATACTAATGAAGTTTGAATTCCCCACAAAACAAAAAATTTTAAAGGTTGGTAATTATACGTTGTCATTTATTTAATTCCAGTGGTGTATGTAGTATCAGTCTCTAAATTAATAATTTATTTTTAAATTGCAAATAAATCTCCCGTTTTACAACAAATTTTATATTTATACTAAGCACAGTTATATTATTAACATTTTATTTAATAAACTATAAAAATTGCTAAAAATGTCCACCGTTATGTTTATGACACAATTCCGCTCTACGCTTCATATTGTCAAATGCTTTTTCGAGAGATTTCGTAGGTGTAATTTTTTCAACTTCCTCTCCAAAATTATGTGGATTTTCAGTTACCCACGTTCGATAATTTTGACTATTAATATAAACAGATAAATGAAACCATCTATTCTGATTATCAACAGCATGCAGTTGTTGTATAACATAATAATATGATTTTTTATGCAAAATCCGTTGACAACCCTGTAATTTGAAAATAAGGGTAGTAGGTATCACAAATGTATCCGTTGACAACTTACCAGCTTGATCACTTAACTGACTGATTTTTTGGGACTTGCTTCCATTCCTTGCCTTACGACTTGTACCACTTCATAATTTCGTAGTAATGGACGACCTATAGGATTTGCCTTACATGTGCAATTCCTAGTTTCTTATCTTCAAAAAGGTTTTTAACCTACAAATGCAAATGAATGTGATGTAAACATTATCTAATTACTTTAATAAATTCTTGAATTACGAAGTAAGTAGCTCTTTAAGGAACGTTGATAATGCATAATGGAAAAGTAAATGAAAATCAAAAACAAATTAATGACAGCATCACCAGGACTGATGTCAAAAAAGAACGAATAAAGTAACTAAAAATATTTAACCACCAATGTAACACCCTAAAAAAACTGGAATAGTACGCGCGAAATTCAAACTGTCATAAGTATTAAAGAATCACCCGGTACATAACCTACAAATTTTATAATAATTACTAATCACATGTAAATGTTTTGACATATACCTTTGTAAAAATCAGCATTTTATATTAACCTCATTTTCAATTTTCATTCACCTGTGGGTCAAGGTGCTATTTTTCAAAGCATATTTCATATTATCACCTGCAATTATAATTAAAGATTAAATACCTTTGTATGTATAATAACGTCTAACACTTACCATGGCCTTTAATTTTTACGTTACGATAAAAACCTTTTTAACCGGTTTTAACAAAATTACAATTTAATAACTTCAAAATATTTAATTTTTTAAGTTTTTCTACGAAGTATTGTTTTGATATTGTGATGCATTACCGCCATCTAAGAGAACATTTATTAAGTTTGATTTTTAATCATTTATTATTATGGATATAAGTTGACTAATATTTTTCATATTAATCCATCCGTTACTAGATTATGACGTAGGTCAATTCTTTGGTGGCAAAGATAGTAATAAAAATACCTTACACATTGTCAAAAAATAACTAAATTTAAACTTCAATTGACTTGGGTTTTTAAGAGAAATTAAACCAACACACATAACATCTTGTCAACAATGCATTTCTACGCTGATGCCGGGAAGTTACGAACTTTGCCCGCCAAGAATTTCAAGCGAGGAGTTTTGCAATTTGCTCTGTCGCGTTTTATTTTAAAACGGTCGATGCCACGGGCTTAAGTTTTTTACTGTCCAAATAGTACCAGATAGAGCAATAAAATTTTGTTTAGCAAAAATGGAGTTACGCACTTTGCGATTTACACCATCGATATACCTAAGCGACTTCAATTGTTTTACCTGATCGTTCTAATGTATTGTCGCATTAGCTGGGATATAGTCTGGCCCAGTTCCTTATTGGAATCAAATCTGATAATCGATTCTAAGAGCGAATTTCACAAATTCAAAAGTCATTGTACATAGAATTAAATGGCGAATAATAATCCGCAAATATATTTTGGGGCTGCTAGTTAAAAAATAGGGTAATGGGGTGACGTCCTCGTTCCAATGATGGCGTCATCGTTCAAATGATGACGTCATTATTAAAAGATATGTAACATTTAAATCTACACCTTTTTTTGTTTTTTTTTTCGTATTAATGTTCTTTGAGTTATTGAATTTGTTCCATACTTAATCAGCACCCTGTAAGTATGAGGGTTAAAAAATTTCTGGTTCACGCTGTATGTATAGCGTTTTTTTCGCCGTATACCCAAATCAAATCAATACAATTCTTATATCAAGTGTATCGTTCACCATAAATATTGTTTTTGTTTGTTTTTAAAAATTACAAAAAAAAAAAATTAGAGCAATACTTTGTTATGTTTAAAGTAATACGGAAAAATAACGAGTTATTTACTAAATTTATTTACGTCATAAGTGAGAAAAATAAGAAAGCACAATCAGGTTTTTTCACTTTGAAAAAGTATATTTCCTTAAAATGAATCAATCATAAACCAAACAATGGCATATGTCATGGTAAACATAAAGTGAATGACCTTTACTTTCTATCAACAATGAATGGGTTGTTATTTAATTTTAGCAATTTAAAATTTTACATTTTTTTTATTCGGCAAGGTTACATTTTATTATGGCAAATTATGTGAAGAAAAAATGTATTTGTTAAATTAAAGCCGTTTATTCTTTAAAAAAAGAAGAATCTAATTTTTGACGTTTGGGCAAATTAATCGACTTTATCAAAGTTAAAAATGGCTTAAATGTTGTGTCGTAACCCAGACGTACCCTATCATGGAAACGTGTAATTTGTACTTGTTCGCACTAATGCAAATTCAAGAGACAAGACAATAGCTAAAGGATGCATCTTAATTTGACTGATAAGATGCTTTTATTAATTGCTTAAATTGATGTCACTGAGAATGATGCTACTTCGGTTAATGTTAGGCTTACTCCAATTAATAGCTTAAATCTCCCTTGCTGGCCGTGATTAAATAATCAGAGTTGATTTACAAATCTGATCTTGAACTCGCAAAATTCTAACCTGATATAAAAAAAAAAACAGTGATCGTCTAGGGGGCAAATAACCTACGTTGTGTAATGCGCAGGAGATAGGGTCGGATAAGGTTAATTTGTTGCATAAGGTGGCAGGTAATTAAATGAAACAAAACTGTAATTGAGATAAACGAGTTGCGCTACCTGGTGATTCGCTCGTCATCCTATTTACATCGGGAGAAAAAGAATCACCAAGAAAACTCCCTTTATTCCGATAATAATCACACAAAGAAAAAACAAGATCAGATAACACAAGTAATCAAAGCAATCAAAGGATTAAATAGGTATCACACTACTCTATCGGTATTAAAGGCGTACAAATCTATAACATTGCATAAAACGAAGTTTAGTCACATAAAATCAGGTCTACAAATGGCATTCGAATTAAAGCAAAAATAAACAAGTAATAAATACAAACAGGGGATCCCTTTTGGAACCAATTCCTGTCTGCTTTTAGTTAAATAATTACATATAAAGCATTTTATAAACAGAACACAAATAAAACAACAAGGGACATCATTAAATCAAGTTAAAAGGGCGTACCTTACAATATTTAAATATCACCAAAATAAAATGCAAAGCGATTTAAAATCACTACCCTAAATGCGATAAACATAAACAGTGTGATCGTATCCACAATTTCATAAATTCAACCTACATAAAATAGAACAACAAACAGAAAATTAAATAGGTTACAGATTATTTAAGTAGATACAAAAGAAAAGGGCAAGTACCGTTACGCATACAAATTTGTGGATACGAGCACAACAAATGATACACATGGACAGTAACAATAAAGGATATGCTTGATTACACAGAAAAACCCTTCGTGGCCAAACACATTAAATATGCAGTTAAGACAAATTATAACATCTGAAACAAAGTCCTGCAACACCGATGCACACACCTGATTAGTAGGTATTATTACAAATGCAAGATAATAACGCTCTCAATTCCTCTTAGGCATAAACAAAACACAAAAATATAGACATATAGGCATATAACGGTAACAAAAGGGACGTTTGTATAAATATAGATCATTTGGATCAGCTTTTCTGATTTTATACCTATGATCGTTTGTGGTTTTATCATTATAAATACAGGTTGGAATTATCAATACACAAAACAGAACACATAAAGAAAGAAAAGAGAGCGAGCTTTCTCGCTGTGCCTGCGAAATTTCAATGAACACAACGGTTTTGCAAGTCAGGGTGTCAGTTGATTTTAACAATTTAAATGCGTAAGTAGAATGACCTTTTCTGTGTAATTTCTCAAACCGTAAAATCTTATCTTTTACTTACATTATCAATGTATGTTATCCTTTTAAGCTTTCACCAGCACAAATGGTTAACTACTCGGATTTATCGATTAACACAAAACAGAGCAGAAGATTTAATTAAAACAAACACCGAATCGATCTCAAATCTTACTCCCGCACGCTTTGAAAATTCTAATCAGACTCCCCTTTCTAAACACAACAAACCGTTTTTATTCCATCGCCCCCTATCTCCTCACCCCATATTTTCCATGTCAAATAACAAAAGCAATAAAAATATTTCGTGTGAACGCTTTTGACTTTAATTATACAAGGAAACATTATTTCTAATTAACATGTGCAATCAACCGTAGAAAGAAACCCTGTATTTCAAATATCACATTTCAACTCATGAACAACCCATGCTTTGACCTCGGTGTAATTTCTTGTATAATAGTGACATGTTTATTTCCAAACCGCTTTCATAAACATATTTAGTGATTGGTCTTGCTCTTTGATAAAGGCAGTTTCTCTGCCTGCAACTTAAAATATGTGGCTGCGGCACACCCTCAGTTAAAACCCTACACAAACATGCCTTACATAAAAAAAAAAGAAATACAAATCATTCTCAAATAACAATCATTATATAATAAATTTTAGTAATTATCTTTTGCTATCGCGACAACAATTTTTTTAATCGGAATATTTTCAATGTATTCCGAATTTCCGTAGTGTGCTACCTACAGAACGCCCCTTTGAAAGCTTGACGATGTTTGTTCGTGAACATTCGGAGAGTTTTCAACATCCTTCGTTTCGGATCGTGGTCTTCGTTCTCTTCCGCCAGGAACTATTTTCCTTTGTACTAAAACAAAGCGTAATTAGTAAACATATTAATGAAGCAATCGGAACGTCTATTAGACGACATGCTCAGTAAACCATGAGAAAACATGCTAGATGACTCATGCATAAATAATATCAGAAAAACAATATTAAATCAAATATAAAAAGAAAAATAATGGGTGTATACAACCAGGTTTCCACTTATTTGTGGACGAGCAAATGCCTAGGGCACAGCCGTCGCTATTCCTAGGGTTCGGGCCTATGATAAAACTTCAGGTTAGCAATATTATAATTTCCCTTTACCGAGTCCAGCTCTTCATCCAACAAACGGTACACGTTCGGGTAGGGTTTAGCTATAATGCGAAAAGGTCCAGAATATAAGGGGAGAAACTTGGATATTTGCTTCTTCGAGGCGTCCGAAATATTGCTTTCCTTAAGCAAAACGTAGTCGTCGATACATAGTCGGTCACCTTGGTGTTTGAAACCTCTGACGCGCTCTCTTGCACTTCTGTCCAAGTTCTCTCTGACTTTATTCCAAATCACGGCCTGCGATTCAGTGGTGGAGATAGGCAACATTTTCCCCAGGTAAGTGGCGAAATGGTCCCTCGGGCGCGGAATATTTACAATATCGAAAGGGGTAGCCCGTGCTTAAATGGGGATGATATTAAATAAACACTCTATATCTTTCACGTGATTAGCCCAACTAGCGTGTGCATTTTGACAATAGACCCTAAACAACCTGCTTAGTTCCTCATAACCCGCCCGCCGGATTAGATGCGGGATGTCGTATGGAAGAAAAAGTAACACGAACTCCATTGCTTTTAAGCGATTTTTGCCAGTACGCCGCAGTAAACTGGGTTCCGTGGTCCGATAAAATAGTCTTAATAGGAATATACTTGATGTAGTCTTGGAGTATGCACTTTACCGAGATCCTTGCAGTAGCCCTGCGTACGGGGTAGAGCCGTAAAAACTTGGAAAAACAGTCAATTACCACAAAAATATAAGCAACTTTGCCCCTCCCTTCTGGCAACGGTCCATAATAATCTACAAACACCAAATCACCCGGAGCCGCGGCTGAAATTACCTGAATCGGCCCAGTTAACGTCCTATTAGGG
Source organism: Vesta saturnalis (assembly GCA_036346205.1). Taxonomy (NCBI): domain Eukaryota; kingdom Metazoa; phylum Arthropoda; class Insecta; order Coleoptera; family Lampyridae; genus Vesta; species Vesta saturnalis. The sequence continues at coordinate 3,817,810 of JARFJB010000209.1, read as the reverse complement.
GATTTAGTCTTCTGACACAAATCACAACTTTGGATGACCCTGAAAATGGTGGCTCGGAATTTACGAAAATAAAACCACCGCTTTAAGAGGGCGCATAACTTGGAGGTGCCAAAGTGGCCGTAATATTGATGCAAAGACCGAATCACATCAGTGACTAGAACCGCGGGCAATGCTATTCGGCAACTTCCCGAAGCATCCTTACACAGTAAAATGTCGTCGATCAACTGAAAATCATTAACCAACCTGCTTTGGGTTTTGTCTAATACGACAGGGACCCCGGTATAGAATTGATATAAGGAAACCAAAAGTAATCCTCCTTCTGCAGTTTAGATATATTCCCGAGCTGTTTACAAATATCCTTGGAAAACTCTCTTTCAAAGGCGCACAATAGACCAGTAACACGAGTGTGAGCTACTATAGGGTTTTTCGCCTCGTTATGTACTAAGTGGGCGTCCGACAAACCCTCCGTAAATCGAGATAGAGTGTCCGCCACTACGTTGTCACGCCCCTTGATGTGTTCGATCGTATAATCGTACTGCGATAAATATAGCGACCATCGCGTTAGGCGATCGTTCAGAAGCCGACAATGGTGAAGAAATTTTAACGAATAATGATCAGTGCGAATTACAACACGATAGCCCAAAACTAGCGTACGGTATTTATTTAATCCGAAAATAATAGCCAACAATTCCTTTTCGGTGACCGTATATAGCAATTCGGGCCCGTGAAGGACGCGACTAGCAAACCCTATAACCTGATGTTCGCCCTCCTTGCTAAGTTGATACAATTCAACCCCGACAGCCAACTCGGAACTGTCCGCCTGTAGGTAGAAGGGTTTCGAAAAATCCGGGAAAGATAGCATGACGGTGCTCAAAAATAACCTTTTGGTTTGTTCAAACCTTTGCTGTTCCGCCTCTCCCCAATACCATTTAACCCTCTTCTGGAGTAACCTCAACAAAGGCGCAATGAGGTAACTGTAACGTTGGACAAATCGACGATAATAGCTACACAACCCAATAAAAGCTCTCAATTGTTTCACATTTCTTGGCCTAGGGAACTGTTGTATCGAAGACAATTTTTCAGGATCAGATTTAACGCCCCTAGTAGTTATAACGTGTCCCAAAAACTTTACCTTTGGCAACAAAAAATCCGTTTTCCTAACGTTTATGGTTACATTGGCCTCCTTAAATCGCGCAAAAAGTTTCGTAAGATGTTGGATATGGTCACAAAACGATTCAGAAACGACCAAAAGATCATCAACGTAATTGAATACAAACTGGCGTAATTCGGGCCCTATAATCACATCCATAGCTCGCGAGAAAGAACCGACAGCCGTTTTAACCCAAAAGGTAGGACTTGATAAGTGTAAGACCTCCCGTTAAACAAAAATCCCGTATATTGCTTACTGTCTTCGCTTAATGGGATCTGCCAATAAGAAGCGGTTAAATATATGGTTGTTATGTATCGGACTCTAGAAAAAGACGTTAAAATTTCCTCGGGTGGTACCGGAGACTCATAATCCGAGACCATTCGCGAATTCAAAAACCGCGCGTCCAAACATATGCGAACACTCCCGTCTTTCTTCTTGACAACAGTCATGGGACTGGCATATTCCGTCGCCTCTCTTTGATGACCCCAACCTTAACATGCGATTAATTTCCTCCTCCACAGACGCTCTCAAACAAAAGGGTATAGGATAGGGTCGACGCAAAATGGGGTGGTGTCGTGCAGCTTAATAACATGCGTATATTTGTTGGTACGACTCGGGATATCGCTAAAGAGTTGTCTATACTCCTCGAATAAAACCTTGAATTGCTGACGCTGACTAGGGTCTATATTGGGAATGTTTTTTATCTTTTCTTCCATTTCCTTCGTAACATCCAACATGACCTTGCTAGGCTCGGAGCAACGTGACGCCGTTTGGAAAAGCGATACAGGGTCCGTGATCATTGGATCGACGGATCAGTGATATTGAAACGGATAGAATATTCTGTTCCGTCATTGAGGACGGTTAGGACATCATCCCCAAAATTTATCCTCCCCGATACAGAATACAGCCAATCTATCCCCAGTATGACGGGCCGGATTAAACCTTTAATAACCAGAAAAGAATGTTCAAACGTAACGGGATATTCTCAATTGAAAAGGGATCCACACCTGGTACCTGACCCTAGCACTCCTTTGTCCCACCGCCCCTCGCAGCTGTATACCCGTTACCGGAAGTCTAGAGAAGTTTGCCCACTGACTAATTTTGAAATAGCACTCCTCACTGATGCAAGTAACCTCGCTTCCCGAATCTAACAAACTCATTAGGGAGATATTACAGCACTTGATATAAATATGGGGCAATGGCCGAACTTTGGTCAGGTACATTGGACTACCGTTGTTTTGTAATGTGGAGAGAGGCACTACCGACGCGAAAGACGAAAATTCGGATTCCTGTGCAGGGGCACTCGTATCCCATCGGACCAACTGTAACGGGTTCTTAATACCCTTGTTATTTGCTCCCAACCCGGTCCCAAATTTCCACCCGTACCCCTGAATTAGTTTGACACCCTTCGAATACAATCTATTTAATTCCCGAGGGTCACATGGAGGGCCTACGCGTAGCACAGAAATAAAATTTAGGCTGGGAGTTTGAGAACAGCTAGAACCCTTACTATTTTTGAAACCTGGTTTTACAAATCTAATAAGCGGGCAGCTAGGCTGGGCGCTACCTTGAGTGGGAGTAAAATTTGGGGCGTAAGAGAAACCATCCCACTTTAGTTTCCCCAAGGGCCGTTTCCCGAAGAGCGAGGATGCGTCGCATCAGGGATCCAATATGGCGGGGTACGTTGAAAGGCGGCAACGATGCCGGTACTGCACCAGTAGTATTGACGGCCTGCACTCTCCCAACCTCATTTCTCGGCTTCCTTGCTTCAATAGCCGATAACCTTTCTAAAAGGAAAGAGCGCCATTCAAACTCCGGTCTGAACAGACTCCCCATAACGATTGGGTGGCAGTAGGATATTGACGCATAATTTCATACAGAATAACTTCCTCTGCGATGGGAGGGTCAAAAAGGCGATAGTCATTAATTTGTTTAAGAAAATACTCGGCAAGAGACAGTCTGCCGTCCGGGTGATAACGCATGTTGTATAGTTTATTGCGTTCAACAACCTGCTTTTCGGGAGACCAAAAATACGCCAAAAAGTTCTTCCTAAACAAACCGTAATCTCGGCAATCGACCTCGTTTATCAGCGCCCAACTTTGCGCACCGGCTTCTAAACACGTTTGCACCGCTCGCAAGTAATCCTCACCCGACAAGTGATAGGCTTCCGCAAACTGCTCAAATTTACGCAAGAAAAGCACGGGATGCACCGCGTGGTTACCGCGAAAAATGGGCTTCTCCAATTTTAAAGGGGACCTAGTTTTGCTAGATAGCGCCAACAGAATATTGCGACATTCAGCACCTGAAAAGCTAACATCAGCGATTTGAGATGATTGTTCATGATCAGGGAGTGTATTGCCATCTCCGTTCACTTTACGCGGGGTGGAAGTAATAAACCGTGCAGAGTCAATATTTCTAACACTAAGTGACTGACCTTCATAAAGATCCGATGATGGTCCTTTGTGCCGGATAGGCCCGAACCCTGTGCACCATTTGGACTGCCGGTTCCGGGTGTCGCAACAAGCTTTTCGATGGTCCTTTGCATCATCGCGCTCTGTTCGAGGAGTGTTTCCAGCAATCTTCCTGATTTCGCACAACCTCCTTGAGACCCTCCATTTCGGCGTCCTTCTGGCTGCCATCTCTGGATCCTGCCAGCCGGTTATGTCCATCGTGGGCATCTTGACGGGTGGCATCCATCTCCACTCCAAGGGCTTCCGCTTGGTCCATAATTATTCTCATAAACAAACAAAATTAGTATTATCTTAGTTACAGGTACGCCCCTTTAAACCGTCCTTAATAGTATTACCCTGAAAGCACAGAGTTGCCTCGCTGAGCAGAACAAAAAAAATAAAAAAAAAAAAATTCTTGTGACAAACCCGTCGTTCCATAGTACCATTGCAAATTTGAGCAAAAGGAGGTGATCAACTACTAATAATTTATTGCTCAGTGACAACCCTACCAATTCCCTTAAATCAGAACTGTCGGTTCTATGTTTAACAATTCATACTTTTTATTGGGTAAAAAAAAAATGTAATAATAAATAAAATCTTCGAAGGTTGCTGACCTCTGAATGATCAAACAAAAAAAAAACCATAGTTATCTGCCAATACAAATAATAGGTATGACACCACAACATCTTAAGCGACAGGTACCTACAATTAGCAAAGTGGAAGGTAACACATTTCAGCCGTACATACAAATTGTATTTACATATTATATATCAACGATAGTATAGCTTGGCGTTCCTTGACACACAATAGGCGGCATAATGCACTTGTACCTATGAGGTCTTAGCGGTTCACCCTTCAGCAGTACACAAAAAAAAAATAGTATTTACATGTTATATATCAAAAATAGTGTAGCTTGGCGTTCCTTGACACACAATAGGCGGCATAATGCACTTGTACCTATGAGGTCTTAGCGGTTCACCCTTCAGCAGTACACAAAAAAAAATAGTATTTACATATTATATATCAAAAATAGTGTGGCTTGGCGTTCCTTGACACACAATAGGCGGCATAATGCACTTGTACCTATGAGGCCTTGGCGGTTCACCTTTCAGCAGTACACAAAAAAAAATAGTATTTACATATTATATATCAACGATAACATATTTTGGCGTCCCTTGACACACAATAGGCGGCGTTAGGCACTTGTACCTATGAGGTCTTAGCGCAAAGTTCACCCTTCAAAGCAGTACACAAAAAAAAGTATTTACATGTTATATATCAAACAATAGTGTAGCTTGGCGTTCCTTGACACACAATAGGCGGCATAATGCACTTGTACCTATGAGGTCTTAGCGGTAAAAAATTCACCCTTCAGCAAGTACACAAAACATAGTATTTAACATATTATATATCAAAATAGTGTGGCTTGGCGTTCCATTGACAACAACAATAGGCGGCATAATGCACTTGTTACCTATAGAGGCCTTGGCGGTTCACCTTTCAGCAGTACACAAAAAAATAGTATTTACATATTATATATCAACGATAACATATTTTGGCGTCCCTTGACACTACAATAGGCGGCGTTAGGCACTTGTACCTCATGAGGTCTTTGCGGTTCACCATAAATACGCATTCACCCTGCTCAACCAAAATGTGTTACATAACCACGAGCTGTAACGACAATTAGCAAACTGGAAGGTAACGCTTAGTTCGGCTTACATACTACATGGTTAGTATTTATATGATTATATCCAACGAGTACATACTTCGGCTCTCCTTGACACAATAGGCGGCATTAGGCACTTGTACCTATAGGTCTTTGCGGATTACCATAACTAAACATTCACCCTTCCCAAAATACGTTACATAACCAGTATCGATATGATCAACAGCAAGACATTGAAACCTAATAATATGGTGGTGTAATAACGCTAAAATTTAGTACTAAAGCCTATTAGACAATAGGACTGTCCTCAATCAATTCATTGTGCTTTAATAATCAAGTAAGTCAGCGCCTTCTAGATTAGCTGCAATTTGACGAAGAAGAAAAAAATTATTTAATCTTGTTTTACTTGCAATGGCGGACATTATTTTCCCTTGCCCTATGCAGTAATAAACAACATTACCCTATCACCTCCATAATTGCTTTTCAACAAAATATTACTGGCTCAAAAGCAAAACTACATTGAAATTTATTCCTAATGTACAAGAAAACAATTCAGACCATATCAACTTTTGTTTCCATCCTTTCCTTATAATTTAATTAATTAAAATGAATTTGCAGTGAATAAATGAAAAGATAATCAACCACGCCCCTAAATGCAACAAAACCTTATCCTGGTCACGGCACCACTCTGTCGTAACCCAGACGTACCCTATCATGGAAACGTGTAATTATGTAACTTGTTCGCACTAATGCAAATTCAAGAGACAAGACAATAGCTAAAGGATGCATCTTAATTTAACTGATAAGATGCTTTTATTAATTGCTTAAATTGATGTCACTGAGAATGATGCTACTTCGGTTAATGTTAGGCTTACTCCAATTAATAGCTTAAATCTACCCTTGCTGGCCGTGATTAAATAATCAGAGTTGATTTACAAATCTGATCTATGAACTCAGCAAAATTCTAACCTGATATAAAATATTAACAGTGATCGTCTAGGGGCAAATAACCTACGTTGTGTAATGCGCAGGAGATCAGGGTACGGATAAGGTTAATTTGTTGCATAAGGTGGCAGGTAATTAAATGATAACAAAACTGTAATTGAGATAAACGAGTTGCAGCTACCTGGTGATTCGCTCGTCATCCTATTTACATCGGGAGAAAAAGAATCACCAATGAAAACTCCCTTTATTCCGATACATAATCAAACACAAAGAAAAACAAGATCAGATAACACAAGTAATCAAAGCAATCAAAGTTGATTAAATAGGTATCACACTACTCTATCGGTATTAAAGGCTGTACAAATCTATAACATTGCATAAAACTTGAAGTTTAGTCACATAAAATCAGGTCTACAAATGGCATTCGAATTAAAGCAAAATAAACAAGTAATAAATACAAACAGGGATTCTCCTATTTGGAACCAATTCCTGTCTGCTTTTAGTTAAATAATTACATATAAAGCATTTTATAAACAGAACACAAATAAAACATACAAGGGACATCATTAAATCAAGTTAAAATGGGCGTACCTTACAATATTTAAATATCACCAAAATTAATAATGCAAAGCGATTTAAAATCACTACCCCTAAATGCGATAAATCATAAACAGTGTGATCGTATCCACAATTTCATAAATTCACTACCTACATAAAATTCAGAACAACAAACAGAAAATTAAATAGGTTACAGATTATTTAAGTAGATACAAAATGAAAAAGGGCAAGTACCGTTACGCATACAAATTTGTGGATACGAGCACAACAAATGATACACATGGACCAGTAATTCAATAAAGGATATGCTTGATTACACAGAAAAACCCTTCGTGGCCAAACACATTAAATATGCAGTTAAGACAAATTATAACATCTGAAACAAAGTCCTGCAACACCGAAATGCACACACCTGATTAGTAGGTATTAATTACAAATGCAAGATAATAACGCTCTCAATTCCTCTTAGGCATAAACAAAACACAAAAATATAGACATATAGGCATATAACGGTAACAAAAGGGACGTTTGTATAAATATAGATCATTTGGATCAGCTTTTCTGATTTTATACCTATGATCGTTTGTGGTTTTATCATTATAAATACAGGTTGGAATTATCAATACACAAAACAGAACACATAAAGAAAGAAAAGAGAGCGAGCTTTCTCGCTGTGCCTGCGAAATTTCAATGAACACAACGGTTTTGCAAGTCAGGGTGTCAGTTGATTTTAACAATTTAAATGCGTAAGTAGAATGACCTTTTCTGTGTAATTTCTCAAACCGTAAAATCTTATCTTTTACTTACATTATCAATGTATGTTATCCTTTTAAGCTTTCACCAGCACAAATGGTTAACTACTCGGATTTATCGATTAACACAAAACAGAGCAGAAGATTTAATTAAAACAAACACCGAATCGATCTCAAATCTTACTCCGCACGCTTTGAAAATTCTAATCAGACTCCCTTTCTAAACACAACAAACCGTTTTTATTCCATCGCCCCTATCTCCTCACCCCATATTTTCCATGTCAAATAACAAAAGCAATAAAAATATTTCGTGTGAACGCTTTTGACTTTAATTATACAAGGAAACATTATTTCTAATTAACATGTGCAATCAACCGTAGAAAGAAACCCTGTATTTCAAATATCACATTTCAACTCATGAACAACCCATGCTTTGACCTCGGTGTAATTTCTTGTATAATAGTGACATGTTTATTTCCAAACCGCTTTCATAAACATATTTAGTGATTGGTCTTGCTCTTTGATAAAGGCAGTTTTCTCTGCCTGCAACTTAAAATATGTGGCTGCGGCACACCCTCAGTTAAAAACCCTACACAAACATGCCTTACATAAAAAAAAAAGAAATACAAATCATTCTCAAATAACAATCATTATATAATAAATTTTAGTAATTATCTTTTGCTATCGCGACAACAATTTTTTTAATCGGAATATTTTCAATGTATTCCGAATTTCCGTAGTGTGCTACCTACAGTTGTAGAACACGTCTGAAAATCAAAAATACTATGAAATTATAATCGAAGAACTTTTTTCCATTTAAAATTTGATTGAAAGTTTATAACATTCATTTACTGCACTGAAGATTAAAATTCGTTACTTGCTTGACGTAAACATCAGCGTACTGATGAAAGTAAGAAGAAAAGTGTGAGGCATTGTTCTCAATTTATACACGTTGTCCTAGAATATGTGTAACAATCTGCGGCAGCAGATCATACTGAAGAAAAACTTCTTATAAACATGGGTCCTAACTCTCTTCATTTCAGAGATAAAGCGTGTTTTAGTTGAGAGAAAAAAATGCTTTTTTTGCGATAATTCAATAACGGGTGAAAAACAATCCCACTCAGAAAAGTGAAATTGCACGATGAAAGCTAAATTTTGACGTAACTGTCATATCTCAAAAATATTCCAGTGGCGTAATTTGTAGGATGGTCTAATACTTCAACGACCCCAATTTGAACGCCACTGACGTTTTCTCAAATTTGTGGATTAACTGAGAATTTTTGAAGTTTTTTCTTGAAAAAAAGGTACTCTTATTATGAAGCTTTAAATCTCACCGTTTTCGAGAAAACGGCTCCGATTGATTTGATATGTATGCTTTTTTCAGCATTTTGGTTAATTTTTTCAATGAAAGTCTCGTTATTTTGAAAGGCTTCCCTGTTGGTATGAAAATTAAATATTGATACATTGTTCGGAGTTGTTTTTCTCGAAGTCGGCGAGGTTTAGAGCTCCAGAGTACTTTTAAAAAAATCCAAGTGAATTCACAAAACGTCCAATGGCATTCAAGTTAGGGTCGTTGAAGTTTCAGAAATGAAATTTGGTGTTCATCATGCAATCTCATTTTTTTTAGTCTCACCGTCATATCTTCAGCTGTTATTGAATTATCGTAAAAAGTAATTTTTCTGAACTAAAACACCCTGTATCTCTAGAATGCAGGGAGTTAGCACTTATGTTTATAAGCACTTTTCTTCTTATTTTCATTAATACTATCTGCTGACACAGTTTGTTACACTTACTCTGGGACACCTTGTATATCGAAAAAGGATTACAAAATTAAAATACTTATCTTTTAGGTATTAAATGTATTGTTATATAAATTTATACGTTTCGATAACAATTACAGTTATTATATTTCCGTTTTCAATTTTCATAATTTTATTTTGACATCTTAAATAATTCTTAAAAGATATTAACATTTACTGAGGACGATAACTTTAATTATTATCGAAACGTATAAATTCATATAAAGATACAAATACATGATTTAATACCTAAAAGATAAATATTTTAATTGCATATTATAAACGTGAAAGTTTACATTTTCATAAGAATTACAAAAAATCATTTTGTAAAGTTGAGGCTATTTAAATATAATTGTATGGCTTTTGTATCGCACATTAGTAGTAGGGGGGACACTTGTCGCCGCCATCTTGGATTTTGACGTCACAAGACCGCCTACGTGGGGGACCCTTTTTTTCACCCCTATGGTTTCTTTTCGGAGGCCTTTTTCATCCCCTTAATCCTCACCCTAATTTGGTTGTATTAAGAGCCTTTTTGACAGCCATGCCCTTTTTGTACTTGCTCACGTGAGGAGCACATTTAGATCTTGGTCTTGGATTTGGGGTTGGGGCAGGATGTTGGCTTCTTTTCGGGGGCCTTTTTCAACCCTTGGGCGAAGTATTATTGTTTATAATAATAATAATATATTTTCAAACGCTAAGCTTCCCTTCAATATTGTTAATAGACTTGGTTTTCCTAACGGTGTTTGAACCTGCACTAACAATTCTGCAGTTAATGCGAAAGTGCGGTTAGATGGGTAACTGCAATAAGTGTGAGATTGGCTTTTTTTGCACTCTGTGCGTTCAATCGTACTGCTATTTTTTGAATTGTGAGCTGATTTTGTATGATTTAGACGATTTAGTTAAATCAGTTTGGTATTTAATTTAATTGATTTGATTAATTTGATTTGAGTAATTGATTTGTATGTTTGAGAAAGAGACGAGGGAGAGACGAACACGATCAACCCCTATTACAGAAAACATTCATTAGCCTTTACACCACTATATTGCGCCACAAACAACCCTAATTAGTCCTAGAAATATACTGCTAGGTGGCGGCGCCTCTATTACAGAAAACATTCGCTAGTTTAAAATTATATCACTAGATGGTGCCACAAACAAAACCCTGCTTAGTCCTAGAAATATAGCGCTAGATGGTGCCACCTTTATTACAGAAGATATTCATTAGGCCATGCACAACTAGATAACGATACAAATTCAAATTTCCCAATAAGCGCCATAACAGGAGGGCGCAGGCCCTAACACAGGTTCCTGTGTTTTGTCTTATAAGCTAGCAATAGATCCCTTATTAGAATAAAAGTTCAAATTTCTCGCAATAAGTAATCAGAATGTAAACACTTAAATACAAGTCTAAATTCAAGTGTCCCGCCAAGGGGCCAGGGGCTAAGACCCGAAAGTAAGTAAGTTGCGAACCCGTACGTCTCATTGATTGTCGTATTCGCCGAAATATTCTTACCGTATTTCTTATTGTCTCACGGCCGGCTGCAATTCGATTCCTAAGGTCTTTTTTTGACGGGATTGTAGTAAACTTATGACTTGAGAAAACCCCAAACGCAACAATCTAAGGTATGTAATTCAGGAGAGCGAGCGGGCCAAGGTGACGTACCTCCTACCTATCCAACGATTTGGATATACTGTATCTAAGTGACGACCTAATTAATTAAAATGAGCTGGGACACTATTGTGTATAAACCATACATTTTGTTTGAGGTGAAGAGGAATTTCTTCCAGAAGTGCACGTAACTCTTCCTGTAGGAAGTGATAGGATTCGCTATTTAATCGTAATGGGAGGAAGTATGGACCAATTAAATGATCATCAAGTACTCCAAGCCACAACTTTACTGAAAATTGATGTTGAAAATGAGCTTGAAAGATTCCAGGTGGATTTTCATCAGCCCATAAGTGATTGTTATGAAAATTTCGTATAGAATCTCTGGAAAAGCTTGCCTCTTCAGTAAACAAAACGCCATTTAAAAACTTTGGATTCTGAGCGGTTACATTGAGAGTCCATTGGCGAAAAACTAGATGCGGTAAGAAGTCTCGAGGTAGTGGCGCCTGTACACGTTGAGTATGAAACGGATACAATTGCTTCTCTTTTAGAATTTTAAAACGGTGAAGTTGCTTACATTCAATATGCAGGCAATTTTTCCAGTACTTGTTTCAGGTGACTGCTAAGCTATATCGAGAACTGCTTCTTCTAGTTGCGCAGTTCGTACGTCTCGAGGGCGCCCACAGCAGTTCATTTCTTAAAATGAACCATTTCGCGTAAACGCTGGTGAAGGCGAGTAAATATTGTGTGGTGAGGCATCTCACGTTTTAAATACAACTCGGCATACAGTCGTCGAGCTTGCAGACCATTTTCACTACTTCGACTCTAGGCAAAATGCATATCTGCCATTTCCGCATTTGTAAAATTTTCCGTTTTTTTTTGAAGACACGAAAATTATTCACTTGTTGATATTAATTTTGTACCAAACTAATAATGAAAAAACGCTAATTTGACATTTGACGAGATGGTTGTACTTTATTTAAAAATATTGACAGCAACCTACTAGATAATATGAATAGAAATTAAAAATGCACAGTTTGCAATAAAAAAATGTTTTATTCAATAACGGTGCGTCCTGCGACAAAAATTCAAGAGACTAATTTAGTTCAGAATTGATGGTGGATTTCTACAAAAATATCAAAACGGGAAAAGTCAGTGGCGTACCATTCTTTTTTATTAAAACAGTTGTGACATTCTCGCACGAACGTCACTGCTGCAAGTAGAAATATTCACATCATCCCTCCAAAGAGTTTTGCAAATTAAAACTCTTTAAAATAATTAAAGAATAAATAAAAAATTAAAATTTGAACTGTCTGTATCTCAGAAACGAAGCATATATCGACCTACATTTATAGGAGCTTTTTTTCGCAAAATAACTTAGGCATTCACCCCCTAAAATCTTTCGCACTTATTTACAAACACCCTGTAATTATAATTATTTCATAGAAAGCCCTAAAGTACTTTTTGTGAATATTTTGAAAATTGAGAACTTTATTGAAAAAAGCGTAAAGATCTTTATTAAAGATAATTAAGTATTGAACAAGTTTTCGTAATGAACTTTTTAAATCATGTACTTTTAAAAATCAAAAAAATTCAATTTTAGATAGGTTTCCCCTATAATTTTTTTTAATATGAAACGAAATAAACATTAAACATTAATTTACACAAACGAAGAATAGGGTATATTGTATTGAAGTAAATGCCAAACCAAAGATTACGCATATTGTATTATATAAAGAGAAAAGTATTCAAATTTTACTTTTTCACAATGTAAAAATTTTGCATACGTGTATAAATTTAATTTATTACATGTGTTATGTATATTTAATGTAAGAGTAAATATGAATAAGATAAAAATGCCTGTAGCGCGGCTAATTAATTCTTTCTCCTATTTGATAAATACATCGCGACCTACACATAAGAAAGTCATGTGCTGGCCTCATCTGATTTTTGTAGATCAAATAATGAGTAAAGTAATTATAAATTTGTTTACGAATGAATGAGTAGATATGAAAAATGAATAGTATAAGAATCCTGAGATCAAACCGTTTTTTAATGTTAAAATATGTACAAAATTGGAGGGTATTTCCTATTTTTTGAAGGATTAAGAATTTAGGGGGTTAGTACTCGCGGCAGCCTGTCTCAACTGAACCAATTAAATAAGACCTGGAAAAAGTACTACCTAAGGAACAGATACATTTGAATCTGTTTTAATAAATAGAAATACAGCTTATATACATAATGTTCCGGGTGGCCAACAAAGAACGGCCGTCGGCCATATCTCAGGAATGGATTATAGCACAGGTTCGGGAAAAAAATTTTTATAACAAAAGTGGCCTCGAGAAACGCCTGGAAATTATTTTCAGAATTGTAGGTCCACCTCTAGAGGGCGTATTTGACAGTTAAAATTTTAAAAAGCAAAATTTTTCAAAATTTACTCAATTAAGGGGCGTATTAAATATTATAATCAGATTCCTCGATAAATTCTGCATATTTTTTATTTGACAAGTTTTAGTCTATCTCTTCCAATAAGGGGAGGGGGAGAGTGGGAACCTTGTTACGAAAAAAACGCCTTTAATTCAGGTTCTGCTTGACCAATTTTAATAAACTTGATGTTTGAAAGAGCTTTTGTTAAACAATAGAAAAGTTGTAAATTTGCAGCAATCTGATTAATAACATAAATGCTAGAGGGCGCTGTTTAATATTTTTTAGTATTGTGTTTTCTCTTTACAATTTTAAATGGAAGCATAAAAATTTAAGTAGGTCTTTAAAAAGTAGACTAAATTAGTAATAAAACAGTGAAAACTACAAGTCGATATCTTTTTCCTATCCTGAGATATCGTAAGAAACAGGTAAATGGCGGGAATTGTTCTTCCAACGTCTAGTAGGCTAGTTCGCGTTAACGGAAATTATTAAATTTAGCCTGGATGAAAAGATCTTACATTGGTCTGCAGTAATTTAAACTGTTATCATACTAATGTTATGGTTGCCGCTAGATTACCTAAATGTAATACTGTCGCTACTAACATTGAGAACAAATTATAAAATAATAATGTGATAAACCTAACAATTAAAACCTTAAATAAATAACTACGTAATTAGTGTCGCCCTAGATGTTCGAAATGTCGTCCATCATTTTCAATGCATGAAATCAATCGCTGACGGGTGGAGAGAACAGCAGTTTCAATTTCTGCCCTTGAAATACTTCGTATTGTCTGTCGTATTCTTTCAATCATGTCAGTTCTTGTTGTGGGTCTATCGGCATAAAGGAGATCTTTTATTCTCCCCCACAAATAAAAATCTAAACAAGTTAGGTCTGGAGACCTTGGTGGTTAAATAAATAAACTTCCACGTCATATCCACCTTTCAGGCTATGATTGATCTGAGAAATTCCGAACATCTCTAGAATAAAGTGCCGGCCACCCATCATGTTGCAAGAACATGTCACGACGAATGGCGAAGGGTACGTTTTCTAAAGAAGTGGCAATTCGTTGCTTAAAAAATCTAAATATCTTTCTCCATTAACAGTCTCATTAAAAAAAAGACCCAATTATTTCTTCACCTAGAATCCCGTACAACACATTTACAGACCATATTATGTCGATTTACACTACCATCACTATGAAAAGTAGCCTCATCTGTCTACATAATTCGTGAAAGTATTTCAGGATCGTCGTGTATCATATTTGAGAGCCAGTTGCAAAAATCCAACCTGGTATCGAAATCTTGAGCATTCAAACTATGGTGTAGGACCATGTGATATGGGTGCAATCTAAAATAGTATATATTATAAAGTAATCAGATCAATAAGACACATTGAAGTCCTTCGTTGTTAGTAAACGAAAAAGGACTTTAAATGCATTAACTCTCGTAATGTTATTACGAATTTTTTTTGCCCGGCTTCTCATTATTTTTTATTATTGGTACCTTTTTACTTTATTTTGCCTCACTTAATTATCATGTTGTTAGTTAAAATCTCTTCACATAGCATAAGATAATTTCATTAAATAGTTTGGTGTTTTATTGAAACTGAACATAAACGTATAACGACAAACGAAAAAAAGGAAAAAAATTAAAACATTTTTATCACTATAATACCGAATAAAACATGCATTAATAAATAAGTAGTCACCTGTGTTCTCATTACAGCATTACATTTAGGTAATCTAGCGGCAACCATTACATTAGTATGATAACAGTCTAAATTACTGCAGACCAATGTAAGATCTTTTCATCCAGGCTAAATTTAATAATATCCGTTAACGCGAACTAGCCTACTAGACGTTGGAAGAACAATTCCCGCCATTTACCTGTTTCTTACGATATATCAGGATAGGAAAAAGATATCGACTTGCAGTTTTCACTGTTTTATTACTAATTTAGTATACTTTTTAAAGACCTACTTAAATTTTTATGCTTCCATTTAAAATTGTGAAGAGAAAACACAATATTAAAAAAATATTAAACAGCGCCCTCCAGCATTTATGTTATTAATCAGATTGCTTCAAATTTACAAATTTTCTATTGTTTAACAAAAGCTCTTTCAAACATCAAGTTTATTAAAATCGGTCAAGCAGAACCTGAATTAAAGGCGTTTTTTCGTAACAAGGTTCCCACTCTCCCCAGCCTCTTATTTGAAGAGATAAGACTAAAAATATGCAAAATTTGTCGAGGAATCTGATTATAATATTTAATATGCCCCTTGTGTAAATTAAAAAAAAAATTGTTTTTTAAGATTTTAACTGTCAAATACGCCCTCTAGCGGTGGACCTACAATTCTGAAAATAATTTCCAAGCGTTTCTCGAGCCCACTTTTGTTATAAAATTTTTTTTCCCGAACCTGTGCTATAATCCATTCCTGAGATATGGCCGACGGACGTTCTTAGTTGGCCACCCGGTACATGCTGGCTTTTTGAAATTATAATGGTGGCGTTTGCTTTATTTGGTAATGTTCCAATTGTAAATTTTGTTTACGTAAAACTGACTTTAGATATGGATTAATGCAGTTAAAATGTTGAAACGGATACTATTTGTTCAATTATGTATAGCGCGCTTTAAGATTTGTAAACTTTAGGTAGGTGCAATTAGAAATTAAATTTTTTATGCTTACAAAATATTAATTTTAAGAAAGGTCCTAAGATATTTAAAATTAATCTTAAAGTTTAAAAAAATGGCTAAGTGATATACCTTACATAAAATGAAAGTTGTATTACGTCGCATTTCTATTCTTAGATGACAATAAGAAATTCAAGATTGTTTCTACCTACGTAAATCTAACAATGTCATAAATGAAGTAAGTAATTTAATGTTTTCTTAAAAATGTGGGTAAAATTAAAATTGTTTAATTTATAATTAAACAGATAACATTTTTAATTGTGTGTTTCTTAGTATTCAATGTTTTACTTAATTAAACAGAATGAAACTGAAAACTTGTTTTCTTGATGTTGGTAGAAAACAATGTTCGTCATGGTCACACACGTACAAAAAGTAGCCTTTAATCATAAATGTTAGAACGTTTTTGCTAGTGTCTTTTAATAGCTTTATCGTGATATTTTCTCGTTTAGGAAATATATAAATTATAAGCGTATTTAACTTAAGATTTTGAATAAACATCTTAAAAAAACGAGTTACTATACACAAACTCAATTTCTATTATGGGTACTATAAGATAATATAACACAAAGCTCGAAGTTACTTATAAAAGAAAATGTACATTTCATATGAGTACAGTCCGCGCGACCAAAGAATGCCTCGTGTCGCGCATGGATGTTCGTGCATTCGGCCGCACTCATTAACGCAATAGCGACTGAAAGCATTACCAGTGGCGTCGGTGTCGCGTTTTCAATTATTCGTCACCAAACCACAAGAAATTTTAAAATATTTTATTTATTTGAATTACATATGAATAGTAATAGTTTAAACATTTATAAAATAAAAAAATAACCATGTTGAGAAGTAATAAATTTTATATTTGAATTACAAAGGAACACAACAGTTTAATCGTTTATGAAAATCAAAAAAGTATAAGTTCGATTTTTACACACTATATATCACCTCACGCGTTTGACCACTTTTTCCCAATGTAGAACTCATATTTCTGCACTCGCTTTTAAATCACAGTTGAAAACGAACTAACTAACAAAAACATTTTTGAATATTTGCTAATCTGTTGTTAATGATACTAAGGAATGTCAACTATTAGGATTTCTTTAATGAGAATCTAAGCAAATGCCATTAGCATTACATGCGCTAGTAAACTGTAACGGATGCATAGAAATTCAAATTTCGTGCGAAGTTATGTGTTATTATATAGATTGAGAAATTATTGTTTGTTGTTGATATTGATATGTAAATGTATTTAGAATTAAGAAGAAAAGATTGAATTTACTTCAATAATGGCCGGTTTCACCAACAACTATTAAAGGAATGAATAACTAACTATTCGAAGCATAAAATGTATTCTCTAGTTAGAATTAATTGTGTTCCACCTACGACACTTCTTGCACAGTTAGTTATTCGCTATTCACTATTTTAAATAACTTGAAGTTAGCTGCGTCGTAACATATCTGTCACAACCTATAAAATATTAAAGTATACATCTATAATAATGGACACTAATGTGAAAAAGCGCAATAGAGGGAAGAACTTTACAGAACAGGAGAAGGAAAATCTGTTAGATATCGCAAAAGAATATTTGGATATAATTGAAAATAAAAAAACAGATGCGATTACATCAAAAGAGAAGATGCACGTGTGGAATGAGATTGCTTCTCAATTTAATTCTATTGCTACTACAGGATCGAGAAATGGTCAGCAACTAAAGCTTTTATATGAAGCTTTAAAAAAGAGAGTGAAAAAGCATAAGGCTGATGATAAGGTAGGTAGTTTGTAGTATGTATTATAAGAGTAGTTTGCACTGTATTTTGTAAATGTCGTTGAAAACAAAGTACACCTCACTGTAATACAGAAATAATGATAACAATGAGCATTATTTTTGTGCAAACATCCTTACTAAAATTTTCTATGAAGTAATCCTGTGACTCATGATATACAATTTGAAATTTATTTATTATTTTAGATGTAAGTGTATAAAACAGGTGGTGGATGTGCATCATCTTCTTTGACCACACAGATGAAAAATATTGACCATGGTTGTAGAACAATTACAGCCGTTAGATAATCCCTACGATTCTAATAAAATTATAACTAACCATAAGCCAATGTCGCTTCGATATTAGTTTTTTTGTAAATATTCGTATTGTAGAAGCTACAGAGGGATATTCATTCTTGATAGGAGATCTAGTAGAATGTAGTGATACTGCAGTCCAATCAAATTGTACTGTAGCAGTTGATAATGGACCAACTGCAAGTGATACAGACAATG
This sequence comes from Vesta saturnalis, assembly GCA_036346205.1. Lineage (NCBI taxonomy): Eukaryota > Metazoa > Arthropoda > Insecta > Coleoptera > Lampyridae > Vesta > Vesta saturnalis. The sequence continues at coordinate 3,799,497 of JARFJB010000209.1, read as the reverse complement.
GCATAGTTCCTACTGTAAATGCTGCGAGTACCACAGTTAAACTTTCATTTCTTTTACAAAAATTCAACAAAACAAAAAAAGAAACAATGAAAAATTATTTTTTATGAAGAAGGAACGACACAAAGCAAAACTGGACATTTTACAAATTATTAAAGAAGAAGAAACCATAGAATTAGAAATAAAGAAGATAGAATTAGATAAATTAAAGAAGAAAATGCTACATAATTAACAATAATGTGTACTTATAATTAGTATTTTTTTAAATTAATAAGATGTTTATTGATTAAATACGGTATTTATTAATGCTCTCCGTGTTGCTGCATTGTCATCAGCGCCATGTTGCAATTGATTTCCTGAGTCGAGAAGCAGTAGTATTTCAACGTTAATTTCCACTGGCGGTGCATCATCAGACATTTCAATACAAATGTTGTGTATTACAGCTGTAGCTACTATAACGCTTAACACTCGCTCGGTGTTCATTCTCATGCTCAATGACAAGCATGGAAATCTTCTTTTCCATACGCCATATGATCTTTCAACCACGTTGCGTGCCCTAATGTGGTCTTCATTATACGCACGTTCAGCATTAGTGGTGGGGTTTAAAAGAGGTGTTAATAAATACCGTCTACATGCATAACCACCATCTCCCAGTAGATAACAGTCATTTAAATTGCCACCTTCAAAGCGTGCTCTTAATGCTGACTTATTAAAAATAGTGGAATCATGTACTGAACCTGGCCATTCCGCTACTATATCCATAATTTTTAATGTAGGGTCAGATACTGTTTGGACGTTAATAGAAAACCATCGTTTACGATTTCTATACATTTCTGCCACACTGCCGCCAGGTGATTGAATTTTGATGTGGGTGCAGTCAATTGCTCCTAAAACGCCAGGAAAACCACTGATTGTATAAAATTGATTATGGATAGTATTCTTTTCATTCTGTGCTTGTGGTAAGTGAATAAAGTGTGGCGCCCAATAAAGCAATGTAATGAAACCTTTGTTACAATGCGGCTGACACTTGCTTTGGTCACATTAAAAATATCACCAGTACTTATACTGACTTCCATAAAAATTGCAACACCTAGTATTTGTTGAACGATTTTATTGAAATTTTCGCCAACAATGTCTTTCATTAGAACAAACAAACGATTAAAATTTGAATAAAATCTAGCTAGTAGCTTTTTTTTGTTTTTTCCTTTGCACTTAGTAACAATAAATTTGAAGAAATAAATCAATCTGTGTAATTAAGTGTCAATTTTGCAAATTGTTTGTTCACAATTTCGTTCTGAACTTGGGAACAATGCCAAGAGTACGTCAACAACATTTTTCCCAATTGACAGATCACGAAGAACGTCGCTTAAGACTTTTGGCCACAAGAGACAGATTTTCAACAACTCGATCGATTGGATTGGATGAGAGGTGTAGGACCCAGAATGTTTATGTCTTCCTCTTACACCACTTCACCGTCTACGCAGGCTAGAATGGAGCAACGTAAGAGCGAATTGGGCGCAAGAATGGCATCGAATTGTGTTTAGTGACTACGAGTTTCGATTTTGCTTGTGGGCTCACGATGGTCATAGGAGGGCCAGACGGATGCGTGGAGAACGTAAAAATCCAACATTTTTTGTGGAACGCAACACAGCCCTCACACAAGGAGTGATGATATGGGGTCAATATGTTACGGTAGCAGATCACCCTTGGTCGTCATTGATGGCAACTTAAACGCCGCTGGTTATATTGCCAATGAGCTAGAACCCGTTGCGCTTCCATGTGCTCAGGGACTGGAAAATCCCATTTTCCAACGGAATAATGCGCGCCCTCATACGACAAGGGCTACAACACGTTTTTTTAAAGAATCTAACATTGCCGTCCTCCCATGGCCTGCTCGGTCGTCTGATTTGCCGCCCATTGAACATGTATGGGATGAGGTCAGTAAGCGACTGGGTAATTTACCACAACCTCCAGATAACTTACACGATCTTCGGCTACGGATTCAGGAAGCTTGGGTTGATATACCACAGGCAGCTGTAGATCACTTGATTGATAGCATGCCACGCCGTTTAAATGATTGCATTACAAATCGTGGTGGAGCAACTCGTTATTGAAAAAAACATTTTTAGTTTTTGTTCTTTTGTTTTCAAATTTTAATCGTTTGTTTGTCCTAATGAAAGACATCGTTGACGAAAATTTCAATAAAATCGTTCAATAAATTCTAGGTGTTTTTATGGAAGTCAGTATATCTGAAAAGAGCCAGTCGCATAATATCTCTATGTAAGAACCAATTGAGTCATTGCAGGTTTTGGCATATTTCTACCGCTTAGAGGTTCTAGGTGTTGTCCTATTAGGTGCAAAATTTCTGTCGCAGTCTTTTAATACTCGAAAGCGCATCTTAAAATTCATGTCGTCGAACTGTTCTAAAATATTTTCTCTGACGTTAATTATACGTGCTCTTCTAGGATTTAAGTCTTCTTCATCAGAGGATGAAGATGTAAGCATCATACGTTATTAAAACAATTGAAATGTCTATAAACTTTTTTCACTATACTTACCTATTATTCATTTTTCAAACAACTACATACTCAGATTATATAACCTTAAAACTACTCATTATTCACCGAATAAAACTTTTAACATTGCCTACTTGGTCACTTAGTTTATTACGAGATCTATTGGACGAATAATACTAACTATAGTTGGTGGAACAAAAAACAACATATTTATTTGTAGGTTAGTGTAACTGACGAATAAATTGTTTAACTGTAGTTGCTGAAACCGGCCTTAAGTTAGGTATATAATTAATTAGAAAATATTTAAAGTAAACGCGGCAATTTGCAAATGCAGAAACGAATTGTAGAAGAAAAGGAAAACGAACTGTTACCATGACTTGCTTTTTTTAAGCAGCCACTTTTAATGATAGTTAGAAATGACAAGGTAGTAGTCACGCGGCCCTCTAAATTGGGAAAATAAAGCCTAAATTAGTTAGTATCGTGGTAAGGAAATATGAATAATACTTTCCTTATTAAATCGATAAAAGGTTAAAGTGATAAGAGCGCGAATGCTGTCAAATTGGCGATAAACAGAAAGGTGACGTAATAAGTTAAATAAACGTGTGTGTACGTATCAAAAGTCGTCATCCGTCATTGTGTTTAAATATTGAACGATAAATATAAAGGAATACAATTGCTCTAGTGTAATAAATCAATATATGAAGAACAATAACTAGAAATTATTGATGGTCAAAGTAGAAGCATTGCTGTTTGTAGTGACAACTGGATTTATAGTGAGAAGTAAAATCGATTAATAGATCCAGAGACTATTAATCGGTACGATAGGCGGAACTTGGAATTTTCGTAATCCACAACAAAGGTATAAAGAAGAGATTGGAGAAACGAAGAAACGCTGCTTCAGGGCGGGCGAAAGAGCAACGAAATATCTCATTCGAGACCTCCGAGAGTGACAAGTAAGATTTTTAACTGTGCAATAAAAACGATATCTTTGTGTTTTTATTTCTCTTTAAATGCGTTGAATAACAACATTGAACGGAAAATATTCCTTTCACTGCTGTTAATAAAAGTTACTTCTGCATCTTTAGCTATTAAGAATACTAATATAATAATAGGATTGATTTTTTATATATTACTGTGAACAAAGCATTGATGCATTTTCGTTCGAATTTTAGTTTAATTAAATAAGTATAACATTTGATTTATTTTTATTATTGACCATTACGAATATTAAAAAGTTTATACCAACACCAAAAGCTTTAATGCTCAAGGAAGTAAATTTATTTTATAGTTACCAATTACAGATATATAAATTAGATTCATTTGAATGTAATTTTGGTAAATGATAATAATCATTTATTATACTAATTGAGCTGGCTGGAGCATCTCGATAAAAAAGGAATTTGCAATTATTTAAGTTCATTTACTTCAACAGAAACATGATAGCAATTAAAATAAATTTTAGTCATTGAATGATATCTTTACAAAAAAAAACACTAAATTTCATTTTTGTGACAAGTGTGAGCAAACCAAAGAATTAGATCCATATTTACGCCAGTTACAAATGGCCCTCAACCCGATATATGTTTAAAACCACCTCAAAATGTCACCCCAACTTTAGAACCGCCACAAAACCTAGAAACGAGATTAAACATTATTATTAATTTTATTAAATACATAAATAAAAAGTTTACCTCGAGTAGGATGTGAACCTATGACCTGTACTTCGCTAGAAACGAGATGTTTTGTCGTACAGGAGCCATTACTATAAGGAATATTTCAGCAAAAGTTTCAGATGGAAAGGCCTTTGCAGAAAGAAGTAGTTTGAGGAAAGGACGCATAGAGTGCCCAAAAATAGTTACTATTTTCTTTTTAAAGAAAAATACCCTTTGTTCAGTTATGGGAAGAATATCTTTCTCTTCAACTGAAGTTTGGTAATATACTAAATTTAGTGAAGTAGTATTTCATAATTTTTAGTTATTTTACAACTTCCTTTTCATATTAATGACCACTTAATTATGTTAATATACATTACTTTATTCAAGATTAGCTTTTTGCAAAATGCCATTGTCTAAATACATAAATAAGGGCACTATACAAGTCCCAAACTTGGTAACTTTGTGAAATCTGTAATGTATATTTTATACGGTACATGATGTCTTATATCAAGAAGTAGTACGTGGGATAGATTTAGAAATAGCTATGAATAATAATAAGAAAATAGCAGAATTTAAAGAGATGACGGTTAACCAGATAATTGTAAGAAAGTTAATAGTGATTGTAAACAATATTGGAATTATAAGGATATAATTAAATTGAGATAAATTTTTGTTTTTTAAGATATAAAGTAAGCACCATGAAGCTGAAGAGAAAACATACTAAAGTTTCTGCATCAACTACATTTAAGTATCAATAATATCAATAGAGCTAGGCTGTTGCTCTTTTGACCTAACATTGCTAATAATATGGAACGATATATCAAAAAATGTGAGAAATTTTCAAGGAGTAACGTCTCTTATGGACGTCTTTATCTATCGTAATAGGTTTTCTATTATATACGAGTACATATATGAAATTTCGGTGGACCGCTGGAGAGAGTAATTAAAGTAATAGCAATAAATAAGCAAAGTTCACTTAGCCTGTAATACTAGAAATTTTACTACTCACGCCAATTCTATAATAAATAAAGAGTAGATAAAAGCAATAAAAATAAGGGCGCATATTTTTCGTTTGCTCTAAAATAATTTCAAGCTCACCAATTATTCTCGCATGCACTTATATAAACGAGAGCGATTAAGATGCTTAATGTGAGGTGTTTAGCTGTCGATATCGTTCAGGTATTTTATCTACATCTATTCTACAAGACATAAAGAGTACCTACATAAAAGCAATAAAAAACATGTGCCCTTTTTTATTGCTTTTCTTTGCTCTTTAGTTCATGTAGAATAGAGGTAGATAAAGCACCCGGTCGATATCGACCGTTAAACATCTCAAATTAAGCATCCTAGTAATCCCCGTTTATACGAGAGAATATGAGAGTAATTAGATAATTTAAAATTGTGTTTAGAGAAATCGGAAAATTTGCCCTTTTTTTATACTTTTATATCGTTTGTATTTCATGTAGAATTGATGAAGATAAAACACCTGAACCATATCAACGGCTAAACACCCCAAACTAAGCATCTTAATCGCTCCCACTCGTGTACGTTTATACGAGAATAATTGAAAAGCTTATAATGATTTGTAGAGCATATGAAAAATATGTACCCTTTTTTATTGGTTTTATTTACTCTATATTTCATGTAGAATAGACGTAGATAAAAATACTGATTTATATCGACGGCTAAACACCTCAAATTAAGCATCTTATTGACCTCCGTTCATTTACGTATTTACGAGAATAATTAGAAAGTTTAAAATCTTTTTCATAACAAACGAAAAATATGTGCCTCCTTTTGCTTTTGTTTATTTACATTTCATGTAGAGTACGTGTAGATAAAAACCTGATCTATAGCGACGGCACTTTGAATTACGCATATTAATCGCCAATCGCCTTCGCTTCACGTGCATAGGAGAATAATTGGAAAGTTAAAAATTTTTCTCAGGACAGACGGGAAGTATTTGCGTGTTTCTCATTGCTTTTATTTAACCCGTATTTCATGCAGAATAGACGTAGATTCAAATCCTAATCTATATCGACGGCTAAACGCCCCACGGTAAGCATTTTTGTAACTCCCGTTTATACACAAGCAAATGAGAGTAATGGGTAAGTTAAAATGTTCATTACCGAAAACTGGCGAGAAACCTCACAAGAAGCTTAAAATAGATTAACTGTCTGAGGGTCTACAACATACAATACGAGATACAGTTGATTAGAAGAGGAAAATGGTTACATTAGAAAGACTCGGCAAAATATTAGAAGAGGAGGGAATTGCTTTCGAAAGGGTGCAAAGAAATCTGGAGTATCTACATTCAACATTCCCGTATACATATATACCATAAAAGTACTAACGTACTACGTACAATGCAAAAATGAAATTGAACTTTTTTGACTTTAAAACACTTTAAATACTTTAATTCTACTATAAATAAAAAAAAAAATATAGGTACATATTATAATAGTGTTTTTAAATGCATTTTCAAATATTAATCTATATAGTGTCCAGTGCTATGTATTTAAAACAAAAGGTCAGAATACATTTATAAGTAGTTTCTAATGTTTAACGCTTATACAAAAATTTGAAACCCATTTATAGTCTAAATGCATATTAAAATAAAATTTAAGAACAATTTTAACAAAAAAAATCCTCGTCGGGGGTTAAAACTCTCATTCCTTGCATTACCAGTCTGATCACTGGACCTTTTGACCATTCGCTCCATTTATATTTATTGATTCGGCAGCATCTAGTCGAAAATCTTGATTAAAAGTTTATATAAGAATAATATTTTTTTAGTTACACACTATTTCTAGTACCTCGATCAACTTGAAACTTCATATCTAATAGTTTTTCAGTGCCTTCCATGCGTGTAGGAGATGTTAAACTAATAGCTCCATTTAAACTATTAGTTTACTTTGGAAAACTTGAAAACTATTTAGTTTAATAGGCACTTCCGGTAGTTCTACACATCTCAAAATAATTGGTATGGATCTATGCTTTGCCATAATAGCCATGTGACAAATTTCATCACTCCAGCTCAAATGGGCTGGCGCTATCGTGTTTATATACAGACGGCATGCCAAAAAATGGCCAAAATGTTTTCAGGGACCCTCAAAACGTGAAGATTCGGCAAAATCTCGAGGCCGAGTGGTTTCATGATCGCAATACCTTACCTTTACTATATTTCGTGTAGTATACGGAAATGTAAAAAGATATGTGCATAATACGTTCTCGTCATCGTCTCTTCTAGTTTGTATTCCTATATGAAACGTGTTAAGAGGATCACAAAAAGCGTCTTGGCAACACGATACACCAAAAAAGTGAAAAAAATTCTAATTATCCTTCGAATAGTAAAAATCTTATAGTTTTGTATGTTGGAAATAAAGATGGTTTTATTGAGAATAGCAGATTAATGTTCGGCGCAAACTGAAATTATCACGCCAACATGGATGCGACAAATTTTGAAACAACGCTGCTTACCATTCATGTGCGGTAGAAAAAGGAAAAGGCCACGTATTTCATTCCCTCCCCAAGGGGAGGGCGGGCTGCTCGAGTTTTCCGAACTCCTTCAGCCACAATCACGGATTCCCAGCATACATTACGTATATATGCATGGTGGGATTAAGGATGGGTGTGGTCAGGATAGGATCGGAAGGAACGTAGTTAGGGTTCTGAAGGGGAAAATACTACCCCAGCATTCGCCTAAGTAGCCGCTACATGTGTATGAGGAAAACCCCCTGAAAAAACCTCATACAAGGTAGACGGTAACGGGAATCGAACCCATTACCTCTCGAATGCTAAGCAGGTTGTGTTACCACTATGCTACCAGCTCGGTTGTGCGGTAGAGAAAATGCCATCTTTATGGAAAAAAGAAAACCTACGGAAGTGGTTAATGAGAATATTCCTTTTTTCGAGACGGATTTGAAGATAGATCTTTTAAATCTTACTAAGCTATACAGACATGAAAAGCGATCTATAGTGGATAACATAATTAGAGAATTAGAGAACATGCCACTTCATACGTAAATTACCACCATCTCACTGTAAATTCAATTAATTGAAAATACTTATAAGTCCTCTTACGACTAGCTGTTAGATAAAAATGTCTTCTGATGTCCCAGTAATCCAAACGTGGGAATAGTTATTGCTTAATTGCGATGGAAAAATACATTATTGTAATAGCTTAAAAATAATATCCGATTGGTGGTGTAGAGAAAAGGTGCTAGATATAACGGTATAACTATTAATAATTGTACATACATATTTTTTTAAATAATGTTTTTAATTTATTGATTACTAGTTTATGTACTTATGTATAGAATAATTAAATAGTTAGACTTTCTAATATTTTTATTGTTTCTCATCAATCAGAATTCAACTCCTCTAGCATTTGTTAGGAATTAGGTATACCTATTAATTATATTTTAACTGCATTAGTTATTTACATTAAATCCTTTCTCTCGATTAATCACATTTACATTTGCAGTTAGCTCAAATATTTTAATCAAACCGAACTGTTTGTTACAAAGGGGGAATCACTGTTAGTCCATGGACAGTTTATATATGTACTACTATACAATGTAAATCCAACTGCGATAGATAAAGACGTCTATAAGTAACAGGAAGATGTTATTTATTATTATTAATCACCATGCGTGATTAAAATTATATTAAAACCATTACACATGTGTTTGTATAAATTAACGCTCTCTTTTTAATTATGGATGTAATACTCTATTCTGTATGCACGTAAAAATAAGTAAAACATTTAGACTGCCAGTGCCTTACGCATTTAAGTGGATGTTTTCCATGCCGCGCTTAGCATCCCTTTCACTATTGTTATTTCTTTTTGACGCAACTACCTGAATTTAAAACGCCTAAAACGTTGAGACGTTTTTTTAGCTCACTACTCGTCGTCAGAAAAAGTGAATGCACACTTACCATCTAACACAAACGCCATGTATTATAAGGATATATGAACTGATGAGAAGTATTAATATAATTGCAAATCCGTTATTGAAACTTATACCTTTTATTTGTATAGTGGAAGAGTGTAAAATGCGTTTCTTTGTCACTTTGATAAATTTAAATACCACTCGAAAGCCAAATCTAAAGCATACCCTAATAAAACACAAGTGTGCATGGAATATGTGCACTACTTACGTAGTATGTTTACCTTGTCAATACGCAAGTGATCGACGATGCAAGTTGTTATGAACAAGTTGTGTAATAGTCACATCCTGAGACATTTCATTAGTAACGTTTAAGTAATGAAAATCAATTAATAATGAAAATTTGGGAAACGAATTTTATAGGATTTAAAATTGACAAATAACAGGCCCGTTCAGATACATTTAGAGATCTGGAACAAACGTTCTCCCCAGAGAAATTTACACGAATTACATATGGTAATAATTACTCTTATGATTCATACTTTTTCGAGTAGAAAATTAAGTTAACGTTATATATTTATTTCACTTATTTCCTGGAGTTAAATAAAGATAACTTTTAGGAAGTCGGTTATATCTTAATTCGTACGTGTCGTAGCGAGCGTCATCAGACAGCTATCGTAGTTATTACTTTACTTGCTACATTTTTTATAATACAAATAATTATTATTTATCCACTAAATATTAAAGTGTAAATTAAAAGGAAAAAACTGAATAAGTTAAAACACCAAAAGACTCAGTTTAGGTCTTCATTTTTTTTTAGTCTCGGTTTTGATGAAATCGTTGATTATTGTACTAATACTTATGACTATCAGCTAATTACGTCGATCCTCATCGTTGAACTGTCTACTCTAGATTTGAGCAGTCTGTCTATGATCCGATAGTACTAGTGGTGAGTCGTAGTCACCGTCCAGAGTACAGTATATTAAGTTACTATTCTATGGTCCAGAGTTCTTCACAAAACAAATATCGACTTTAGGTTTAACCGTTTCCAACCATTGTAAACTTTCGCCTTATTTAAGGTTAATACATTTTAAGTAGGTAAATGTTTTCTTTTTTGTTTTTTTTGGGGGTTTCCTAAATTGGGGCATAGGTTCCATTTGTCCCTCTCCCATCGGGCCGGTCCCAATAGATAATAAAGTAAATATTCTGCACCATTAATGCGTTAGTATGAGGCCGATGACATCTATTTAAATACAAATAAACATTATCTTATCGTCGATTACTCTATCTTTTGTTATGTCTAATTGTGGAATGTAAATTAAATGTTTTTTTCGTGCAATAAACACATATTTTTTTGCAGGTTGAATACATCATTGGGATGATTCGCCATCTTTTGCTAATGTCTGATATTGCATGCACCAGCGATTGCTCAGGTCGTGGAGAATGTCATAATGGAACATGTGTATGTGAAATACGCTTTGCTGGAGATTATTGCGATGGCCCAAACTTACCTTATCATGCGGGAATAGGAGGAGTATTTTTATTAGTGGCTCTTGTTTCCGCAATTCAATTGTTAATGTGCATTGTATCTGAATATCAACGTTTAAAAACACCGACTTTTCTCAGGGCATGTAAAATTACAACACAAAAATTATTATACTTCCTAACTTTTCTGGCCAGTGCTATAAGAGGAGCTTATTTTACATCTCCGGTAAGTAAATAAACATAAGTATTTGAAATAAAGAGAATACTGTTTTATTGTAGAATAATTTTAAGTATGGATGGGCGAATAATTTATTATCCGCATATTACCCATTGCTAATGTCTGGATCATCATTAATTGTATGTTTTTGGGCTGAGGTAAGGTTCATATACATGGGTAACCATAATTTTATGCAATTTTCATATAGGTCTTTCATATACCAGGAATACAGTGGGAAAAACCGCAATTTCTTTCTAAATCATTTATTGGATTTTTAGTATTCAATATTATCAGCTACGGTTTACTTTTAGCAGAAGTGATCACAACACAAATTGTAAAATCCTCTAATGAAAATATATCTTACTATAACCACATTTTTAATGGATGTTATGCTGTGCTATTATTTATTGTGGTTATCTTTTTTCTTATCTATGGGGTGGAGGTGTTTTTCAAGGTAAGTGCAGTGAGTTGTTTTATTATTATAAGTTTATTGTTTGCTAATGTTATTTTTTAGAAAATATAATGTTCGAACTTTCATTGACTATTGCATACGTATGTCAACCTAACCCCATCAACCAATGAAATAACAAAAATTTCAAATTTTGAACCAATCACATTTCATTTAACTGATAAGTGTTATATAACACTTACCGTGTTCGTGTATCAAAATAGCGCAGGTAACTACAACGAATAAATACAAAAATGAATTATGTATTAATATTAATTAGGATTTTCCACAGTTTTCATTATTAAACTTATGCAATAGTCAAGTAAAATATATTTCGTGCATCCCAACAAGCGCTCATGCATCCCGTCAGCCAGTATTATTGCCAAGTCATTATGCACGTAACCTATTACTGTTGACCATAGCATAAATGTAAATTTTGTCAAGAGCGTTTGAAATTATCACTAATGTTGTTTACAAATGATTGAAGCAGTATTAATTTAACTTGCAATTAATTACATTTTTTTAAACAATTTACCCTCCAACTTTGGCTGTAGTTTTTCTTATAAAGCACTACGTATAGAGTATTCAGTATGTAGCGTCCCCCAGGTACCCTATCTTAAAAAGTGTAATTTGAACTTAGTCGCAATATACATTCGCTAAGTGATGTATCTTGACTTTACTGACAATAATGCTACTATTACTCAAATTAATTGCTTGCCTTACATCGACTTTTCTGGCAATAATTGAAACGTTAGAATTTATTTACAAGTCTGATATTTAATTACTCGCAAACCTCAAAGCTGAGCAAAAGAATTGGCCGTCTATAAAGAGAAATTAGTTCGCAGGCAAACAATTCTAATTAAACTTCGAATTAAACAGAGAGAATCAAGGACAAAAAAAACTCATTAAAAAAAAACAAAGCCTTGCAACAGTAAGTACAAATAAATAACCACGTCGCCGATATATAAGCTTGAGTGACTCCGTTAACAAAATACAGCGTTCCTTTCTTAGGTTACTCATCTATCTATACAAAACAATAAAAAACAGTAAAAATATAATTCGAGGAGCTTTTTACAGTCATCTGGACCCGTGCTTATGTAAATATTCGGTATTGCCTATTTACAATTATAACCGAGGTTTATCTTTTACACGTTTGCCCACGCCAGCTCTCTATACAAATATAATCAAACAGAACAATGCTAATTCGCCCAAGTGACAAGGGACAACTTAATGAGCCCGCGTGCGTAATTAGATACTTTTTGCAAGACAATGCTTAATTTTTAATACATTACATAGGCTTGTAGAATTATTTGCTGCGAGCTTTAATTTATATTAAAATACCTACTTACGTTTTGAATGTTTAATTTATTTGATTTAATTGATCACAGACACAAATGGTTAACATACGCGGTTTAACTTCAAGATGGTGACTGTTATTTATAGATTAATATTTTAAAAAAACACATTAAAACTAATACCCAAAAGAAAAAGACAAATTCGTATTGGTTAGTTCAAAAGAAAACGGACACGCAAAAAATATTTAAAGACAGGCTGTTTACAATGAAGGTATTCTAATCACACAAACCGATCGATCTTACTCAATCAAAACTCTTAACTGTCTCTGCCTCCACCTCCGACTTCACCTAACTATAACTACCCAACGATATCAATCGTTTTTAAAAGTAATAAAAAACAAAAAATTATTACGTAGGTACATTTTTCACATTCATTACTGAACGAAATCTTAATTTTAAAAATATGTATTCGTCCGTAGAAAAACCTATATCTAGTATCAAATTTCATAGTACCAAACAAAGATCCCTTTGGATTTGCGGTATGTTCCGACATAATTAATTATTACATTTATGAAGTTTTTACCACATGAATGTGCATACAGCAACTTTCAAAAATTCGTTACGGTCCCCGGTTATAAAGCAGTGTCGAGCGTACACCTGCTTGTTTCTACCCTAACATGTGTTTTTCAGCCCTTAACCACTATTAGTTCTAAAAATAAAATATCCCGAAAACCATTCTCAAATTACGACTTAATATATAATACAAGATATTAAACCCCATTAATTAACTTTTCTATCGCGGTTTCAATTGCGATTTGAACATGTTTATTATAATAATAATAAAGTTTTCGCGCCCGCTACCTACAAGTACTATGCACAACTAGAATAACGGAGGGGGAAGGGGTGTAATAATGACACTGACATACGCAATAATAATGTAAAAGAGTAAACGAATTGTTTGTTCAATTATCGGACTTGTTTGCTAGTTATAGTACCTTTTAATGATTAGGTTTGTAGTTTCTATAAAGGCCATCAGTTTTTATTTTTCACAGCCACCTCCAAATACTAAGAATGAATTGAAAGTTTTAAATAGAGAGCTACAAATATTTAGAAAAATATTACATATAGGTATAAAATTTGATAAGATGGAACAATTTCAAAAGAATCGAATGACTATATGGGGTGTTACTTTTGAAGAAATTGATAAAATGTGCCTATCGCGTTTGGGACTATCCTATGCACAAGATAATTATTTTAACAGAATACAAGGACATATTGGTTCAATTCCCACAAAATTTCAAAAATTTTTGATTATTTAATCGTGCTAATATGTCTTCCGTAATTAGCTACAGGGTTCAAAAGTCGTCAATAGTATTAAAAACACCTTTCTAAATAATTTTTAAAGGACTCAATATACGTATACTGTACTGTAGGAATAGAAAAAGCAGAATTCAATCATTCATGGTGTCTTATTAAAAACTATATATTTAGTGTCAAATTTAAATGAAATGGGTTCCAGTTCTTTAGATATTGCTGACAAAAATTTCAGCCTTTCTTGTGTCATAAATTGTAATGGATCGTACAGCATTCTAGATATCACCGTAAAGGCAAAGCGTTCGTTGTGTTTGTGATTTTGAATACATTGCTACGAGTTGATCAAAGTATTCTTCCCTGGCACGTAAAAAACGCTATTGAAACTTAAGTAAATTTTCTAAATTATTAGATATTTAATTTGTAAGGGGCTCAAACGGTACAAGACCATCGCACGAGCAAATAACTGAAACGTCCAACTAGCTCGTGGTAAGATCGTGGATCTTATTAAAAGTTTGTAGTTGCGATAAAACGGTAGGTCTGAGCAGATAATGTTTTGGACGCCACCATGTCTTAATCCAGGTAAAACAGGGAGAAATACTTGAACCTATCGTTTGCTCGCCGCCAACAGCTCGGGCTTGCTCTACCTGCGGGTCCAGTCTGAAACGTAATGCTTTAAAGTACCACAATATAGCTGTTACTTTTCGGCACTTCAACTTTTATATTTTTACTAAATTTCATCACACTTAAAAGAAACTCACTAATTCATTTTAGCAAACGTTTATTAAATTACTGTGAAACAAGTAATCGTCCAAGTACACAATCAATTTCAACGTATCAACAAAGCTTTTATCACCGGATACGGTTGGAAAGTAATTCACTCCTTAAACCTCTAAATTTACACAAATCTGAATATACCTTTTACTACCACAAAAGCGCTTCCGAGAACTTAAGATTGGCGGCACAAGCCCTATTTTTATTTAAATATACCTTAAAAATAAATATTCACAAACCAAACGAACACGACGTCACCATCATTCAACATTAAACCAAACAAACTTAATGTCTCAAGATATGCATCAGTAAATAACTAACTAATTTCGTAAACATGTCCATATTAAATAAAAACGTTTATATTTATTGTAACCCAAAATAACAAACTCTTGAACTTACACCTTCAGGACGCTAAAGTAGAAATAGTAAGGGGATGCTACGGATTCCAGACTCGCTTGCTCCTGTCGGCACGATAGCTGGCCACTTTCCACCAAGTAATTTCGACACCCAAAATTCTCCTACAATAGCTGGATACAGTTGCCGTCAGCTAGGCTTTACGTAATTTCTTGGAACATTAAAGTTACTTCCATTAATTACAACCAACACGTATACTCAACTCCTGCACGTGAAACCAACTATATTTAACAAAGTTCATACGATGATTTGCACCAGGGTGGCATTACTGCACCGGGAAACCAAACTACACCAACAAGGTGTAATCTGTAAACTCTTGCTAAAATATACGCTATTGCGAAACGGAATAACGATCCCCAAAAACTTTACTACTCTACACATTAGTCAGATACACCCGCACATAAGGGAGGTTTAACTTAACGCCACTGCTCTACCACCAGCTATTAGATTACGTACGACCTACTTAACTCGTCGCTCGCCACTCAATGCTTCACTTGACTCGCCAGAATTCGACATTTTAAACTTTACGAAGCATAGCCATTCAATACTTAAATTACTTCAAACCATACGCGCGGTAAAAACGAAACAATTTTCGTGCACACGATTTAGAAAATACGTCATGTTTTTTGACAAATGAAATATAAATAAAATTTCTATCATTAATAATTGATAAATCCAATCATTCAACACTAAAATGTAAGTTCGTTAGGTTCTTTTATATTGTATGATTGGATAATTTAAACCAAAAAGTTTGCAATGTAACTAAAAAATGAATTGTTAACAAATGTTACCATATGTGGGAATAGGTTGCCTATGTAATGTAATTCTGATTAGAAGTCATAAATGACTGACAAGGTATCTACATGAAGATTTATTAATATTTTCACAGGTATTTATTATTTTGTTACGGGTCGAGCATGATCACATCAGCCCGCACAGATATAGTGCATTGCTCCAGACTAGCTCCTGGGTAAAGTGGGGTCATAAATTTGTCAATATGGCGGCACCTATTTGCAACTTAGCGGGAATTAAATAATAAACACGATCTAATATTTGCATAAACAGGAAAGCATATAACAAATACAAAAATTAGGGGGTGATTGATTGTTATATTAAAAAGGTAAATTGCACCACGGTCTAGCTCTGTGAGGTACAAACTTATGAAACTTACTGTAATTAAGTACTCATTTTGAACAGGTCGTGAGGGAGGCCGAGATATATTCATAGATATAATCAGTATAAAGGATTTGTTTGTTGGACGCAACACACTGTATAGGTTTAATAATTAAAATACAACAAAAATTGAGAAAGTTGTACCTTAATAGCATAATAGGTAATCTGAATAAAAACTAAACAACTGTATTTATATGTATATTTAATAAAGCAAAATGTCTGATTAATATAAGCATAACATAACTAAAACAATATTTCTCATGAAGATTTACGATATTAAATAATTACTAACAACACAACTAAACAAGCTTATCATCTATGTTTACTTAAAATTCAAAATGCAATATGATCAACACTGTATTCAAGAATAAAACATATACTGATCTATGTCAACAAATATTACGGTTAATGTAGGTTCTGAACTGAAACGTTTTTATCTTAGGAACAGAAAACAGCTGTTTCCTTAGAACCGCATCAAAATCACACTAACTGATTTGTTTGCCTAAAACGCACTTTGCATAAAAGGATACTTCTTACTTACATGTACTCAAAATAAATATATTATTTCACCGTAAAATGCACTGTAGTATGAGAATTTCATTTCCAACTCATAAGATAAACGTACTATAAAGATAATTTCCATGTGTTAATAACGTACCAATAAACGAACTGTAGACCATATATGTAAGGTAATTTTCATATCTTCCACATACCAATAATAGAAAATCTACAAACACAGGCAAACTAACAGTAGGCGTACTAACAGCAAGCGGTAATGATACAAAGTTATCCCCATTTTTAATTATTGAAGAAAACAATTGCATATCATCCACGCCATTTTATGTAATTTCATAACGTCACCACCTCG
Organism: Vesta saturnalis; assembly: GCA_036346205.1. NCBI lineage: Eukaryota > Metazoa > Arthropoda > Insecta > Coleoptera > Lampyridae > Vesta > Vesta saturnalis. Next base: position 3,782,452 of record JARFJB010000209.1, on the reverse strand, counting down.
CCTTTGCAAGTACAAAAATTCATTAAAATTTCAGCTTTTTCTTACCACAAGCGGTTTCCTTAATGTAGAGGCGCACCCTATTAAATATAATATTTACAAAAATGTAATTAGATGCACAATTTACTGGTAGATAGATTGGTAGGGGACAAGAAACACCTATTCAATGACCTCCGCGGTCTCCAGATTTAAATCCGTGCGATTTCTTTATCTGGGGAGCGTTAAAAACAAAAGTGTACGAGGTTCAAATTAATACTTCCGAACAGCTGTGGAATCCAAAATGCCGTAAACGCACTACGAGAAAACGACGATGTCCTAAGAAGGGTGCATTTCAATTTTTTACGTCGAATTGACCTTTGTATTGATGAAGGTGGCCGTCATATTGAACATTTATTATAACAAAATGTTTTGCCTTTGTTTCCACTGCCAACTAAATTTTGTATTACAATTTTATTAAACTTGTACCAGGAATGTTAGCAGTATTTAATAAATCATTTTTTTCCTTCGAAACTATGCGGAATGCGAAATTTTTACAAGAGTAACAAAATAATGAAAATTAATCAGCCTTCTCGCTAAAAAAAATTGAGAACCGTATTACCACCCCTAAGAAAGTTCTGAAAAAAATATCAGGGGATGAGGGTTGTTTTAACCCTTCTATAATTTTTTTTGGGTTTCTTTGATTACCGAAAGGATAGTAATCCTCTAAAATGCACTTTTGTCGAATTTCATTCATTTTGTCACAAATGGTACATTTTGGTATATAGGTCCAATCGACTTATTTTGACCTCTACTACACGTGGTAGCTCTGTGTCCCAGCAATTTTGGGCCACCCTGTATATAAAACACAAAAATGTTTCTACGTGTGTCCGTTAGACTTTGAAACCATCCATCCGATCGCCATGAAACTTTGGGAAGTTATTGAGTACACACCCGCGAAGGTTTTTAGTATAAACATTTTTTAAATATCGGCCTCCAAGTGCCCTCATAATCTTTCGACGCAGCAACGCGCACCGGGTACGGCTAGGTTTCATTAGCATAGTAGAACACACCTGGTATCCGCTGTTTTATATTTGATCAAAATAACAAAAATACCTATATTAAAAATATACAGGTATGAAAAAACATTATTGCGAGCCTGACTTATAGTAAGCTAGAAAGAAACCCAATAAGCATTATTTGAGTCTGAGAGAGACATAACTTTACCGATGTTGCCACTTGTACATATTTGCATGTAGGCACAAAATATGAACTAAAATCTCCTTCAATCTAGCGTCAATATTTCTAACGAAACCAAAGCAATTAAGATGATGTTGAAAAGTCGCGTGTTCTTTGAGACTATTAAGTAAATACTTTACACTTAAACACTAAATGATAATACCCAAACATCGAAGTTTATTGTAATTGCGAATGTATGACATGGTTCGATTACTACTCGTAAGAAGAACGAAGAAGAAACTTACGAAAGCTACAAACAAGAACATTAACATTTACATTTTTAAGGTTTAACTTTAGCAGTATAATTCTTATTGAAAAACAAACTATTTTTAAAAATGAACAGAATACACTTTTCAAAACTCTACTTTATAAGATTTTCGAAAAGACCGCCTTACGCAAGGCAGTAATCTGTGATAAAATTCAGTTCGGGTGTTTTCTAAGATTTCTTGGGTGATGCTTTTTAAAGAGTCTCTAATTTTGACACGCAGTTCGTCTAAATTGTTAGCATGTTTATGCCTGTGCCCATAAATTTGCTGGGATACACAGCCCTAAACAAAAAAGTCGTTCGTCGCGATATCAGGTGAGCGAGGAGGATATTTAATAGTACCTTTACCACTAATAATACGGTTAGGGAACGTAGTTTACAAAAACTGTTGAACTCTTGTTGCAGTACGAGCAGGACAGCCATCTTCTTGATACCAAATGTCATTAAAATTTATATTGAGGGGTTAAACAGCTGGAACTATCTAGTTTCTCAACAGTTCTAAATACTATTTGGGGGTATTGTGCCCGGTAAGGAATACTAATGTGTTTGTTTTCCCGAGCGTAACCAACAGCGACAGACGGATTGTGATGGCCATGTAAGTTAAAAGAACACTCGTCGGTAAACAAAATATTTTCAATAAGTCTTTCGTTTTCATTAGCCCCTATTCATCATAACTTCAGAAAATTCCATACGATGATCTCGAAAAATTTCTTGTGTAGTTTGCAACTTATAGCAACGGTATTTGTTCCTTTTCAAGATATTTCGAACTGTTCTTGGTTCAATATTCATTTCTTCAGCAATTTTTGTACTATTGCACGGGAAATTAGTTTCTGATAAACTACACACTGCAATTTCTTGGAGTTCGCACTCTTCGTTTAAGTTACGACCAGGATTCTCACCATCATTACGATCAATGCTACTGCATTTTCTACAATTATTTAAACATCCACATCTTACAAATTTACAAACAGTACGCATAATCGTACTTTCTAATGGAATTTGCCTGTTTTCAAAGGAAAAAGCAAACCTGCCCATTATTTCTTGTGCAGTGCTTCCTGAATAGTACCACTTCTTCAGTGGAATACATGAGTATTGTGTCGGTCTTGCAAAAACACTGATTTTCAATTCTCGTTGACAGTAGCAATTAAATGTGTCATTAATACTAGCCTACTCAAAAGAGGCATGTATGGCATCAGCGCTTTCAGTTTGTTGTGTATTCTATCTCACTTAGCACGTGAACTAATTGTACTGTCTTTGTTTTCTTATTATAAGTCAGACCCGCGATAATATTTTTCCATACTTGTATGTAGCTTAGTGCTGACTTTTAATGGAGTTTCAAAGTGGGTTAATCCACGGGTATTGAATTCGTCACGGGCAACGCCGTGCAGGGTCGGCTAGTACTAAATAAAAATAAAAAAGTTCTCAATACAAATAAGGCTAAATAACGCAACACAAGAATTTGTTTCACTTCAAGTGCTTCAAATTATTCTTCCAATTAACCTTTCCCAATTGAAAATTAAAGATGTTTTCTTGTATAACGCACACCATCTCTTTTAACTGCTCTGCGTTTCTGATTAACATATAGTTATTTTTGTTAAAATTTTGAAGCAGGTAATACATTTCTAAGATTATTAGTACAATTATTTCGCTGAGTAGGTAAACTTTCTGACTGATCTGGCCACAGTTTTGTAGCATTAGCTTGAACAGCAGACTGGGAAGCTGTATGTTCTTTACTATAATCGTAAGTTAAAGCGGGGGCGAATTTTTTCGTTTATAATTTAGTAGTTATTTTTACTTCGATGATGTAGAGCCTCATCACTATAAGGAACTCCTTCAATGGTTAATTTAATACCTTATATTTTAACATTAATAATGTTTTCTAATATTATCTTCTGTCTCTTAAAAAAGAGAAGTGAACACATTACCAAGTAATTACGTGTTTGTAAAGAAAATAATCTCTTGCAACCCCCCAAGTGCTTTAACTCTTTCCGGAAATGTTTCCTGTTCATCGTAATAACGTATTAATTGGTCTAAATGGAACATGTTACGTTCTCAAATGACTGATACTTATTTTCAAATTATGGCAAATGCATATTCGTTACTAAAATTTTATTAACCACCGTTGTACATTTTACCATGTTTTTATTTTACGCTAAATTCCTAATCACCTTATTTTGGATCAATTTACATGTTTCCTTTGTCGAACAAGTTTAAAACGAGATTTAATGCAAAGTTTAAGGTTGATAAATTTACTCGACCTTCAAGTAACGTAATGTCACAGTATAAAAAACAACATGCTGTGGTAATGGCGTAATACATAATAATATTAATTTATCAATGAATCATAATTGTGCGTTTAACCCACATAATGAAGAATACCCAGTTATTTAGTATTAGATTAATTGTCATTTAATCACTGTTGCCTGTTATAATTTATTAGTCATAACAACGTGTAGCATTTGTATTAATTTTTTGCTTCTAACCATACTTGTCTCACCATGATTGCATAAGTGACAGTGGTGTCATATTGGGAAAATCCTAACACAATCATAACAAAATTATTATTTTATCAATTTTAAATTAAATGAAGTATATATGTACTGTTTTCAATGTATCTTACTACAACTATAGTTTTTAAGCAGTGACAAACATTTTTTACTATATCTTTTATTATTATGCGTAGGTTTTTAGTTGTATAAACTGTTACAACTTTCATATGAAATTTTTCACAACTTTGCCCCGATATTATATTGCGATTAAATTTTGTTAAATTCGTTTTTTGATTCGGTATGTTTCATTGTTAGCTTTCGTCCGTAGAGGGTGTTCTAGAATAAAATTTTCTAGTCCATCAAAGATTTGGTTATTAATCATTACTAATAATAAAATATGTAAAGTTCTGTATTAAACAACTGATCATTCAGTCTGAAGATACAGTAATAACAGTAACAATAATAATTTAACAATATTAACTTAAATCAAATTAACTAAGTTACTAAGCTTTCTTAGATACATAAAAATGATTTCGTAAAATATAGATAGACAGGTTAATTATTATTTCATCATCTAAACATTTTGATATTTTCAAATTATTTCTAACACCGACATCTATTAAAAATACTTATGTTTTTCGTTTTAATAGCAATTTTAGGTAATATGAGAATTAACAAATATTTGGAATATTAGTGTCAAAAAATTAATTTGGACATGATGATTTCAAATAATTGTTAACACGTTTCTTTCGATTGAGGATAGCTGTAAGTGCCTATTGAAACTTTTAATAAGTGTAGTATATAAACATAAATACACAATTTGTTCCTAAGCATTTTTAATCATGAATAAAAATCATGGACGTTTATATGATCATATTATGGAAACCCCGCTTGAAAAAAATACTTAGTAAAATCATTAATATACCACTGATTTATAGTTAACATTCTCAATACATAACATAACATCACTCAGTTTCCATCAGGTGGTTATACGATCGATTCGCACTAGTCGTCTCGTAGGCGTGTTGGAATGAGCATTTTGCCCATTTAACTCGCTAAAGACGGGCGGGGTTCGTAGTAAAATGTCCAAAATCTGAAAAATGGCTCCAACATTCCCACTTACTCTTAAATAAATCTAAAATTCGATCACATGTTACTGGAGCTACTATGATTTACACTTTTCGGTGAAGGTTCTTGAGTGAGATGTCAGAAATTGCTTACTTTGAAAGATAGTGAATGAATTTCAAACCGAGGTAATATTCACTTTAAATCTCAAAAAGGACGTTAAAATTTGTTTAAACAAGTTTATTAATGAAAATAATGAGAAAATAGTTACTCTTTAAATTTAGAGAACACAACAGTTTAAAAATATTCGCAACACTTCTTAATTGTTGCATCAATAACGAATGACTTCATGAATAGACTATTTCATTGAGCTCTGGAATATACTATAATATAACGGTATAGGGTATGCTTCCCAAAAATTATCAAAATACTCCTTCGTATGTAAAATAATAAATAATAAATATTGTTACATAAATTTTATGAAATGTAAACAATCTTTATTCCCCTCGTATTTTTTATATTATTACTCAACAAGTAATGGAAATCATATATAAACTGATGTTTGAAAAATCTGGAACACTGGAACTGTGGCAGGATCTGTCTGTAACAACGTGGGTGTCTTTTGTTTGGTACAAACCGATGTTGTTTCTGTAATCTTGTTAATGTGATTAAGGACTTTCTTAACAAACTTTACTTTAATCGGGTTAAAACATTTACTTATCGTGATTATTATTGACGTAGCACTTAATTGTGTCAAAATTATAAATTAATCCGTTAGCTCATTTTATTCTCCCCAAAATTAAATTATTCTATTAAATCTTTAAAACCTTTAAAACATTGGTTCCTTGTAATTGTGGACGTAACTTGAATCTTTAACTTCAATTGTAAATTTTTCGATCTTATAAATACTTGTACAGAAGTTTTAGTTTGCGTTAAACATTTATTTATCTTTAAAGTCAATGAACTGTGAAACAACTCTCAATGCAAATATGTCGAGCTCTTCTATATTCAAATACGCGTAGACGAATTTAAATTGTAACCCATTGTTTATGATAATTTTGGTAGCTCTAACAAAAAAAAACTGCATATTTAGGATTAATGCTCTGAAAACAAATTGCCTTAATGAGGATAAACTCTTCAATAAAGGAACGGTTTTACAGTTCTGCACTAAACGATTTAATAAGTCACTCAAAGTCCGTCGATAAACTTACCTTCATTAAATAAGTTTGTAAGTCTACTTTAACCACTGACTTAAATGTTCGACCACTTTCACCATTCAATAATAAACAACCATCTTTTACTCTAAACCTTTAGCTACACTTCTTTTAAACTGTGCTCTTATTTGTTGTTATTGTCATTGGCAATAATCAATAATAAAAAGGCGCCGTGTTGAAAGCAATAACTTCGATAAAACGTTTGAAATATTACGCGCCGAACTCATCACGGATCTACACGATTATCAAACCGCCAAAGGAAGTGACGTTACCTCACATCAAAATTTAAATTTTTTTCTTATTTAAAATCAACGTTTTTATGCACACGCTGGCGCAACACTTTTCATCGTGAAACCAGATACTATTGCGCACTATGAGCTATTTTAAACAAATAGCAAATACAATAAGAGTGTATGTATTTTAATATGACGTTAAAAATCCGCATTGTTATGTTATTATTGTAGTTATTTTGGCAATTATTAAATGAAAAAATGAACTCGAAAATATACACAATTAAAAACTGTTGCAAAAGAAATGTCCATTTAATGTAGCAACCATTAATATATGGGATTCTAGTCCGCAAACGCGAATGACAAACTTCTGTGCTTTATGGTTGTATAATATTATGATAAAATAACGGAGCTGTCTTATGCAGAGAAAAAGGATTACTTGATAAAAAGTCATAACCTTCTAGAAGTAACTGTTTCTGTCCTTGATGTCAAAAAGTTTGGCTATTCTTACTTTAACTTTTCTAACAAGTGTATGTTGTATTGGAAGTATTCCTAGAAAAATATCAATTTTTGTTCTCTGTCTTCAAAAAGATTCAGAACTACGGTCGGCATTACTGAACTATAAACAATAGCGTTCCTATTGTGAGAAGCTGGACGATTAGTATCACATTCGGTCTAATCTGTGAAATTAACGGGATAGTTCTATCATAGAAAGGACCAGTGAGCAAGTACACTTTTAAGTAAGCACCATATTTATTTTATACATTTCGTTACGTGTTTAACTCCCGCGAGAACATTAGCCGGTACAAATAAAGTACATGATTTAACTTAGTGCAGTGGGGCATAGTTCTTACTTCAAGCTAATAATTAATAGGGTTAAACCACAACGTCAAAATCTGTAACTAAACATCATTCTGGCGTTGTCTGCTTTTAAATTTCTAGCGGGATTACGTTATGAACATGATCTCAATTGTGCGCATTAAAGTAGGAATGCAAACTGCACTTACCTTCAAATTCGCTCAAACCTGTAAAATTCGCTTCAAAATAGCAGCTCACTTAAACCCATGAACAATTTTAAGCTTTCTCAATAAATCCGAAATATTTGGTAAATGGTTTCAAAAATCTACAACTCAATGTAAATTTTAAACAGAATTTTAAAATAAGGAAACTTGCTTGACTAACTTCGAAAATGAATTTTTCATACCTAAACAGAAACCAAATTATACCTTAAAACCAAACATTATCTCCTTAATAACGGGATAAGTAGACATAAAAAAAATAAAAATAAACGTTTAAGGTGTTCTTACTTAGTTTTTTCCTTATTAGATACAGTTGGTCTAGATAATGTTGTGTTCTTCCAGACGTTAACTTGCACTTTCATCCATTACTTCATTGTGTTCCAACTACAAAATTGAAGTTTGCAGATTTTATAACATTCTACTGGCAATTACTCACGACGCTGGACTTAATACGCCGCTCCCCCTCCCTACAGGCGGTATTGAAGAGATCGAAAAACAACACTAAAAAAACTGGGAGTTTCATACGATAAATCTGTGTCACAAACATACGCCATTAAGATCCAACCGACGCTTATCGTCTCGTCCTGTCTTAAGTGTCACGTGACTGTACTACATCTTTTCACCCTGAGTTCTGGACATTAACTGACGAAAGAAAGCCATTAACTATCCCTCTTCTATAATTTTGCTAAATTCGTTATTTAATCAACCAATCAGAAAACTCGAAGGAATACGCTAATATGCCGAAATCGGTGACAAATTCTAAGCAACCACATTAACTGAAACCTGAACCTATTTAAATTAGAGTAAATTCAAAAGGCTGTAACTTTAGTAAGCCAAATAAACTCTTATTTACATCATTAAATTTTATACTTAATTCTTGTACCATTTAACACAGTAAACTTTACGATAAACAATTTTACTAAGGTATAGCACAGTAAAGATGGTGTTTTTCAGAATATCCGAACTAATAAAAACGATTACACTAATGATGTCAACACGGCACTTACCCATAAATGTTTGCAACCTTCGGCAGTATGAGAAATTTGTAAACAAGGTGTTATCAAATGATGAATTCCACAATCCTATCTCAAAGAAATAGAAACATAATCTGACATCATTCAACTTTCAACCACACGTGACATTCATTTACGTATTCTGGGAAATTTTTTTAGTTTCTTTTGGTCGGAATAACTTTAAAACTACAAAGGCGATTTAATTTAAATCTGGCTAAGGGTGTAAAGTGTGTCTTAAGTTCTAAATATATAGAGCCAAATATTTTTGTTGGTGATTGGCTTACGTTGTGGGGTAGGGAATAATCAACAAGGTGGAGTTTTTTTTGAACTGCTATCTAAAACAATAAATGGGATCTCATTTAAATTGGAATTCGAATTCAAAACCTAAATGTCCCATTTCGGTGGTTTTTTAGATTATCTCGGTTATGAGTGAAGATACTGTGTGTTACTTTTTGTCAAACTACCAATGCTATTTTCATAATAGCATAATAGAAGAGGGATAGTAAAGCAACCGGTTCGCGCCAATTTTTTTTTAGTAAAAATAATGTGTAGAATGTGCTGCTACTGGAGGGGAGTAGCGTAATGTAAATTTTGTAAACGTATCATTTTGGTTATTGCCGGCCTTGTTTATCTCGTTTACGTGTCTTAAACGTCTCTTTTTCTGCATTGTGTTTGTGGGAATTGAATATTTTTATCATATCTATAATAGGTACCTTATAAGTTATTGCAACCGGCATAATTGCACACTTTGTCACCATGCATAAATTGTTTTTAATTATGCAGCTTACTTAACCACCTTGCCAAATAAAACTGTCAATTTAAAAGAAAAGACACGAACAATCTGTAAAATTAATAAAAATGTATGATCTCGGTAGTACCACAAAACCTAAGAAATATAATAACTCCCAACTCCCTGTAATACAATTGTTTTACACGCAAGAAACACAAACATTTAAATCATAATATTTATATACAAAGAAAAATAATAAAGAAATAATAGCTTATTTAAAATTAAATTACAAGCACTAAATTGTAAGAGTACAGTTAACTTTGTAACGGGCTGGAATAACTTCGGAATACAGGGTGTTACAGAATGTTATGAGGGAAATACCAGACTACAGTTTTTTGATTTAATTTATTACACTGTTTCCTGAAAAATTAGTACAAAGAAATAAAATTAAAATAGATCATTCCGAAGGATGGATGGCTTATTATTGCACGGATTAATAAAATAATTTTTATTTCGAAAACGGTGCGTCAAAACAAGAAAGTCCAAAAGGCACTTTTTAATCAAAATTAATATGGCAGCGACACTAATGTTTACAAAAACTTGTGGCGTACAGTTTTTTCGCTAAACATAAAGACTTGCCGGCACGAACACGTGATAGAGCTTTGGAAAACAATGTACATGTGAATATATATTAATAAAATTACAACTTTCGCAATTAATGTACGTTTTTATTTGTGTTGTAAAATATTCAACTTTGTGTGTGGTTTTTGCCTTTCTCGTATTTCGGTTTTTTGTTGATTTCCAACTTTCGGATTGCCATTTGCAGTGTTTATAAAGTAAAACTCTCACAAGAGTGTTGGTTAAAAATTCTGTATGATTTGCACAAAAATTATCCCAATGAACAGGACTCACTTGTATTTGACAAACTGTTTCATGCCGACGTTAGTAAACAATTGCACAATTTTGGTAGGTGTTTTTAAGTGGAAGTGGTTTTTGAAATTATAATTTTTTTTCTAAAAGTAAAAATTGTCGTTTGTCCGACAACAGATTATTGGTCACAAGTGTCTTCTTACAGTTATCACAATTAAATTGATCGAGGCATTTTTTTTTAACAAATATTCTCCAAAGTACGCAGCTGAACAACTTTCCAATGTTGCTCCACTGTTGCCATTGTCATCACTCTCGGACGAGGAAGACGATATTTCTTGAAAATCCCTTTGCTCTTCTGTTACTCCTATTGATGTGGTTTCTTCCTTTTCTTCTATTCTTACCCAATCAGGGGTTGCATTACCTTCAAATATTGAACAATCCCGATCCGGTTCACAATTGGCACTGTCATCAGGTTCCATTAATGTTGTTGTAACATATGCATGGAAGGAGTACTTAAATTCTCGTGCACTTGGGTTTCTACTAATCCTCCTCTTTGCCTCCTTGCCGAAAAAAAATTTTCGAAGCTGTCCTGGTTTAGTCTACCGGTTAAAAGAAAACGTATTTCTTCATGTCTGTCCTCGGCCCTTATACTTTTTAAGGTCGTCAAACATTTGAATCACTCCGTTAACAATTTGCATAATGTCTCGTTAAATTTTAAATTAATTTTAGTCAAAGTGCTAAAAATCTCAAAACCCTTTTTTAATGCTTCGCCTACTTCTACGCTACTATCTCTTAAAGGATAGTTTCACAGTTTAGTAAAATAAATAGCCCTGCTGTTTATGGCATCAAACAAATTATCCATTGCCTCGACAAAATGGGCAGTGGGCAGTGTAACGGTACAGTTTTCAATGCACTGGACACACTATGGCTTAAAACCTGAGTGGCCAATTTTACACTCATTTTTTCGAATGAGTTAGGATTCATGTGGCAGTCTGTTAAACGAGGTAACGCTCTGCCAGTTCTGCTTGTTTTATTTAACTGGTATAGTTGTCTTATATGTTCGAAGGAAATATGGTCCCCCGATGGAGTTAATAAATTTCCACTCAACATATTGTTTCGAACACTTTTTATCAAATGTGGAGCGTCAAAAAGCAAAATATTTTTCTATTAGCGAATGTCAATGTTGGTTCATTTTTTGTAACCCCCATATCCCTAAACATCTTTTGGTTTGTGGTAGACTGGTCACAAACTAAGCCCATCACAGTAAAACCAATTTTCTCTAAATACGCTAAATTGCTTTTTTATGATTTGTTGCAGTGATTTGCTATTCACGCCCTTTTCCGAAAAATAAAATTCTATAGGAAGCTTCCAATTGGAAAAAAATTCTCTTATCATTAAAACTAAAGCGTATTTTGCGACGACCCTCGACAGTGTTATATTTACGACTATAGTCCACCCAAAGCTTAATTGACATTTCATCCAAGAGCAGTATACAAAACTTCTCGCGGTTTGTCATTGAGGATGCTTTTTGTGCAAGGCGAACGTACATAACCTGCATCCATTGTTTTATTATAGAGACACTTTATACCTTATTTTTTCCGTAAAAATCTATATGCCATTGGCGATTTATAATATAAAGCTATAGCCGTATTCTTTTCTTCCTTACTCCAACTGGTTCTTGGACGGTGGTACAACTGCATTTGTGTTAGCACTTTTGGAAAATTTGATAGCGAATTAATATCTCTGGGAGTGGCTAATTTCAACGGACTAATTTTGTTACGAGCTTCTTTGACTTTTTTTGCAGGAGGTGGTCCACTAGTTGTGTTTTTAAACTTTCTTTTTGTTTGTAGTTTTTGGGGGAGAAGGCAACTCAGCTAACGCTTGTGAAAAAGACAAGGAGAGAGCCTTGTTTAAAGATCGTGGACCAGAAATGGTTACAGGAGAATCAGGTTTCATTTTTGTTGGTGTCAGTAAATGAACTGTAACGTCGTGATTGAGGGTTGGGGCATTTGTAGCGCAAGGATGATCAGATTCGTAAGTTTTATTCGGTTTTATCAGTAGAAAACCTTCCTTCAGTTCGGTATTTTGGGCAGTCTTATCGCTGAAGCTTATTGGGACAGCCGATGAAGTTAACTTTTTCGTCAAGATGTCTGTTCGGACAAAATGTTCCCCGCATATAAATCTGACCTTCAGCTCTTCTTCACTGAGTGACCCCAAAGAGATATTCCCTGAAAAATGTAAGAAAAGTTAAACACCCATTGAAACTATACATTTGTAGTAATAATTGTGAAAAATAACACCGTTTTTAAGAACGGAAAAGTATTGCCTTTGATATGCGACAAAATTTTATGACTACGACATCAAGGACTTGGTATATGCTTTGAATAACAAATAGGGGGAGTTATTATGCACTAACCGGAATTGATAATCCACTTTTGACATCTATGGCTATCAGAGACTGAAACCGAATTTCTGTACTCCAAACGTCTTCAATGAGTTTTCGCACATAAAGTATGAGCACTTGAATGTCGACATTCTGAAAAATGTAATAAACAAACTTTAATGAAAATATCAAACTAACATTTAGGAGTTTAAAGTTCAAACTTGAAAATTTGTACTTTGTACTAGAAAAAGTGTAAATATATCGAATTAATTGTTATATTACAGGTATAACGAATAAAGATGGGTACTCGGGATTCCTTACCGGGAAAGTAGCCTTAGGTACTCTGTTGCAAAAAATTGTTGTCACTTACCTTATAAGTATGCTAGTAATTTTCCCTTCCATCGCTCATAAAATTAATGTTCAAACACTGAGCGGCACAATAATAAATAGTCCCACTATTTTAAAAGTAATTAATGATAATAACAATAACACAAACATGATAACTAATTAGTAACAAAATTAATGTTTAAATGCTGATCGGGTGTCTCAAACGGCACGGCACAATAAATTAATTCCTAGTGAAAAGCGAAAAATCTCACTTTTATCATAATCTCTTCTATTATGCTTTTATTGAACCGATCCATAATAAAACTTCAAAACTTTGTTTATGTAACGATTTCTTTTGTAAGTGCAAACACAATAGAAGGCAAGTAAGAAAAAATACCGACTGCAGGGTCTTATTTTACAGCACGCCAGTGGAATATTTATTCCCTGTCTGTTCTTGAGCTAAAGTATTTAACCTGTTTTTAATTTCTACCGCAGGTCTGCAGTTGGCGTCATCTTTTTTTTTTTTATGATTGTGGACCTGAACAGGCTAAATAAGGCCTATCGTGCTAAAGCACTCAGGAACACTTAGGAGGATGGATAGAGGGATAATGAATTGCCAATAGATGCCTATGAACAGCTACCTTAAATTTTCTCACATCATAAGTGAGAGGAAAACAGGAACTAGGGAGATCATTCCAGAGTTTAGAAGCCGTGTAGAAAAATGTGTATTGCGCCCGTTTGGTACGACAAGTGGAGATTTGTACTGCATACTGATGATGTGAATGAGCGAACCGAGTGTTTCTCGCAAAGATAGCCGGAGATGGTATCAAAGAATGTAATTCATCAGCACAATAGCTGTTGTAATAACGATAATACAAAGAAAGAACTGAAACCATCCTTCTATGCTCAAGGGACTGTATGTGAGAAGTTAAGGACGGGTCATTTATAAGCCTAATCGCTCTCTTTTGAATACGATCAACGATATCGAGAGCGTATTGGGGAGCACTAACCCAAAGGTGAGAATTATATTCCAGATGAGGCCGAATTTGGGTCTTATACAGCAGAAGGAGTTGTTGAGAGGTAAAGTACTGCTTAGATCTGTACAAAAAGCCTATTTTACGAGCAGCTGTTTTGGTAGCTGACAGAAGATGGTCAACCCATGAGAGATTTGAAGATACAGTCATACCCAACAGAGTAATAGAGTCTGAAAACTTAAGAACTGAGCCATTCATATTTACAACAGGAAATGATCGATCTTTTTTGGCGGACATAAGGTAACACTGAGTTTTGTTAGCATTAAATTTAACTAGATTATTGCTTCCCCATTCGAGAATACGTTGAATGCCTTTGTTGATTGAATTTGCCATTTCAGCTTTAATTTCTTGATTTGACATAGAAGGTGGATTATCACTATGAGTAGACTGAGATGAACTACAGTGAAGAGTGCTATCCTCAGCAAAGCAATGGATGGGGTTAGTTGTTGAAGAAATAAGGTCGTTCATGTACAGCAGAAAAAGTGTAGGCGCTATAACGGATCCCTGTGGTACGCCCTCGTTAATGCTAACTTCTTTTGAAAAAAAGCCATCAACTACGACACGTATTCGTCTTTTATCAAGGAAACTAGAAACCCAGTTGATGAGCGTATCATTTAACCCAAAAGTATAGTTGCAACCACAATTAATAGCATGCGTGTCAGATCATGGATACACATCATTTTACAAATATAGCTATGCACGAGACGCCTGTCGATCCCTCTTCTATTATGATAATTAATAGTCATCGCCTACTTCGTTTATGAGGTCTCTGATTTCACAGCCAACTTGATAAAGGTCACAATGTTTTCAGAAAATACGAATTTCTCTTCTCAGTTGTTTAAAATGGTTGATATCAAGTATTATATATCGGCGAAAAGCTTTAAAGTAGCTCATTCAATCAGCTGAAAATATAAAGGACGATCTATTAAAAAATAAAAAATTATGGTTAGTTGATACCTCCAAACGTATAGCTTCCATTTTAAAACTTAATTACACCGTCGAAATTTGTGTAATTCGATACCAATTTTTACCTTTTCGATAGCTTTTGAAATAACCGAGATAAAAGATACCTTATAGGTACTTCAAAAAGGAAGTAGGTTATGACAATTCTGAAAACAATATTGTTTGTTTTATATAAATGTAGCACTGTATTACGCAAACCTGTATCTTTACTCATAACTGAGATACTATAAAAAACATAAAAAATGTGCCACTACACTGGAAACTAAAACCGCAATTGTTTTACACTTAAACTTAGTCGACTTTACTTACCAACTAAGACAAACTAATTAAGATTAACTGGGTTATTTGCAAAGAATAACTCTTTTTTTTTGTAAATTGGAAGAAAACGAAAGTATAACTTTAAAATAAATTTAATTGGCAAATAGTGATGCAATGAGCGACTTAGAAAAGAATAAATTAATTTTTGCGGTATGTTACAAAATAAGTTTTGATGATTTATACATACCTACCTAAGTATATAATTTTTAGAAAGCAATGTTTGATAACGACTCTTCAGACTACGAATGGTTTAGTGATTCTTCCATAGAGACTGCTGATTTCAATTTTTTAAATAACGACATATCAAAACGTGTCCATGTAGAGAATTATCTAAAGGTAATTGACAAATACAATGAAGAAGACTTCAGACGACATTTTCGGTTAAGCAGAGCAACTGCAAATTTATGTATAGGTAGGTAAGTTTATCGTTTAATGTACAAACAACTATATAATCGTTGTGCAGATGACTTGGAAAATGGCAATGTTTTACCCCTTTGGAAGGGAAAAATTATGCTGCCGAAAAGCTTTTTACATGACTCTGGTACTTTTCCAGTGAAGAGACCTACAGGCAAATTAGTGACAGATTTGATGTAGCTGAAAGTACTGCTTGGACTGTAACCAGAAGTGTCGTAAATTATCTAGTGAACAAAAGCAGTACAGTAATTACATGGCCTACTGAAGGAGACACAATTAAGATTGAGAAAGAATTTGCAGCAAAGCAGGGACTGCTAGGTATCATTGGTGCAATTGATGGGTCACATATTTTAATTAATAAGCCAGGCACAAATCAACATGCTTACTGCAATCGGAAGAGAGCATATAGTATTGTACTTCAAGGGGTTGTGGATTGCAGAAAACGATTTATTAATGTACTTTGTGGTGTTTTTAAAAGATCATCACTCTACCGTTGCATCACAGAAAATGATTTACAACTCAATAACTATTTTCTAGTGGGAGATTCAACATATCCCACTACTTTGCCTTGATTAATAATACCATACAAAGGCAATGGGAAATTAACTAGCAAGCAACGTACCTTTAACTACAAACATTCGTCTACGAGAGTGATAGTAGAGAATGCGTTTGGTTTGTTGAAAGGGAGATTTAGGAGATTAAGAGCTTCGAACATAAAGATATTCAATATATTGTAAAATGTGTGATTGCTGCCTGTACGTTGCACAACATCTGCATAGATGCTGGCGAGACATCTGAAGATATTGAGGAATATATATAAAGCCTGTCCGGTAGAACTGAACGGGTATCGGATTAACAAGGAGGATTGTCAATATATGGTTCTATTGTGCTTGAAACCGCCTTAATGCTTTGCTGTCTCGTACTTATTGTACGTGACAAAGAAAGATGGATATATTATGAATAATGCCTCTATTTCTGCCGAACAAAAGCGTTTGCAACTTTCACACATAATGACAAGGCAATAAGAATCAGATGCAGGTAGAATAGAAATTCAATAGGTATAATAAAATGCCAGTGGTTCTCAACACTGCTTTAACATTATATAATTTGTGAAGAAATGCAACTTTTGTATAATAAAAATAATAATCGATTACTAATTACCTATAAGTAATTTCAATTGACACCTTTCACTTATACTTATAACAACAATAACAAATACATTTTTATTATAGTTAGTAAATATTAATTAAATTACAAAGATATACTTTTATAATTAAATGTAAAAATTATAATTGTCATTCGGCTTCAGATTCATCACTTCCTGAGTCATCCAAATCTTGGAAAAGATCATCGTCATCACTTTCTTCAGTGTTAACTGTGAAAATAAGAGGTCTTACTTCATCCACAATCTCTTCATTAACAAAAGTATCTTTAATTATTTTATCCGTATGATCAATACATTTTGCCATATTTCCGCACTAACTGTTTTTAATGCGTCGTTCCACGTATTAAGAACATCTTCGTCTTTCCGGATGTCGCAACGATACTTTTGTCGTATTTGTTCTTAGTAATGCCCCATACCAACTCAATTGGATTGAAATGGCAATGATACGGGGCAGGCGCAAAACTTCATGTCCATATGATAGAGCTAGCTCATCGATTACATATTTTCGCATTGGTCTACTTTGTTTCTTTTGGCCAATTCCACTAACTCTGCCTTTGTCATAAAATTTTCCCACGCTATTTTTTAGCGGTTAACCATTGCTGTATTTCTTCTTTTTCCAAGAAACTTTGACTGCCTTCTCTGCCTTTCGAGAATGATAACTCGCATTGTCAAGGACAATTATTGATGGTTCCTCTAATTTTGTAAAAGTGATTCCTCAAACCATTTTTCGAACAATTCTGCGTTCATATTATCGTGATAATCTAATGATTTATTTTTGTACCGAAAATTAATTGACTTCCGTCGATAAAACCGTTTCTGTTACCTGCTTCAATGATAATAAATCGTTTTCCATCTGATGATTTGTTCGGTTGATGTAAACTCTTTGCACTGTTATCTTGCCAAGTACATTTTGACGTACTACCTTTACTAAATATCCACGTTTCGTCTGTAAAACAAACTGTCTCGAACTTTCGGAGTTAAGATTTTTGAGATACTTTCTCAGAAAAACGTTTCTTT
This sequence comes from Vesta saturnalis, assembly GCA_036346205.1. Taxonomy (NCBI): domain Eukaryota; kingdom Metazoa; phylum Arthropoda; class Insecta; order Coleoptera; family Lampyridae; genus Vesta; species Vesta saturnalis. Next base: position 3,764,724 of record JARFJB010000209.1, on the reverse strand, counting down.
TGGCGACAATGTGGACTTTGTTCACACAAACCGCGTCTATTGTTGGTTTTGGAATTTAAAGCCCATATTTTTAACACTAGAGCCAAACTGGTTTTCCTATTTCATACGCGGTTCTCAATTTTAAGAAGTTTAATAATGAATTTAACGTTACGTGTTCCTTCTTCGCGTACATCTCGTATATTAATGCACGAATTGTTTGTTTTCCATTTTCTGGAAAATCTGTAGTGCAAAGTTTGACACGCTGTTTTTCACTGGAGGTTCCAACTCGCCGCCATTTTTTTTAAAGCACAGATTTTCCCCACCGTCGAAACCGAAAGTTTTAACGCGTTTGCTGTTCTTTGTTGAACAGAAAATGTAGATAATAGTGGACCACCATTTTCTTTTCTTCTTTAAAATAATCGACTGTATTTAAAACTAATTCGCGAATTTCTTTACTCAACTTTTCGGCATTATATTAATGGTTAGTTTATATAAACGCTTACTCAAAGAATAATGATAATATAGATATTGCAGTTGTTTTATTTATACCTATATGTACCTACTAAATGGTATAATAATCTATTATTAATTACTTATTGTTACAGTATTGCATATTTATTTGGATTCTTTTGTAATTGGAGTACACTAAAACGTCATTACCATACTTAGGTATACAATGAACTTTCTAAATGTAAATTGAAATACCTATACTTAATCGAATATTCATTATTATGAATGGCTTTTATAAATGTTTATTATAAAACTTGCATTCTTCCATAAATTTTAAATGTAATGTTAAAGCAGTGTTGAGAACCACTGGCATTTTATTATACCTATTGAATTTCTATTCTACCTGCATCTGATTCTTATTGCCTTGTCATTATGTGTGAAAGTTGCAAACGCTTTTGTTCGGCAGAAATAGAGGCATTATTCATAATATATCCATCTTTCTTTGTCACGTACAATAAGTACGAGACAGCAAAGCATTAAGGCGGTTTCAAGCACAATAGAACCATATATTGACAATCCTCCTTGTTAATCCGATACCCGTTCAGTTCTACCGGACAGGCTTTAGCAATGAAGTAGCTACAATGGAAGAGAGTGTTAATCAGCATGGCCAATCTTAAACTGAAGCAACTGCAGAAGGGAAAACACAGGAAAGAACTGTTTACATGACATGTTTTTTTATTATTTGTATAACACTGTGCATGAAAATTAAAACTATCTCTAAATAACATAAACATTGAATAGATATTTGCAATATTAGTGGTTTGTTTGGTTTATTCCCGCTAGCTTTTCTAGTGCTATTACTTTTCTTTCATACAACTTTAATTTTTGCTCCAATAAAGACAATTTCCGTTCTTCTAATTCACTTTTTGTGTGGATTTTTGTTTGGAGAATTTTTAATTCTTCACGGAAGATTACTTTTGTGTATTAGTGTCCTTTTCTGTGTATCGTCTTGACTTCGTTCTTTGCCGGTTTCGTTATTGGGATTTTCGTCAACATTCACTTCACCAAGGGTCTCTGAATCAATTGAACCTTCAGGACTTCCCCCACTTTCGGAAGGATCAATCGAATGAAGAGAGGAAATATTTGGTTCAGACCCCAAAATTTCATCCAGTTGTTAAAAAATTAAAAAACGTGTTGGAGACACCTTCCACTTTTGCCTTACAATTTTTATATGTTTTAATAAGATTGAGCCACTTTTTTTTACAGACTTTTGCCGAATATTCTATCTGTTGACTCAACAAATCATGGCTAATGGTGCCCCATACATGCTTGCGCTTCTTTACATGGTGCAAATGGTCTTTATATACTTCAACACTTGCTATAAGAGCACATGTTTCCTCATATGTCCACATTCATCTTTTTGCATTATCTACCGCACTTAGAGTTGCATAATCATGTTCTGGGATCGACTGAAAATATATGCGGTAGATTATCTGTTCTACATAGCTAATAATCTGAATACCTCATTTTGTGAAGTGCTTGTACCGCTATTAGTAGTGTCACTGTAGTGGTTATTGTTATCTTGTCCAAAAACTTTGTACACTAGATGTTCCGGTATGTACATGAATTGCTCATCTATACAAATTATATTGGTGTAAAAATAATAAAATTAATGATGACTTGCCTTCAATAGTTTGCATTAGGATATTCCTGTTTTCAGTTCTTACATACAAATTATTACTGTCGTAAACAACATTAAAAGAATGTGTGAAAACGTTTATTTCTGCTATTACAAAACACGACTTCACAATAATAAACATATCGTACATAAACAAAGATTCTAACCTCAAAGGTAAAATTCCAAACTGGCTCAGTTTAAACCCAACCAAACAGCAAGCTCAGTTGGGGTAAGGGGGGAGGTAAAAATTTCACTTCAGTCTTAGTTTGTCTCACTTGTCCGAGATAAAAAAAAATCACTTTTCTCAGTTCATAGCTGAGATTCTCGCTTAAATTTGATAAAACGAATACAGCTTAAGTAATAAAGGGGCACGTATTTGTATTACGGTCTGTGACGTCTTTGCTCCAGGGCGTTATCACAAAAACACTTGTTGTTAGTATAAATGAAATAATCGCATCAGTGCATTCTTAACTAGTCTATCGAATGTTGTCAATTTTTTGTGCTGACGGTGTCCTTAAAAAAATGTTCATTTATAGTGTACCATATCGAAATAATAATAAATGACAAATTTATTACATACCTAGAGGTAATTACGTTTTTCTAACATGGACTTTGCTTTTTTCTGGTTATCAAATTTATTTATTGTATGCATTGTTTTGTTTAAGATATGTTTATTCTTATTTGTGAAGAATGATTGTTGATATTTGCAGTGAAGTTGAAGGGTCATTGCAAGTATACCTATAGTAACAACTGAAGGTCAGTTGCTACAAATATTTTAGTTAATAAATGTATTTAAAAAAATAGTAATGCTAAGAATCAGAATTAATGCAAAAACATTATGGACGATTACTTAGGCATATAGTGTGTTTCATTGGGAAATACGCATTCGTTAGGGGTAGATAGGGAACGCCCAGGTGGTTCTAAATATCCTATATTAAATGGGATTCAGATTCTTTATAACCAAGGTACAGGGTGATTTATTCATTTTGTTCAGAGTTCCCTACATCTAAAACCAACGGTTCTTTAGTAAATAGTTCTTTTTTGTGTGTAATATACGTATTTTGTAATAATCTTGTCTAATCATAGTAACCATAGAGCTAATATCACTCAAAATAGAATTGAACGAAATAAGCCATCCATGTCTGTCTCTTTCCAATGTAAGCAAAAGTTTTGATGTAAAGTAAAACCACACATTTTAATTTAATTTCAGTATAACTGAATTTAACACACATGCGGAGTTGCATAATGTTTTTATGTAAAATGAGACAACCTGTATTTAACAATTTTAACTGATAGTAATTTAAATTTTCTTTCATTTCATATAAGAGTTTCCTATACCTAAAATCACTGGTTGTTTAGTAAATAGCAGCTCTTTATTTGTAACATACACATTTTTGTAATTCTTACTATCAAAGTGACCATTGAATTTAAATGTCAAATGTGAGGTTAGCATTTGAGTATTTAGTAAGTTAGATTGAAGTGAACGTACAAAATCAAATTTTAAACATGAAAACCTATTCTAAAGAAGCGAAGATTGAAGCGGTATTTGTTTTTGGTGAGTGTTATGAAAATTGTTTGTTAGCATCTAAAGTTTACGATAAAAATACCCAAATCGAGATAAACCTGACAGACGGGCGTTTGAAAGACTGTTAGAACAGTTTAGGGCTAATGGAAACGTTATTCAACCCCAGCCTGTTGTAGGAGATGAATATAATGAATTTTCTGTTATTGCCTCACTAATAGAAAACCCGCACACAAGTCATCCAGTACAGATACTGGAATAAGTAGGCAAAGCATTGAACAAATAATAAAAACACACAAATTTCATCCTTATAAGATACAGTTGCACCAAGATCTGTATCAAACGGACTTTCAACATAGATTAGATTTTTGTTTATGGGTTATGGATAGAGTAACATCAGACCAAAATTTTGTTGATAATGCCCTATTTTCCAACGAGTGTACTTTACATAATAACGGACACTTCAATCGCAACAACTTTCACTATTATAGTGATGAAAATCCTCACATATTTTGCACTCTCGATCATCAACATAGGTGGTCTGTGAATGTGTGGGGAGAAATAATAGGGTCCCGTGTTATTGGCCCTTATTTTTTTTATGGTCACCTTAATGGTACATTGGTACAGTGTTGTGCAGAAAATTATCTGAACTCCTTGATGATGTACCATTGAATATTAGGCGGAAAATGTGGATGCAGTTGGATAGAGCTCCCGCACATTTTGAACGTCGAGTACGGCGATACTTAAACCGGCGTTTTCCAAATAAGTTGATCGGAAGAGGTAGTCCACACAGATGGCCTGCAAGATCACTGGATTTGACATTGTTGGATTTCTTTTTGTGGGGCTATATACAAAGTATAGTTTACAATACACCACCTACTACTCCAGAACACATGAAAGCGAGAATAAGAGCTGCTTTTCAGACAGTAACTCCAGAAATGCTTCTCAAAGTGAAACGATCTTTTGAAAAAAGAATTCAGTTATGCTTAGAACAAGATGGACGTCACTTTGAACAAATTCTTTAAGTAATTTATTATTAAAATATGTAATTTTCCCTTACATCAAAACTTTTGCTTACGTAGGAAAGTGACAGACATGGATGGCTTATTACGTTCAATTCTATTTTGAGTGATATTAGCTCTATGGTTACTATGATTAGACAAGATTATTACAAATACATATATTACAAATAAAAAAGAACTACTTACTACAGAACCGTTGGTTTTAGGTATAGGGAACTCTTACATCGAATGAAAGACAATTTGAATGACTATCGGTTAAAGTGTTAAATACAGGTTGTCCCGTTTAAATTAATAAAATTATGCAGCTGCACATCTAAGTTAAATTCAGCTAGATTAGTTGAGTTCCCTGTATGTTGTAATAGAAAAATTTGCATTTTAGCCGATAGCCTAATATTATTACCACGTATGTCGCAGGGGTATGTTGATGTGTTGTACATAACCACAACATAGTTGATTTTCTTGTTGACGCTTGCAAATTAAGGGTTCTTTAAATAATTCAGACACGAAAAGAAATATGTATAGGAACATTACAGAAACTTTACTTTATTTTATCCGTAGAATCAAAAAAGCACTGTATATACACAGGGTGTGCCGTGACTCGACCGACAAACTTATACCATATATTCTGGCGGTCATTACAATCAACAAATGTTAGATGACCTATAGGTGGATTCCTATAATTTAGTAAGCCTTGGCGAATTAATGTATGGTTTGACAAATTAATGACTGTAATATTAATTTAAGCCATTATGCCGCGTTTTACTAATGCAGAGTATTCAGATACGATTTTTGCAATGGAAGTGGACGTGCTGCAGCTGTGGAGTACCTCAGGCGATACCCAGATCGCATTGTTCCTCACCACACAACATTTTGAAACGTTTTTTGCTATTTAAGAGAGACAAGATCTTTCCCAAATCGTTTTGTAGAAAAAGATGGATTTGGAAACGCTGAAGTAGTTTTAAATGAAGTTGAACGAAGTACTTCTACTTGTATTTGTAGAATATTCCTCAAACCAACGTATAGAGAATTCTGCATCTTAATGGGCTTTATCCCTATCGTTTACAAAAAGTTCAGCGTTTACTTCCTGAAGATATAGAAAATCGAGTACGTATTGCCAGTGGTTACAAAATAATTTGGAGGTTATTCCACACATACTTTGTACGGATGAGGGCTAATTTACAAGGAATGGTATTAACAAACACACGTAATTCTCACATCTGGGCGGATCAAAACGCACACGAAACAATTGTGGTTAACCACTATCATTGTTTTTCCGTCAACGTGTGGTGCAGCTTGTTAAATAATCATCTTATTGGGCCTCATTTTATTGAAGAACGTCTTAATATCAGAAACTTACTTTCACTTTTTGGGAGAAGATTTCCCGAATTACATGGAAGATATTCCTTTGGAAGCTCGTCGTGGAGGAATTTGGTTCCACCAAGATGGGGCACCACCACATTTTGGAAGGCAAGTGACTTTGCTTCTTAATGACAATTTTCCGGAAAGGTGGATAGGACGAAGTGGTCCTGTACATTGGCCAGCACGGTCACCTGATTTGTCGCCTTTAGATTTTTTTTATTTGTGGGGTTACCTCAAATCTCGTGTGTATAGTAATGGTAAACCAGATACACGCGAAGAGTTGACTGACCGTATAGTTGAACCTACTAATTCTCTAAAGAATGAATTGGCAGCAATTAACTGGTAACATTCTATGACACGAAGAATAGCTGCTTGTTTAGAAAATGGCTGTTCTCATTTGGAATAGTTACTGTAATTTTGTGTTAATTATCTATCAATTTATGAATACATTTTCTTTTCTCTTTTTGTTTATTTAAATTCCATCGAATTCTACGAAACAAAGAGGAATTTACCTATAGGTCATTATAACATTTTTTGATCTTAATGACTGCCAGAGTATATGGTATAAGTTTGTCGGTCGAGTCGCGGAACATATGTGTGTGTGTATATGTATATATATATATATATATATATATATATATATATATATATATATATATATATATGTATATATACAACGAACAAATTTTACAAAATTAAGACTAAAAGCAATCAAATAAACAATCTAAATACTTGCAATTTTATTTATTTTAACTAAAAAGAACAACTAGATAGTTCAGATTTGTACTCACTCCATCTCATATGTTGTAGTTAGCACAATAAGAGTTGGGAAAGGAAACATTTTATTTTTAAACAAGTTGTGATTTAAAACGATGGGCTGATTAAAATCTACAAATGAATAACTTTTTACAATAAAAATATTCAGTACCAATTACTACTAAATTATAGGAAATAGTTTTCATGTAACTAGGGCAAAAAGTGTGTATTTGTTGTACGACGCATGAAATTTGCAATCATGCTAAATGCAACAAATGCACTCTTCTTGCACATGTTTCACACTACCATCGAATTTAGTACATTTTTTTTTTAATTTTTATTAAAGAATGAGTTGTAATTGTAATATTGTAGTTTGAGCAATTTGGTATGGTAATATGTATATCCAAATCACTAGAAACATATTATTCAGGTACCTTTGCTCAAACGTGAAAAGTAATTACTTTTTGCACTAGTGCCAAATATAAACTTTTTGACACGGTTGATGCAAGATCGTAAAAAATATTTTTTCCAAATTAATAAACTTTCGAGCTGTAATCAATAAAATTATAATCCTTTTATTATCCTCTAAGTTTGTGGGTCTCAATCTTAATGCAAAACGTATTTATCAATTAGAAAAAATAGTAGATTATTATGTAAGACATGTAAGTTGATCATTATTGAGCTCATGTTTTATTACATACAAGGTTCCTCATTAGTGCGATATCTCAGTAAATATGAGTTTTAGAAGGAAATGTTTCCCAGCAAAGTTTTTCGGAGGTGCGTATTTTAGAATTATTTTCCAATATACGGGTTGCATCATAAAAGTGTGGTAGTAACACATTCTTTTTTAAAAATAGAGCCCCCAAATTGTTTTCTCATATTCGGATTTATCGTTAAGTTTTTATGTTAACTTATGTAAGATGTTTTGTCTTAAAGATGTACCGTTTTCGAATTGTTTGGAAAAATATGAAAATTTTGACTGCTTTAGGGTTCTGCAAAAATCGGTGCTGTACCCGACATATGCGAATTTCGGATCAACAGAAATTAAATAATTTATTTAATTTTGCCGAAAAATTTGGAAACGGTAAATTTTAAAGATAGGATACCTTACATAAACTAAATTTACCTTGAAATTTGACGATAAATTCGAAAACGGTATAAAAAATAGGGTATTCTGTTTGGAATAAGCAAGTTCTTGAGGTTTGAAATCATGCAACTTTGGATGAATATTTCGGGGGTTGTAGGGGCCTTTTTTTTAAATTAAAATACGCCAAAACGTAGCTTATTAGGTTTTCTTAGAATCCCAAATACCGATTCCGAAATTCGCAGAGGTCAGGGTACAGTGCCGATTTCTGTGGAACCCTGCAACTGTCAAAATTTTCATATTTTCCCAATTAATTCGAAAACGGTAAATATTTAAGACAAAACATATTACATAAATTTGACGAAAAATCCGAATATGGCAAAAAATTGGGGAGTTTTGTTTTAAAAAATATAAGTTGTTACTACCATACTTTTATGACGCACCCCATATATTGGAAAATAATGTTAAAATACGCACCTCTTAAACACCAAAAACTTCGATGGGAAACATTTCCTTCTAAAATTCTTATTTACTCAGATATCGCACTTTAACGCATTAATGAACAACACTGTATATATACAGGGTGTGTAAATAGTATCGCAGCAAATGGGATTATGTAGAAACGGTTTGACATTTAGATTTGGCCTTTGGCGGGGTTCAATAATACATAAATACCCATATTTTGATATGAGTTTCATTTGTTTCGTGCGACTGGTATTTGTCAGAGGCAGCCATCTTGAATTTTTTTAAAAGGCAGCCTAGGTTGAGTTTGGTGTTATTTGGCCTCTAGCAAACACCAGTCGCACAAAACAAACGAAACTCATATCAAAATATGGGTATTTATGTATGTTTGAACCCCACCAAATGTCAAATCTAAACGTCAAACCGTTTCTACATAATCTTATTTGGTGCAATACTATTTGCACACCCTATATATATATATATATATATATATATATATATATATATGTGTGTGTGTGTGTGTGTGTGTGTGTGTGTGTGTGTGTGTGTGTGTGTGTGTGTGTGTGTGTGTATAGGTATACATACCACCGGGGGGAGTGACTTTCAATGTTACTTTTGTTACTAATTTTTACTAAGGAAATTCCATGACACAATCATATTTTAAAAGGAATTGCTTTTTTAAATAAAGCTACCCCATGTCGGATTTATTACTTAACTGCTCTTGCCCATTAAGTGCAAAGAATAATTTTATTATTTTCTATTAAAGTTGTAAAAATGGCTTTAGTCTTAACTTATTATGCATACAACTCTTTGTAACCATTACCAAATTTGTTATTTATAAAATTTTTACTTATAGGTGCGAGGTGGATTTATCAAAAACAATGTTCAAATTGCTGGTGCCGAGGAGGAACCTTTACAAAACAATTACATTAGCCCTTTAGTGAACAATTCCCAATTACATCAGTCACGTGTAGGATTACTTAGTCATGCATTTATGTCAATAATTATAGTTGGGTTTTTATTTTCTGAAACTTTATCAGAATTTTGGAAAACTAAAGTACCCATTAAATCTAGAAATTTTCATGACATTGTATTTCGAGTAGTTGAAATCGGATTAGCAGTATGGTTTCCAGCAGTATTATGGAATTGCATATCACCAGCTGAATTGTGGATTCTAAATCCGAGAAAATTACTTGCCAAATTAGATCAAAAATCTTGGGAAAACGCAACGAACAATGATCAATTATCACCAGAAACAGAAACATTTGTTGACAAGCGAGAATGCTGGATATGTTATGATGTTGATAAACCAGAATCACTTATTCAACCATGTGGGTGCATTGGTGACATGTCCAGTGTTCACCATGATTGTTTAAGGAGATGGTTAATGGAGAGTTCGTCTTGTAGTACTGATACGTTGCGATGCAAAGTTTGCAATCAGCCTTATCAAGTACATGAGACAAGCAAATTGGATTGGGAAAAAGGATTTACAGCACACCATTGGAGTAGTACTGCTTTGATAATCACATGCTTATGTATAACAGTAGCTGCTGCTTGGACTGTAATACAATTATTTGAAGATCCTTATATACGTATGATTAGTGCTAGTTTGGCTGCCCTAGTTATCTATGTTTGTATAAGGTATATTTGATTTGTGTACTAACCATGAATTAATTATATTTATTGCAGATTCTTGGGTCAAAACACTGTGACTGCATATAACAGAGCTAAAGTGGGATCTTTGAGTATTGAAAGTCACGTAACAACTATCAGTGGAGCTGTAACGGTTGACCTTAAGACAACAGAAATTGAACCTCAGAATTTGTAGAAAATGTTTGATATCGCTAAGATTTAAAATTCAAACCACAATCTCGATATAATTGAGATATTGACAGATAAATATCCTGTAATTATGTTACACACACACACATATATATGTATTTTATTGATTCTTATAGAAAACTTAGTTTCTAAAATTTAAGCGGAATAGTTTCGAATTTGAATGCTCACCTATCAACTTACTTGACAAACAAATGTACATGGAGTGTGCCAATAATTTTACAGGTGAAATGTTTTTTAGAGCTAGGGATATCTGAATTCTTTAGTTAATGAATTTGGGTAGAAAAAAATTAAAATAATTTTGGATAGAAATTTGTAAACCATTGGAATTTATTTTGGTGTTTATGAATTAAATTTAGTGGTTTTTGTTGAAATGCATCTTTGTATAGAAAAAGTTAATTTTTGATTAAACTAGTACTTTTATACTATAGTTTGGCAGTGCTATAGCTTCATCATACTGTATCTATGAAGTAGCTACATTTTGCATAGTTGGAATAGCAATTTGCTAGTGGTATCAAGTAATACATATGTTAATTGATATGTACATAAATAATTGTTTTATAGAATTCAAATATTTATATTAGTTTTAAAAGTGTTTCACTAGATGATTTTGTTTTATTGTGACTTTACGTATCATAATTAACAAATGAATTTATTATTGGTAACTGCTGTAGATTGCCAAAATTGTTGATTTATGTAATCTCCACCTTTGTTTTTTTTTTTTACTTTATATAGATGTTATTTTATTTATTATAAAATCCTAGCAAAGAAAAAAATAAACATTATCAAGATGTAAATTAAATCTACTATATAAAAGTAAATCCCTAAATATCTGGTGGGAAACAACATATGACCTTCCCCCTACCAAGTGGAAATTAAAAGAAATGAATAATGCAAATTTAATTTCTTTAGGTATAGTACCAATGAACCTTCTCCCAGAATCTTAACTCTTTAAAGCACGGTTGTTAGCAGAAAAAGCACCAATTTCTAGAGCATTCAAGCATGGTGGTTACTGTAAACAATCACAAAACTCAGGCTATTACTATGCACGGCGGTTAATCCTGCAAACCGCATAAAGTAGTTAAACAAACAGTTCATAGATGTCGCCACAAATAGCGTTTGAAAATTTATTGTTTTAACTTGAAGTGACAGGCATTATAATGTGATTAGGCGGTAAAAAATTACTTTGTCGTTTTTCCGTGTGTGTTTATTAGTTTTTCATTGTATATTGCAATTTGGACCTACATTTTTTGGACTTCGGTGGTTTGATTGAATTAAAAAAGGTGGGCATAGTTGATAAGGGTAATATTTAATCAGATACCGATTTATATGACAAAAAAGAAGTGGTTAGTGGTAGTGTTCACCATGTGTATGGGGTAACTAGTGATTCGATGCATTCCTGGTATCTTACAGAAGTTTTATAGTAGAGGTAATTTGGTTATTTTTTATGAAGTAATTGTGGATGTGGCTGTAATTTTATAATAGGAAAATTGTGGTGTTTCTGTCCTTGGCCATAGTCTGGAATGATTGGATTTTTATAATAGGAGAAAACAACTAAAAACCTAATTGGGATAAGTCACCAAGAAATACCTTACCAGTGCCTGATTTCAGGGAACAGAATGGTCCTGCTGTCCATATGATGGAGTTAGTGGAGAAGACTCCATTCGAGATATTCTCAATGTTTTTTCACCCTAGTTTGTTAGAAGACATTTGTTTCCAAACCAATTTGTTAGCTACTCAGCAAGGTAAGCCCTTTAAACCTACAGATGTCAAAAAGATAAAGACATTCCTAGGAATAAATATTTATATGGGAAACCTAGCTATTGGGACTACTGGTCAACAAAACCTGACTTTCATGATTATTATATTTCTTCCTTGATGACGGTGAATCGATTTGGTTGGTTGTTGAGTCACATTCACTTCAATGACAATTCCATTCAACCCAAGTGTGGTGAACCAAATTATGACAAATTATTTAAGCTACCTCCATTTTTGACAGAGATGTCAAAGTGTTTTATGGAGAATTACCACGCACGACAAAAGCTTGTAATTGATGAATCGATGGTAAAATTTAAAGGGCGATCATCGTTAAAACAATTTATGTGGGACAAGCCGATAAAAAGGGGTTTCAAAATATGGATGCTATGCGATTCATCTGGATACAATTTAAAATTTGATATCTACACTGGCAGGGGTGATGATCAATCTGGAAAGGTTCTAGCATCTCGGGTTGTTTTGAACCTAGTACCTACAAGACTTCACTCAAAAAAATCATAGTCTATACATTGATAATTTTTTCAATGGGTATGTGCTTTTATTGACCCTGAAAAACCATAAAATTTTTGAGAATCCTCCACACCTACAAGTTTTTATTACTACTATTTAACACCTCACCTTGAGAATTCAAATAATTAGCACCTCGACTTGACCAGAGATTGCTTGGTGACCTTGAAGAATATACTTTAGACGATGTACGAGAAGACTTTGAAAATCATGTACTTGGACGCAGGCAATGAGATGACCTTGAAAAACCATATACTTTGATATAGGTAATGTGTACAATGACCTTAACCCTCGAAAACCATGTACTTGGACATGAACAATCTGGACCTTGAGGAATATACGTAGGGAATGTGCGAAAATTGATACCAACACGTTTTGGATGTTGACCTAGATAACAATCTATTTTTAGATTTCTAGGAATTATGATCCTGACTCTGCCAGATTAAACTTTTCTATCGGGATACCACTGCAGGTTAACACATGACCATGACTCAGTCAATAATTTCTTGCTTGAAAGCCCCGTGGCGTCATTGATTAGAAATGCTGCTAAATCTGACTTCCCGACATATGGTCTCAACCAGTTTGGTGACCAAACCCTGAAAAGTAGAATCCCCCGCACCTTGAAAAGTCTATTTGAATACCCCATGCAGCTGATTTCTATGAATTATGGGCCGACTAGAATTGCTTGAACATCGCCTTTGTCCTTGAAAATTGATTTCTCAGAGGTGTGGCCTTGCAGAGAAAGTGTACGTGACCTAATGCACTTGCAGGTTTTGCTTAATAAACTAATAAGGAGATCACTATACGTGACGTTGAAGAATACATACAGGCAATGTGTGTACGCAATGGCCTTGAAAACGAGAAAGTGGATCCTATAGTATACGTGAGCTTGAAGAGCATCCTATATACCTTTACCGGACATGTATTGGGATACCCCTACAGGTTGATTTCTAGGACTTATGACCTTGCAAATTGATATCAATACATTTTAGCCATTGACAATCTATTTCATAGCCCTACAGGCGATTTCTTTGAATTATGACCCTGACTCAGCCAAGAATTACTTTAACAATGGATCGCCTTTGTCAGAGATGTGACCGTGAAATGGTGGGGGAAACGGCTACCTGTGTTGGGCAACATCCCTGTTTTGGGAAACGGCTATCTGTCTTTGGGAACCGGATGCGGTTCTTGGGGAAATTACCTCATCCTGATGGTTTAGGACAGTAATATTATGAATCCACATACCGTAAGCATAATTTTTTTATTACAATTTAGCCAATACAGCAACTTTTACTCATATGTTAGCATAGACAACCTGAATGATACCCCCGACCTTGGGAATTAACGTCTTGATTCAGCCAAGAATTGCTTGGGCGACCCTGAAAGGTAGAATCCCCCGCATCTTGAAAAGTCCACTTAATACCCCTGAGAATTGATTTATAAGAATTAACACCTTAGCTCAGGCAAGAATTACTGTGTGATCTTGAGGAATATACGTAGGCAATGTGCATGATGACTTTGAGCAAAACAAACTTTGAACTTGAAGCGCCGGTTAAATTGCTTTAACATCGTCTTTATTCTTGAAAATTGAATTCTCAGAATTGAGCCTGAAATGGTGGGGGTATCTAGATAACAATCTATTTTTAGGAATTATCACCCTAACGCGGTCAGAAGAATGGATCGCCTTTGCTCTTTTCTCAGAGGCGTGACCTTGAAAATTGTAAGCATAGACCTTGAAGCGTTGGCTTGAACAAGCGCCCTTGTTCTTGAAAATTGATTTCTCAGAATTGAGCCTGAAATGGTGGGGGTAGCTGGATAATAATCTATTTATAGAAATTTTGACCCTAACTCGGACAGAACGGCTATCTGTCTTTGGGAAACGTCTATCTGTACTTAGGGAACGGAACCACTTGAAGTCAACGAACTTTACTGGGGGCGTGACCTTGAAAAGTAAACTTCCAGGAATTGCTGGATGACCTTGAAACATGCTTAGCATAGACAACAATCTGTATGATACCCCTTGAGAACACCACGGCTTCAGACAGAGGTCAATTAACTTCCTAGAATTGATGGGGGGCGTGATTAATGAACGTTGGCCTTGAAATTTCCCATAAAAATTTGATTTAGAATCGACCTCGGTTTCTTGGTGCACGTGAAGAGCATCCTCCTATATACCCCCAATTGAACCCTGATGCAGGGAACATGAGACTTTGATACACGAGAATGTTGATCCCTATACGTAACCTTGAAATCTTAAGAATAAGCGTTGACCTTGAAGCGGCGTGTGTATGTTAAGAACCTTGACAATGAGAGCGATCATATCGTACCACGTGACCTTGAAGCGGCCAAATTGCACGGGAGCGTCAATAACCTTGAAAACTAATCTAGTAACTTCTAGTGCTTTTTTCAAATCTATTTACTTCAATGACCTTGAGGAATATACTCTGATGCAGGCAATGTGTACGATGACCTTGAAAAAACAACGAAACTTGGACGCTTTGACCTTGGAGTGGGAGCGCTTATGCGCAAGGATGACCTTGAAGAATATGCAAGCAATGTGAGCGACCTTGTAAATTCTAATTGACTTTGATATTTGAAATGCGTATGTGACCTTGAAAACCAATCTGGTGACTTTTCTAGTGATTTTTTTCAAATATGGTTACTTCAATACCTTGATAATATACTTTGATGTATGAAAATGTAAACTTTCACCATTAACACTCATAATAAAATACTTATCTTTTTTGGGTTTTTTTAATGGTGTACTTTAAATTATACAATCTAAACGTTTCGATAACACTTACAGTTATCTTCGTCAGTAGTAATGTTTGTTAAAAATTGTTAAAGATGTAAACAATTTTGTCAAATTTGAAAAATTAAAACATTTTAATGAAAAAATGCTTAAAAAATATTTTTATCACCTACATCGGGTAGCTTTTACATTAGGGGTAACTGGCCCAATTTGGTATATGTGTTAGATACGTTTAAAAGTCGACGTGGGGTGTTGGGGTTTTTTAAATTTATTTTTGGCAAATTCTGGCCCGCTTTCGAGAAAAATTGATTTTTTTGTTTGAAAAGGCTGCTTAAAAAATATTTCTTTCACCTACTAGGGGTAGCTTGTGCATTTTAAAATTAAAAGCTTTTCCTAACGTCTCAATTTTTATTATTTATTACATATAAATACAATAACTCATTTAAACACTGCAACATATTAATACCAAATATGTTTCAATGTTTCTTTATTTTCAAACTCGAAGCTGCCTCATTCTTCTATTTATTTCATACACCCCTAAATCTACTTTTAAATCTTTAATTTTTCGTATCAACACCTTTTCTTTCGCTCAACAATAGTTAATACTTGTTCTTTTCTTGGGCTTCTTATCTTGCATACTACCATTTTCGTCATTTCTGCTAATACTTAATCATGCGCACCCAAGGAAGCTTTTTATTATAAATCCGCATCCTTCAAAACCGCTAACCTAGACAAAAATTTCATCTTGTTTCCATGAATTGATTCTATTTTTATACTTCTAAGAAATGCCATACGATACCCCTACAGGTCAATAATCTTTGACCTTGACCACTCTGTTTTTGGACTTGTAAGAATTGTAATATGATGATGACTTCGCAAGTTCTATTTTTAGCTTTTGACCTTGACATACAAACTTCCTGCCAAAACATTTGACCGCAGAGTGACCTTGTAATATGATGATGATGATATTGCAATTTCTATTTTTAGCGAGCTCCAAAAATTTAAATTTCCTGCCAAAAGTTTGACCTTGAAGGGATCCAAAGATTCCATTTCTCACCACCAGAGCGCGAGTGACCTTGAATTGGTCCAGAACCTGTTCCTAATCACTACTCCTTAATTATTTGTTTATTTTAAATAGCAGTTTTGTATGTGTGTATACGCTGTATAAATACTTCAATGTCCAGTTCTCCAACGCGGTTGTTATTAGAATAACCGAAAGAAAACACATCTATATTGTCAAAAAAAAATGCTATTAATGTATTATTATCCTTATAGTGTAATAATACGTCATAAACCAACTCTGGAATACCGTCAGCTGTTATTCTATAGACTCATTTCAGCTATTTGTTTAGTTGATTAGATAAAGGTATGAGTGTTACGCTATTTTAAATTAATAACATTATGCGGGCACGTATTTATGGATTTAAACTTTGTAGTTATTGATTCACATATAATAAACTATTAAAACCGTTTATCTATTTATTTCCGCTATATCAATTGGGGAAAGGGGGTCTGTACAATGCAAGTATGACTCCAGGACAAATTTTGGAGGCCTAATGCTGCTAATCAGTTAGTATGGAGGCTCTAGTTTTAGAATATTTTTTTAAACTTTAAGTTTTCACTCCATAATAATTACAGAAATCTACATCTACTTTTTAAAAATAAATCAGTAGATGGAGCCACGCACAGAAACAAGGGGGCCGCTGCAGTGGAGCTAAGACTTTGTGACAAGTCCTAATGGTGGTAGTATGCGGGCCAGGTAATATTTCCAATTTCCCGCCATAACAGTTAAATATACTTTTCAAAATGTACTGCTAGGTGCAGCCATGAGAAAAAACCTCTACTACAGAAAACATTCATTAGTTTTAAAAATACACTAGTAGATGGCGTCACGAACAATCAGGTGCCCAGACAAGGGGCGAAGACCTGAGAACAAGTTACGGAGGCTTATAGTTATAGCTGTCTTAAGAGATAGTATGAGGGCCCCTTATTAGAATATTATTTCAAACTTCTACTGTTCTCACCAAGGGCACAAAGACCCGACAAGTGGCGAAGACCCTAGAACAAGTTCCAGAGTCCTACATCTGTCTTATGAGATAGTATGTGGACCCCTTATTATTAGAACACTGTTTAAAATTTCCCGCTATAACGATTACATGGTCCTACATGTACTACTGCCAGGTGGAGCCACGATCAACCTGTAATACAGAAAACATTCATTAGTCCTAGAAATACACCACCAGATAGGGTCACAAACAATCAGGGGGGCCGACAAGGGGCTAAAACCTGACAAGTTCCAGAGTCCTATACCTGTCTTGTGACTATGAGATAGTATGCGGACCCGCTTGTTATAATACTATTTCAAATTGCTAGTTTTCCCGCCATTACAATTACAGGGACCTACATCTCCTTTTAAAAATAAACCACCAGGTGGAGCCACGTTCAGTTTCTATTACAGAAAACGTATATTAGTACACCACTATATGATGCCACAAGTAAACAAACAAAACCAGCCAATCAGAATAGGGAGCCTTGGGCCTCTAAGTAGAACACTGAGCCTGGAGGATGGGCGGGTCCAATCAGAAACCAGGGGGCGTGGCCTACTCTTAGGCGATCCAATCAGGACGCGCACTCTGGGGTGTATGTGCCCACACGACCACTCAGCTGGAAGCGGGCGGGGCCGCGTTGCGGAAGGGGCGTGGTAATGTGGTAAAAGAGGGTGTGGTCTATGACGTCACAGGTGGGGACATGACGTCATAAAATAGTGGTGGAAAGGTGAACCCATTCTACTACTACTGATTTTAAAATTTTCAAATAATATCCCGAAAACATGCCAATATAATTAAAAATTATTATTAATTTTATTAAATACATAAATAAAAAGCTTACCTCGAGTAGAATTTGAACCTACGACCTGTACTTTGCTAGAGTACCGCGCTAACCAACTGCGCCATCAAGGTTCAAGTCCCAATCGATGTAAATTTTGTTTTTATGTATGTAGAACTGATTATATTTATATTTAGAATTTACATATAATTAAATTAAATTACTAACTTAGAATAAAATGTCTATCAAACCGTCAACAGCCAAAATGAATTTTATGTTATTATCGCAGGTGAGAGACATAAAACAAAGCTAATAATAAATTTAAAAGTAGTATCCGTCTTAATAAGCTTAAAACGTTCAAATAGAGTAATCTGATCATCGACATCTTATACGCTTTAACATGGCAGTTACCAGTGTTTGAATTCAATAAATCAAAAACCCTAAATTGTTTAAATAAGGATAGATTTAATTCTATACTATACCGCAAAAATGTAATTAGATTTCCTAATGCTGTTAAAAGTAAATTTTAAATAACTCCTTTATTCAAATGTGGTTAATTACATGGCTATTGTTAAAGCATTAAGGTGGTATCTATATTAATTAATACGCATTCCTTTAAAAGTATTCAAACCAAAACCCATATGTTAAAGGTTATTATTAATATTACTTCTGTAAATAAAATGCAATTAGATTACGTTTACCTTATATAACCATGGCATTTTTATGCAAACAAATTAATGGGTTTTTGTACAAGAAATATTTACTTTTAAATTAATGATTAGAGAAAACCCTTAAGCACATTATATTATCTATATTTATAAACAAAACGTAGAAAGGTGAATGTAGCATAAATATAAACAAATAAGAAACAAAAAGTAACAGCTATACACTCCTGTCGAGTTTCCAAAGGGTTCTTTCAATACGATTATCAGAAGCAGTGGTATGTAATCGTTTTTAGTTTTATCCCTTATTTTATTTACTTTATCTACTTACTTGTGTAGATTTTTAATGTTATGTTATAATTACAGATATGGATTTAACTGATATAAAAGCACCAACATGTTTTAAACCGTTTAAAAACGTCAAGGATTTGGAGACAGGGATAGAATACAAGATATTCAATTTTGAGATCATGTCAACAAAGTACGGCGAGAAGGTTGTGTAGAACCTGTAAGAATTCAAATGTGTGCTATTTGAGCGTTACCATAAGTTTTTCAAGTCTGAGGACCATCGCATACAGCAATTTAATAAGGGATTGAAGAGTAAAAGTGATTCAATGTGTTCTTTAGGACTAGTAGGCAAAGCAACCAATTTAATATTCGTTTAAGAGTCCTAACGGTGTCTTATGAGATAGTATGCGGCCCTCCATTATTAGAATACTATTTAAAATTCCCCGCCATATCAGTTAAATCTACCTTTAAAAATATACTAGTAGGTGGAGCCACCATCAACCTCTATTTCATTAGTTTTAAAAATATACTTGTAGATGGACCCTACAAGTGGGAAAGACTCAAGAATAAGTTCCGGAGACATGTCCTTGCCTTATGAGATAGTATGACCAGACAAGGGACCAAAACCCGAGAGCAAGTTCAGGAGCCCTATAGCTGTCTTATGAGGTGGAATCGGGCACCCTTTATTATAATACCATTTCAAATTGATTACAGAACGCATTCATTAGTTGTAAAAAGACACCACTAGATGGCCCACAAAAAACAAATACTGCCAACCAATCAGAATAGAGCGCCTTAGGCGTCCATACAGACCACACTGGAGGGTGGGCGGTGTCTAAGGACCAATCAGAAACCAGGGGGCGTGGCCTACTCTTGGACGCTCAGAACACGGCCTGGGGCTGTATGCGCACACGGCCAAACAGCTAGAAGCGGGCGTGGGCACGCTGGGGAAGGGACCGGGCTACGTGGTAAAAGTGAACGCGGCCAATGATGCCGCAGGTGGGGGTACGACGTCACAAAAAAGTGGTGGGGAAAGCTTGGACTCTTCTACTTGTGTGTGTCCGCGTATCCGTGTCCGTTTGACGTGTGTCCGTGACTGTGTATGTGGGTGTCCGCGTGTATGTGTGTGGGGGTGTGTGTGGGTGAGTGTGTGTAAGTAGCGGGGGGGCGTCCGCGTGTGTGTATGTGTGAGTGTGTCTGTATGAGAATGTGTGAGTGTGTCTCTCTGCGGATCCGCGCGCGCGCTTGTGTGTGGGTGTTTGTGTGTGTGTGTGTGTGTGTGTGTGTGGGTGCGTACGTGTCTATCTTCGCGTGTTCGCGCGCGCCTGTGTGTGTACGTGTACGTGCGTGGTTGATTGCGCGCGTGGGTGCGGGCGTGTGGTTGGACGAGCGTGCGTGTGTATAGATGTATATTGGTATCCAAGATAACTCCAGAACGACAACACGTACGGACTTCAAATTTCGTATTAAGCTTGTTTTCACTTCTCCTGGAGCTGATTAGATTTTGGGAGAATTTCAGCGGCGGAGAGAGGAGTTCTATTTGTAACAGCTTTTGGCTCTTGTCAAATATTTTATTTCTGAAACTTCTTTATACTTCATAGATATAAAAATACCAACATAAAGATTTTAAACATATGGGTTAATTGTTCTACGCAATTTTTTGATATAACGCATAATTTAGCGGCAAAAGACTCCTAACTTAGAATTTAAGTGTTAGCTAAACATTTTTAAATATCTGAATATCGAATAATTTTATAGGAAAATGTGTATCATATTTTTTAAATAAAATTAAATTTTATAACTTTCTTTATAAGGTTTCTTAATATAGAGCAAACTAAGTTTTAAAAAATTAATTAAATAGGATTGAAAATCATAGGTGGAAGGCATGTATACCCCATGTCGCCCAGTTCAATACTACCACCTTTACTATTGATTTTAATATAAGTGCTCTAATTTTCTGAGTTCGGTAAGGGCTGCCGGTCACTTTCTCCTTTATTCCTTATGTACTCGCCAACACATGCTAGCCAATCGTGGCGTTTTAACGTCTACGCCCTTAAAATGATGAGTTCTAAAGAAAAAAATACGCTATTCCCCAGGTGAGTAGGGCGAGACGCCCACACTCTCACATCGATCCGTCCCAAGGATTCTGGGCGGGACAAAAATTCGTCAACGCCAAAATCAAGACTAAGAAGAGCAAGATTTCCCGGGAATAAAATCCTGCCCTATTCCGGTGCCCCGGAGCAACCTTGGTCATCTAGAGTACCAACATTCGGATACATTATTGCAACATACGTGGTATCAGATGGAATATTAATGCTGTTCACCTACACCTTGAACAAGTGCACCCGCACATTCTGTTTCTATGAGAAACACAAGTCTCCTCTGGAAGCATAGATTCGCCTTACCTGCAATTTCACAGATACAACCTCCACCCCAACTTTCACCTTAAAGGCGGTGTATGTGCGTATACCAAGGACAACGTAGGTTGTAAGAGAATGTCCGCTTTGGAAAACAACGAATTTGACGTGATTTGGTTCAAACACTTTGGGCCACAATGTGTGAAATTCTACTGTTGTTTGCATAGGTCTCCTAATGATAATAACTTCCAAGACCTTTTTGATTACCTTAGTCTGAAAATAGACTACCTCTTATCACAGTTTCCATCTTGCGATATCTCAATTCTGGGAGATTTTAATGTCCACTACTCCAATTGGCTTCAATTTTCATCTACCACTAATCCTGCAGGTCATAGTGCAATAACATTTCCTGTATCCTATGCTCTCACACAAATGATTTCCGAACCCACCAGAATCCCTGACAACTCTAACCATACTCCACATGTCCTGGACCTATTTCTTACATCTAACCCACTTGTCTATAAAACTAGAGTCCTTTCCCCACTTGGTCAATCAGGCCACTATCTAATCGAAATAACTTCCTCTGTACCCAATCCCACTGTACTCGAAAACACATAGAACTATGTGGTGTTTTAAATCAGCTAACTGGAGTGAACTCCGACAAGACTTCATTGCAACCTTCCCTTGGCGTGAGTATTGCTTTAAACGGTCCTCCAATTCAAACATTACTCATTCAATAACTGAGGTTGTCTTGATGGGTAGGGAGTTATACATTCCCAAAAACCATAATCGCGTAGGCCGTGCCCATTCCCAACCATGGTTTAATAGGGCTTGCATAGATGCATTATCGCAAAAGGATAAACTCGATACCAAATGGAAATCAAATAAATCTGTCTTAAATCACGCCGATTATATTACCGCAAGGAATAGTTGCCAAGCGTCATCACCAAGGTCAAAAGATGTTTGAATGCAAATAATGCAAATAATTAGTCTCATGTCTTTTGGGTAGTCGTAAATTTTGGTCATTGGCTAAAGCCATCAGTAAAAACTTTAGTACATATTCCTTTCTTCCCATGACGTCTTGTGACGGAGCTGCAGTAGCTGACCCTGCTGACAAAATCAATCTCTTTGCCGATTACTTTGCATCAAATTCATGTGTCAACGATTCTGGTAAAATTGTGCCATCGCCCAAATCTACCACATACGCTATGAAACCAATCTACTTTCGATACAAGCTCCTAGAATCAATTATCAATAAACTTGACTCAAACAAGGCGACTGGCCCTGACGGTATTCCAGCTATCGTCATTAATAAATGTTGTCCCGAGCTAGTATTTGTATTGTCCAAAATATTTTCGATCTCCATGTCATCTGGAGAGTTTCCCTCATCGTGGAAGTTGGTAAATGTCTAACCTATTCCTAAAAAGGGCGATAAAACCGGTCCCTCAAGCTATGGACCAATAAGTACCACTTCCATTCTATCGAAAATCATGGAAAAAGCTATCAACCACTAACTACGTTCGTTTCTCGAGCCCAATCAACTCCTCAACGATCACCAGATGGGTTCAGACAGAGTCGTTCAACGGGTCATCTCGTTTGGCTTATCCGATACGCTTATCAATTGAATCTCCAGCTTTCTAGACGAAAGACGTATACGTGTTGTCATCGACGGCTTCTTTTCGAAAGAAACTACTATTAACGCGGGAGTACGCCAAGGATCAGTGATAGCTCCCATACTTTACCTGCTATACATAAATGACCTCTTTTCCTCAACAACTCACCCGATTCATTGCTTGGCGGACGACAGCAGTCTATATTGTAGTGATTCTCATTTTTCCGACAACAATAAGTCTAGTCAGGACGTTAAAATGAAAATGGCAGCGTCAATCAACAGTGACTTAGAACGTATCCTTGAATGGGGAAGGAATAATCTACTCACGTTCTACACCGACAAAACCCAATGTTGCCTTGTGTCCGTCAAGAAAGACCGATCATTTCCTGTTGTAAATATGAATGGCCTAGATCACAAGTTTTCAAACTCTATTCTTATATTAGGGATTGTCCGTATCATTGAACCTTTCATGAGTTGACCACCTTTTGTCAGCCAGCAAAACAGCTGCCCGTAAACTGGTCTTTCTGTACAGATCTAAACAGTACTTCACATCGCAACAACACCTTTTACTGTATAAAGCTCAAATTCGACCTCATCTGGAATACAATTCCCACCTCTGGGTCAGTGCTCCCCAATACGCCCTTGATATGGTAAACCGCATCCAAAAAAGAGCTATAAGACATAAAAAACCCATCTTTAACTTCTGACCTACAGTCTCTTGAGCGTAGAAGAACAGTTTCGGTTCTTTCCTTGTTCTATCGTTATTACAATGACAAGTGTGCCTCCGAAATGTACTCCTTAATACCTTCGCAGGCCTTTTTCGCCAGGAACACTCGATTAGCACATTCATATCATAATTACGTACTTACTCAAAATTCCATTTTGTCACACTAAACTGGCGCAATCTACATTTTTCTACACGGCGACCAAATTGTGGAAATCACTACCCAGTTCCTGTTTTCTCCAAACTGTGATTTAATCAAATTTAAGGTAGCCGTTCCCAAACACTTCTCGGCAGCCTGACAATATCCCTAACCCCTCCCAGCGTTCCTGAGTGCTTTAGCACGTTTGGCAAATCTTAGCCTGTTCAGGAATACTATTAGTGAACAAAAATGCTTATATTGTATTATCGGTATCTTATAGAAGCGTGCTGCTTTGGAATTTATTTTTAAGTTAACATCTATAAAAAAATTTGTCTATTAACGTATCCTGGCATGAAGTTTTAAACGTCATCTGACATTTGTTGTTTTTTTTGTACAGTGTAGCCTTTTTTCGTTATGAACGCGTTAAAAAAGGGGATGCATAATTATAGTAAAAAAATTGTTTAATTTCTACTTTGTCGGTTGGAAGGTTGTTGTTCCCTTACTTTAGGAAAAATTTCACATCAGAGATATTAGATTATTTCATGTCACACTCCTAGAAAAATGGTACGTGATCTGTGTTCTGCGTTTTGACTTCTGACAAATGACAGCCCAGATAATGAATAAATTGGACTTTATTTTTTGCGTTGCTTAACGTTCAAGTTCAATAATTAATAATACGTTAAAATGAAAAGCTAATTTTGTTTTTGCAGTCGACATTTATTTTTATAGTATTTTTTTATGTAAAATAGCAATTTAACAAAATATTACAATGCCACTAACTGATGTATATGATGATTTAACCTTGTAAGTAGTGCCTACATAATATTCTATAAACCTGATATTAAAAATACCTTTTTAAGGTTTATAACTCCGGAGAAATTTTATATTTGTCCAAAGCTGAGTTCAAAATATTTAGTTGTGGATAGATTATCTAAAGCATTAACTTTACAAGTAAACCAAAATGATATTCCTAGAACAACTCACTTTCGTGAATTTTGTGGTCTGATAGGAAGTATTTGTTTATTAGCAGGAGAATATCTTGTGATAGCCACAAAACGAACGTATGTGGGTTCCATTGCAGGCCATGCTATTTGGTGCCTCGCGGGTAGCGAACTTATTCCTTACAGTCGTAGTACTTTACATTTAAATGCTGAGCAATTAGATGATAATAATACATATTTGAGTATGATTAAGCAAGTATTGGACACTCCTTATTTATATTTTAGTTATACTTATGATATTACACATACTATGCAACGATTACATTTGACACAACCTGAGTTTTTAACTCAGTCATTATTTGAAAGAGGTGATCAACGCTTTATTTGGAATGCTTTTTTACTTAGTGGTATATGGCATCCAGATATTCATAATTTTTGTCTTCCTTTGCTACATGGGTTTATAGCTATTAATGATTTCTCAATTAATGGTTATAACTTTACGTGGACTTTAATTTCAAGAAGAAGCGTGAATCGTGCTGGAACTAGATTGTTTCGCAGAGGGATAGATAAAGTGGGAAATGTGGCTAATTTTGTAGAAACTGAACAAATTGTTGAATGTCAAGGTAACAGGGCTAGTTTTGTTCAAGTTCGGGGATCTATACCGTTATTTTGGACGCAGTATCCTGACTTACGTTATAAACCTGCTTTGAATCTGCAAGATATAAGAGCAGAAGAACACCGAGCTGCTTGTGGTGTCCACTTGGATGGCCTTGGTCTACATTATGGTCGACAAGTGTTGTTAGATTTAGTGGATCAATGTGGTTCAGAAGGCAATCTTCAGAAAGCTTATGCAAATATTGTACAGCAACTAGCTTTTCAATTTATTAAGTATGAACCTTTTGATTTTCACACAGAATGCCGTCATATGCGTTGGGATCGGTTGTCTATATTGTTGGATCGTATAGCCTTAGATCAAGATGATATGGGATTTTTTTTATTATTAAAAGATAGATCAGTACCTTTATTACAGGATGGTGTTTTTCGTACAAATTGTGTTGATTGTCTGGATCGAACAAATGTCGTTCAGAGTATGATTGCAAGGAAGTGCTTAAATAATATACTCTCTAAATTATCTATTATCAGAGGAGAACAAACCATAGAACAGTTTGCACCTTTAGAACAAGTTTTTAAGGATGTGTGGGCTGATAATGCAGATATAATAAGTTTACAATACTCTGGTACTGGTGCTCTTAAAACAGATTTT
Source organism: Vesta saturnalis (assembly GCA_036346205.1). Lineage (NCBI taxonomy): Eukaryota > Metazoa > Arthropoda > Insecta > Coleoptera > Lampyridae > Vesta > Vesta saturnalis. Next base: position 3,738,725 of record JARFJB010000209.1, on the reverse strand, counting down.
ACGCGTACCGGTAAAAGGACACATGTGGGTCTTCTGTATGATGGTTTAAATTCTATAATTAGGTATTATAAAAACAACTTTAGTGATGGTGTACGGCAAGATTCCATAGATGTATTTCTTGGAGTTGCAAGTGTTAAATCTCCATTAAAAGTTGAGCGGGGTTGGAGATACATTACATTTCCTGTGGTATTGTTGATAGCTATTGCAATGTTTGTTGCATGCACAGCTTTACCTTCAGAGTATTCTACAGAGTCTCTTTTGTTTATATTATTTTGGGGTTTAATGGTTGTAACAACCCTTACAACAATTTTAAATCACGGGCCAGAGTTTGTTGATCGTCCTACGTTAACAAATTTATAATTGTTTTTTGTATTACCAACTTTGATTTGTGATAATCTATATTCCAATCATTATTGCATTTTAAATCTATTTAATAGCAGATTAAGCAGGTTATACTAAATTGTAAAATAATTATTTCTATGTTGTAAGATAGTGTCTAGAAAATAGTATACATCAAAACACCCGATTTCTGAATAAACTCATTATACCAAAAAGGTGTTTCTAAATTTTGTAATCTTTAAAAAGGTAGCTGCTTTTACAGAAGGCAAGAATTTTTTAACAATTGAAGGAGTTTTGTGTTTTTATGTATACAATGTGATGCTTTATTTTGAGTTTATTGTTGATAATGTTATTTTTGTGTGTAACATAGTTTGTTATGATTTCTTAATTTTATAATCCACTTTATTTACTACAAATTTTATTTTGATGTTAAAATTATATTGGTAATGGGATGCCTTATTAGTATTTTTGTAGAATAATGTCAATTACATTTTGCAGTAATTTTTAATTATGGGATATGGTTGAATGTAGAGAATTACAATAAGAAGCACAATTGTACTTTGTAGATGTTGAATTTCTTTCTGCCATTAAATATGATTACAATGATATACATTGTTAATAATGTCAATATTAGATTTCTAAATTTATTAAACTCATTTTGTGTGCAGTATATATTTTTGTAGCCTTTACTCTGACATAATATGTAGGTTAGAGCTGTATATACCTTGAATGTTCTGGCATTAAAGAACGTTTTAGAAATTTTTATTTAGCTTTAAGACTATACAATTGTAAAGTTATAATATAGATGAATATATGTTTTTATAAATAATTTGACCAATTTCCTCATAGTGATATAACACTTCCTTATGCACCTGCTTATGCCCTTCATTGCGGTTGTATAAGTATATTATATTATTTGACTACAGAAACCGCTCCAGGCATAAATTGATCCATTTAACTCGATGTACTTTATATATTTTGATTATGTGTCACAAAGAATACTTCAACTTTGAAAGTTGTGGTTCTGTTTTCAATTTATGTTTAAAAAAAAGGAATTTAGGATACATCTACATTTTTATTACGGACCTGAATAAGCCTTCAACATTATTAAAAACGTTAAATTTGGTTAGTGATTATTTTCAACTTTGAAATGTGAGTGTGAAACTTCATTTTGTTAATAATCGATTCAGTCTGTTTTCTTAACACTAAACTGAATTTAGTATATTTGATCTATAAGAGTTCATACAGTTAGAAAAAAGTTTGGTCACTGAGCATTGTAATGAAGTTTTATTCGAAGTTTCTGCCCTCGCTGGCATGGCTTGATATGTGTGTGATTGTTAGAAAGAATAACGTGATTTCTAGACCTTACTTGTGAAACCTAGAGCACGTGTACTGGAAATCGTTCATCAAAAACTTCACATTAACCTAACCCACTTTAGTAAAAGATTATTATTAGTGCAGGTCACTTTGTCAGGTTAGAACAGAACTAGCCTAAGTCAATTTTTGGCTAGTTTGAACTACCTTCATTTATTAATGTATCGTGATGTATTTTACTTGGTGCAGAAGTATTATATGTCTAACATTAATAGAATGCCCATAAACACTCAAAATGAATGGTAGACTAACTGCAAAAGCATTACCTTCTTTGGTGTAGAAGTACCTTATGTGTGTTATGTATGAAATAATTTACTTTGGTTTTAATACAATCGCATATAAAGTGAGATTAGAACTAGCCTGTCATTATTTTAGTACACGTAGCATAGTTTTTTTGCAAGCATTCGCAGATAAACTTGGTGTAGTAGTAGCCAAAGTACCCGATTGTTATAGTTATGTTTGTATTTGTTCTGCTCCAACATTTTTATCTTTATATTGTGTAGTGATTGTTAAGCTTAGCTCTGCAAAGTTTTATTAGTGTGCAATATTAAACTAAACATAGTGCAATGCCTTCTGATAGAAGCAAAAAATTCTTCAGTTAGCTCGACAACTAGCTGCAAATGAAGGTCAGCGTTAATATTTTTGTTTTAAAATCGCATTAATAATATTGCTATCACTTAACCTTTAAAATTTTAATTTTCCGTAATGCTGCAATATTATTTAAATAGATAAAATTGAGAACAACGATGATCAACAGCAGATTCTTTTTGATGGGTACCTTATTCCAGTTGTATTAGAAGAATCGATTGTTCCAAAAAATGGTGCACATATGTAACAACCCATTTTGAGTTGTATTAAAATATACCGTAATTTATGTCTTCGTTCATTTAATTGTAAATATAAGAAAAAATTTTATTTATTAATGATTTGTAAGTATGAGGTAGGCAACTTAATTTGCATTTTGGTGTAACAAGTGCATATCTTCTTAAAGGTTTATACTCGCACTTCTTTAAATTACTTTCTCTGCTCAATATGTTCGCGCAATGCGTCATCGTTGACTTAATTCTTTGCGCAAATTTTTCGCGCACGGCTACATCATCCAACTTCCAAAGCGTCCATTTTTTCACTTCCTGATAAATGTTGTGTTGATTTGGAAGCAATTTTTGGGTTTCCCCCTAAATTTGGTGAAAAGTGCCATTGATTTGATGGTAAGATAATTTAACTCGTAATACTAAAAATTAAAACATTTGCTCTTTGCAGGCACTTTCTTTTTTTACTTTTACACTTTTAATTTTACCGCTTTTGATTGCACAATTAATTCTACTGTTACGTACGCTTTCATTTTATGATGGCGTTTTGCTTTTAATGCAGATCTGAATGTGGATTCCATTATTTATTTTGAACCTTCAAAAGAATGCAATAAATATTGGTTTATTCAATTTCAAGAAAACAAATTTATAAGAAATAAAATTCTATTTTGGGTGTGGTTTACAACGTAAAGTATTATTTCGAGATATTGCGCAATATTGGTGCAAAGATGACATCACCTTGGTTGACATTTCCGTAAACGTTTCGATACCAGAGGTTATTAAAAAGTTTGTGTACAAAATTTTACGAACAGGTATTTATATTTATTACAATTAATTAATAATTTAAGGCTATAACTAGTTTTAAGATATATTTTATATAACCCTATCATTTTAACTGTTAATAAACATAGTTTGTATATATTTTATTTTTTACATTTTGATAAAATTTTTATTGTAAACAACCTCGGTTTAGTTATTCCGGGCATAATTAAAAAATAACTTGGCGTCTGAGATCATTTTTATTAGTGTTACATTGCAATTTTTTTGTATTGATGTTCAGTGGAAGTAATCTAGCAGAAATTGTGGTAATTAAGCAAATCAAAAGATTGAACCACCCTACGTTAATCTACCGACTGAATCAAAGGCATTATTTTTGGGGGATGGTTTGTATCTCCAGTTAGTTTAACGATTTGTTACGAGAACATTTTACACTTATTTCTTTATTATATTATTTTACATTTTTATACGATTACCACCACATACCACTTACATTATACTATATTATATATTATTTACACCATTTATACAATTTATCACACACATTATTGTAAATAATTCTAATATAAATTTTATCTATTCTATACCAACAGATAAGTTTAACCCCTTGTATAACCACGGTACTTTAAAGTACCGTCATTTTTGACTATCTTGAAATCCCAAACACCATATAATGGTGAAACTCGGAATATAGCGTAAAATTGTATTCTATATTATAATTCAGTAGATGGTTTTGATAGATTTCAAAGATTTCATTGTTTCTTGAAGGTTGTACAGAAAGTACCTTGGGATATACGGACACCATAATTAATAACTAAAAATACTTTCAGTAAATTTTTGTTTTATAAGATACAAACGTCTGAGAAAGTTAGTCAAGCAACAAATTCGATCAGCGTATAATTGTTATCTATTGACTATTGAGCAAAGGCTATCTACCAATCCTAAACAGTTTTGGTCATTCATTCGTTCCAGAAGGAATAACTCTAGAATTTCTGATGTCATGAGGTATAATTATGAAACTTATTCAACTCCCATTCAGATAATGAATGCGTTTAAAGTATATTTTTCTAAAGTGTATTGTCCTGCTACAGCTGCATGTGTTTGTGGCATGTACTTCGCAAGTGGTGTGTAATATGCCGTGTATTCATCTACCCAGTGTTACTGAACTTATGGTAGTCAAAGCTATCGCTAAATTAAAAAATACAGAATCATCTGGAAGTGGCGGAGTGCCTTCCTTTTTAATTCGTGATTGCAAGGATGTATTTGCATTATCTTTACGCATTATTTGCTAATTATAGGCCGATAAGTATTTTATCGTATTTGAAATAGACCTTTATGACCATATTTATCCGCAAGTAAAATATTATATATCCTTACGTCAACATGGATTTATGCAAAATAGGTCAACTGTGACCTTAAAATGTATTGTGAAATCACTTCTCTGAGTGACTGTTTAGCCCTTCAAGAACAATTAATGGTCATTCATAACTCATGTCTAAGTAATTGCCTGTATTTAAACATTTCCAAATGTAAAATATTATCGTTTACTAAAAAAAGAACTTACTCCACTACGGATATTTTGTAGATCCGTTCCCGTTATCCCGGGTTTCTGATACCAAAGATCTAGGTGTAGTGTTTGATCAGTATCTAAGCTTTTCGAGTCGTAGTCCGGCCATATGTCTAGATGTAAAAACAATGCTGGGATTCATATTTAGAAACACCAAATCGTTTCATTATACTCAAACTATTTTCTCGCTATACTTTTCATTAGTTCTGTCTAAACTGGAGTACTGTAATCTTATGGTACCCTATCTATCACAAACACATAAATATGATCGAAGATGTTCAGCGAAAATTCTTGAAGGTTCTTTAAGATTGATGGGATCTATACGGAGAGGGGCTATCCTCAAGAATATCTCCTAAGTCGTTTCCAACTTCAATCATTACAACGCAGACGTAAATACTACAGCATGACATTTTTATATGGCCTACTTAACAACCGACTTGGCTGTCCTTTTCTTCTATCATCCCTTAACTTTTCCGTACCCAATCGTTTATCAAGATTCCCTATAACCTTTGTTAATCCTATTCTAAAGACCAACTCATTATTAAAAGCACGTACTTATATAATGTCTTTAAATTTTAATACTATAGATGCTAATACTGATTTAAGTATCGCAACACTTGACGATCTAGTGAGCAATATCACATAATGCAATAATTTTTCTCTTTCCAGTTTAATCTCTTTTCTTCCTCCCCAATTCATATACATTAACAATGTTGTCAAGTTACTGTTTAAACTTGTTTTAGTTGTAGTTTAATTATGTAGTATGTTTTACACTTATGTACTTATTTTAGTTATATTTGTTCTTTAATTGGATATTTTTTTTCCGTTGAGCAATAAAGTATTATTATTATTGTCATCAACATCATACATCCATGTCAGGGTACTCTGCAAAACAGTTATCTTTTTCATTCACATACAAATGGATTCCACAAGATGAACACACTGAAAAGGGTTTTGACTATACTTCTTTTGAACTGCAATTTGTCACACCTTCCTCGTGTTTTAGAAAACCGAATCCAATGATTTCTCAGATTACCCATTCTAACACTTGTTGGAACGCTATAATTAAACTGTCTCCGTTCGGAAGGACCTTTTTCGGTTTGGTGATTTTATATTCAATAGTCCTAGCGTTGCATCTCTACGAAACTGCAACATAGTCTTTTGTAATAGCAGGAGCTTTTACATCAAGCTTTTTGCTACTCTTGTCTTTTCGCACAACCGTTATTTCCTCGGTGCCATGGAAGTTAGATGCCAAAGTCACAGTTTCTATTTGTAGAATGATATTCCGGTATTGGAGATTCTGCTATCCATACCTTGAATCCGCGGTTTATGCGCTTTGCTGTATCAGTGTGCTCTTTCCTTTAAATTTCATTATGGATTCATCGACACTTAGTGCTCTTGTTCCATAATAACTAGAGGAAAATCTGTTGTTAAAAGTAATGATCAATGGTCTTACTTTATATAATTTGTCAGTATTGTCTGCTGTTAGGAAGTGATTATCCTTTATGTGAAGATAAGATAGTATATCTTGGAAACCGTTTCGTGACATTCTCTCGGAAACTCGGAAATCACGACTGCTAGACCAGTAGGATATATTCGGAACAGAGTGATACCTATGCCAATGCCAATGAAAATTAATAAATCGTCATTTGTACATTTAAAATTAAATTTACCTTTTTGCACCGCTATAAGTTTGTTTGATAAACAATATCGTCTATTGCTGGGCCTAATGATTTTAGAAATACATCTAGAGCTGTTGCACATTTACTAAACATTGCTTCGTTAATCCCTTTATGTTCCTTGTAATTGTCAGGTATTATCGTAACTTTTTGTCTTGACTGCCACCTTATATTTAGTTGATCCTCGGTACTTTCTTCGATTATTGTTTCTGTAGTAGTGTTTTCTAAATGTGGTCCTTGTACTTTAGCTTCGTCTTGCTCTAATCCAGTTGCTTTTCGTACCTCAAATTCAGCTGGTTCTTCGTCATCGTTCGCCTCGACATCTATTTCACGATTGTTGTCGAGGGAAAATTCACCTAAATAATCATTTTCGATCATATGTAATAACTCCTCCTCTGTAAGAGACTTCTTTGCGTGATATGTTGCCTTCTAGTCTACCGAACACATTATTTTTAATCCTAAAAGATCATGTTGTTATTATCCTACAGGTACTTTTGAGTCCGTGGCAGGTATTTATCAAAAACTGGCATTTTTTCTTTAGCTACAGCGAAACAAATTATTGCATAGAAAAAACTAACCTTTATGTTGAATAAAAACCCAAAAATTTAAAATATTGTAGATAAAGCGTATAACTTTTACAATTCACTAGGCATCAATTTTTGCGGTAAAGGGTAAACACAACCTTGTTGAACTACCAACCTTGTTGGGATGTTTACTAATTCAAAATAACTGCCAACAATACATGACCTAAATAAGATGGTATTTTAAAGGATCCACGGGACAAAAATTAGGACTAGTAAAATGGTACTTAGTAGTACCCTTGGTATAATGTGGCCTCCAAAACTTAATTCGGGTCTGGTATACCAGAAATTTCTTCCTAAACTCTCTCAGAACAGTTTTTTTTTTAATTATCAGTAGTTGAGCAAGAAGTAGGAGACGGTGTTGTTAGTTTATTTCCGCTGTACCCTGAGCAACTTGAGGAATTTGATGACAATTTAGAATATTGCAATTAAGAAAATAGCAATATCAAATGACCTGACGAATACAACAATAATGATGAAAGCTTTAATTTTGTACTAGAAAGAAATGACAAGTTTGAAGAAGTAGTAGAGGAAAAACATCTACCAAGCAAAACAAGAAAGCTCCAACGTACAGAAGGTACTTGGAAGAGAAACGAACTTAAAAGTAAAAGAAACAAAGGAGAGTCTTATATAAATTGGAAAAATAAAGTTATACCTGTGAGGACCATAAATAATGGGTGACAATATTGCCGACTGAAGTGCCAAAATAGATTTAATAGGGATCAGCGGTTTCTTATTTTCAAAACTTCACCAACTGATTAAGCGCAAAAGTATCCCAAGTCCAATTAAAACTATAAAAATACGAATATAATTACAAATTTACAAACAGATGTTCCTGTATAACAAAAATATTCTTTATACCTATTCAACACTAGCACCGTTGGCTAATGTAAAAACCTAAAACTGTCGTGGCCGGTCATTTTGACCTCAGGACAAGCAAGGTAATTTTGAGATGTATTCCTTATAAATCTTACACTTCATTGAGAAAGAAACATAAAAAAAAACACATTTTAGGTAAATATCCATTTTAATTAAATAAAAATCAGATTGATTCTAATATATTTAGAATTCGGTACAGTTTTACATGCTGTATTACGCTCTACAGTTCAAACAAATAACGGTCTTTGTTACACTTCCACATTTTCCACAAACGTATTTGTTGCACATTGAACAAACGTCAGCAGTTTTATTTTTGTCACATTTTTTAATTTGGCAGTGATGACGTTTTTTTTAGGTTTTTTAGGTTTCGTTGTATCAGATGTGCGGCTACTTGCACCAAGATCTTGTTTCGAATCGAAATACTCTTTTCTTAGTTCCTCAGCTAGAGCGAAATTAATGTCTTCTTCTTTTTTGCCTACGACTTCCTTGTAAACTATCCAGGCGTTGATTGTGGCAAGATCAAAAACATTGTAAAACACATGGACTGGCTCTCTACGTGAACAAGTTTTCGTAGAATATTTTCTAGCCATTTGGTCCAACACATCTACCCCTAACTTTGTTTCATTGTAATACAACACTGTCTCAGGTTTCTTCTTTTTGCCATTATCTATAGCCACAGTTGGATGTAGTGTACTTAGCAATATGACATTTTTATTAACTTTACCCTGATAAATTGGCAAGGTGCTTTTATCATTTTTCATTACTGTGGTAGAATATAACTCTGCCCTTTTATTTTTAATACAAAATGGTAATTCCCTTCTTGCTCGGTTCATTGTTCCTTTTATTGTTGTGTTCTTTTTGCCAGCATTGTTGCTAACCTTTGGCTGGTAACAAAGTTGTCGGTAGTAACACTTCTACCCATATTTACAAAGGAAAACCATTCAGGAGATATTTAGAATTCGTATCAACAGCTAGCCAAAAATTTACACCAAATTTATCACGCTTATTCGCCATATATTGTGTAAATCTGCACCTGGCTTTAGTAGGAAATAGTTGTACGTCTACTGTAATGTTTGCTCCTGGAACATAGCAAGCTTTACAGTTACTAATAAATTTATCCCATATTTCGGACGCCAAAGCAAACTTATCACTAACTAGACGTTCTTTTCGTGTTGATCGATTATCAAATCTTAAAAAATCTCATAATTTCACGAAATCGATTGTGGGACTTGGTCTCACAAAAATTACGGTCCTCAAGTAACAGACCATAAACTGTCAAGCTGTAATGTTCTTGCGCCGTAAGCAATATATTGCAAGAAAAGCGTCAAGTTCTTGAAGAGACAATGATCAGTTTGTGTCATCTCCAATCGAAATGCATTTAGAACAGAGTTAGCAAATACATTTCTTTTTGCATAAGGAGTTGGTCCAGGAGTATTTCGCATAACATTTCTTTGAACTATACGGCCAACATAAAATCCACTTGATTCCGCAACTTCCCATATATCATTAGATTTGGATGATTGTGTACTCCCCACAGGTAAATGCATGTAATTTTTTCGTTTTGGATAGTGTTCAATGTCATCAATAATTTCATTAGATGTACAAGGATCAGAAGTGACATTATTTACGCTGACATCAGATTCTTCACTTTGTTCACTACTTTTGTCATCAACAGGAATAGCTTCATCACTTTCACCGTCTTCCGAGTGGTTATTTGCTTTTTCGGATTCGCATTCAGATAAGTTTTCCGACTTCGCAAGATAATCTAAAGCCTGTTGTTGTGTAACACCGCGAGAGGACCACATTTTTTTACTACAAAATTAACCCCGTAATAAGTACAGAAGTATCTCACAAGAACGTTCACTTGCAACTAATTTAAAAGCTCAAAGTACTTGAATGTATAGATCTCTATAGAAACAAGTTATAACTTGCATTTTTCATATCTCGGGTGCGCAGGTAAAAATAGCGAAGATTATTCATAATTTCGGACTCGACTAAACAAGTTCGGACTTGCAGTAAACACCTAAAAATTACCACAATAATAGTAAAATACATTGTTTTATTTCAACGTTGTAATTATTTTTGTTATACAACCTCGAAACTGATTATGAATATATGAACGGTCAAAATGACGGTCCCGGCAGCTTAATTTTCTTAATATATTTTTTTATATTCTAAAAGTACATAAAATTTTTGAAAAAGTCATAATACCCAACACCGTAACTCCAAGCACAACGGAGAAACAACATTTTAAAGAAGGCACGCGGTTAAATTGATCGCCGCGGCAGTTCATATATATATATATATATATATATATATATATATATATATATACGAGGGGTCGTTTTTATATTCCCGGGCTAGGCAATTTACAATGTTAATGTAATTTTTCATTTTATTGATTTTAAATAACATATGCCATGGTAACGTGTTTGACAATTTACAAAACAATTGCAACGTTATTAGTTCTAATATCTGTCAGTTTGTGTTGTAACGTCTCAAAATGGACAAACTTTAATATCGAGCTGTTATAAAGTTTATTACAAAACAAGGAAAATCTCAAAAAGTTATTCGTGAAGAAATCTTGATTGTATACGGGGATAATTTCCCTTCCAAGTCGACTATTTGTGAATGGTCAAAATTTAAACATGGCCGAGAATCACTAGATGATGATCCCCGTCCAGGTCGGCCTGTTAACATGATCACTTCGGATGTTATTGAAAACACCAAGTGTTTGGTATTGGAAGATGCAAGTTTAAAGAAGCGACAATTAGCGTCTTTATTAGGAGTATCAGAAACCACAGTTTTCAGAATTTTACACGATTACCTTGGCATGACAAAGGTCAGTGCGGGATGGGTTCCACGAATGGTTACACCTTTTCAAATGCTTACTCGAATGGAGAAGTGTGAAGAATTTTTGGCACTTTGTGGGGAACCAGATCTAATTATCAATCGACTTATCACCGGAGATGAGACTTGGGTCCATCATTTTGATTGAGTCGAAACAAGAGTCGATGTAGTGGCATATTAGGGGTTCCAGTCCCCCAAAAAAGTTTGAAGTCTTCCCTTCTGCAGGAAAAATAATGGCAACTGTTTTTAGGGATTTCCAAGAAATTTTAATGATTGATTATCTGAAGAAGGGTGGTACAATCACAGGAGAGTATTATGCAAGCTTAATACATCGCCTCAGAGATGTTATTAAAGTGAAAAGACGCGGAAAACTAACTAGAAGTGTCCTGCTACTTCATGATAATGCACTAGCCCATAAGTCAAGACTTTCAAAAGCTGCAGTTGGTAAATGTGGCTTTGTAGAAATTGATCATCCACCTTATAGTCCAGATTTAGCCCTCAGTGACTATTTTCTGTTTCCAGATCTCAAAAGAACACTAAGGGGAAGAAAATTTAAGGACGATGATGAACTTATAGCGGCTGTTGAAAGCCATTTTGCGAGCAAACCAAAAGAATATTTTTATAATGGGTTGAAGATGTTATTGAAACGATGTAATACTTGTATTGAAAAATAAATTTTTGTTGTTGTTCTAATCTACTCTTATCATGCCTAGTCCGAGACTATAAAAACTACCCCTCGTATATATATATATATATATATATATATATATATATATATATATATATATACATACCGGGTTAGGAAAAAGTATCGGCACGCTTAAATATCTACAAAATCGCGAAAGTTACGATTACAAAATTCGGCATTTGGGGGCTTCGGGGCGCGCGGAATTGGAAAATGATATCGGCACTGTTGCCAGATTTCCCAGTTTTGCGATACATGTAGTCATTTTGTTATCTTAAATAGAATGCCCTATTTATTTTTATTGCAGTCAATTGGGCGTCTCAAACTTAGTAAGATCTCAAATTTTCAAACTTTTAGATCTACTAGTTGCTGAGATATGACAACACTGTATTTTCAGTAGAAAGTACCGGAACGGTTGAATATCTGCAAATCCGCTAAAGTTACGATTACAAAATACGGCATTTGGGGGTTCGTAGGCATGCGGAATTAGAAAATGATATCGGCACTGTTGCCAGATTTTCCAGTTTTGCGTTACACGTAGTCATTTTGTTTTCTTAAATAGAATAATCTATTTATTTTTATTGCAATCAATTGGGCGTCTCAAACTTATTAAGATCTCAATACTTAGTCTGTTTGTTATCTTAAATGGAAGATCCCAAATTCTCAAAATTCTGTTTATATTATTAGATACTAGTGAGAAATATTATGGGATAGTTACTTATTTTAGAATGAGCATGCATTAAATTTACCGGAGATGCCCGAAAATATGATTACCCTAGGAATAAATAAGCACTGCTTCAATTGTTTTCAACACTCTAGCCGTCGCCATGTTACAATAATGACAAATTGAACACATCATTGTCAGTTAAGCCGCTGAATATTGCATCGATTACAAAATTATAATTTGATTATGGCTTTTGTTCTATCAGAAACCCAACGTATTGATATTTTGATTTTTCGTGGACATGGAAATAAAACAAGGACATATCAAGAAGTCTGCAACTTGTTTAATGATCGTTATCCTAATAAACCCATTAAAAAGTCTACCGTACACAGAACTTGTCGACGCTACGAGGAAGCAGGGTCCATAAAATGTTTACCTAAAACCGGACGTCCAAGAACTGCTACAAGTGATGAAAATAAATTAAACGTTTTATTACAAATAGAGGAAAATCCAAAAGTAAGCAAGTTAGCTATAAATACCGAAATCTGTCAAAAATCTGTAAGGACTATTTTGAAGGAAAACAAATTAAAGCCGTACAAGATTCATTACACTCAAGAGCTTTTAGAGGACGATCCTGACCGCCGCAATGAATTCGCCGAAATCATGATGGAAAATATCAACCCAGATCCTTATTTTGCGTACAAAATTGTATTCAGTGACGAAGCTACTTTTTGCTTGAACGGCCAAGTTAATAGGCACAATTGCCGAATTTGGTCTAGAGATAACCCCCATTGGATGGAAGAACTTCATACCCAATATCCTGAGAAAGTTAACGTCTGGGCGGGAATATTGGGAAACAATATTATCGGACCTTTTTTCATAGAAGGTACATTAACAGGTCGAAAGTATTTGGAGCTCCTTAGAGAAAGTATAGTTCCTGCCATTCAACAAAATAGAAATATAGGTGAAATTTATTCAAGAGAAGCCATGCAATTTCTAAACAACCAATTCCCAGGAAGGCTGATTGGAAGACGTGTAGCATTAGAATGGCCACTTCGATCCCCTAATATGACTCCACTGGACTTCTTCTTGTGGGTTCATTTGAAGAACCGTGTCTACAGAAATGCTCCAAAAAATTTGAACGAACTCTGCGAAAGAATCCGCATCGAAATTGTACTTATAACACCGGATATGTTGAGCAACACATTGCGAGAATTTTATGATCGACTTGGATACTGTCTGGCAAATAATGGAGCCCACTTTGAGCATTTAATTAAAAGTTAGTGTCGTTAATTATTAATTCTATTGTTAATTAATTAATTAAGTTATTGTTGTTTTAGTCCATTGGCTTTTAATCTCCTTCTTATCTTAGCATTATTGTTATTAGTTAAAGTGCAAGGGAAAGTGGCCAATCACAAATAAAAAAATAACATTCATAACTCAAGTCATTTATTTCAATAAAAATAAATGGGACATTCCATTTAAGATAACAAAAAGACTATGTGTAGCGCAAGACTGGGA